>CM060313.1:10776468-10781468 GCA_030674185.1 Monoplex corrugatus | reverse complement strand
AGTATGCAGCTAGTGTATCAGTTGCACTGCACCTGTTTATCTTCCTGACCACCTTCGAATGTACATCCCTGTCCGACCTCTCTGTTCTGTTTCTGATCACAATTATTTGCAAATTCCTCGAGAAAGTTATACCACAGTCGGTTGCCGCTCTTTTTCTGTCTGGTCCATGTAACTGGGACGATCTTTCCCCCGTCTGTTCGACAGTCACAAACTCTGTTCTACTTCAGTCTAGCTTGAAGACAAACCTTTTTGTCCAGGGTAATTTCTCTCTCTGCATGCTCACTCTTTTGCCCCGCTCCCCTCCTGTCCTCCCCCCTCCAGTTTGCGTATTCTTTGTGCCCTGGACTTTTGGTCGTTTTGGTAAGTGATGACAGTGCGCACTTTGCTTTGATTCTTGTATAAAGATTTGACGCGTTATAAACGTCACTACTACTGCTGCTGCTGCTGCTACTTCTACAACGTGTGTGTGTGTGTGTGTGTGTGTGTGTGTGTGTGTGTGTGTGTGTGTGTGTGTGTGTGTGTGTGTGTGTGTGTGTGTGTGTGAGATAGAGAGAGAGAGAGAAGAGAGAGAGAGAAAGAGAAAGAGAGAGACAAAGACAAACAGAGGGACACAGAGAGAATCTTGAAGATGCCAAAAAATCACTTCAAACAAATCTGTCCTTTTACTTCTTTACAATTTGTGCGTGCGTGCGAGCGTGCGTGTGTGTGTGTGTGTGTGTGTGTGTGTGTGTGTGTGTGTGTGTGTGTGTGTGTGTGTGTTGTGTGTGTGTGTGTGTATGAAAGAGAGAGTGAGTGAGTGAGAGAGAGAGAGAGAGAGAGAGATCTGAAGATGTTAAAAAAGATTAAAAAAAAAACTTTCAAAGACAGGGCTGAAAACATGAACAGAAGTACACAAGAAAGGTTGAAAATAATGTTGTGGCTGTGGTGCAGAGCGTACACTTTTGCAAATGGCCAGAGTGTTGTTTTGGAAGTCGTTATTGTTATTGTTGTCGTTGTTTAAAGCCCAGCCGATTGTGTACAGCCATACCAGGCAGGGCTAAAACCGCTTCAATATATAATAATAATAATAATAATTACAATATTTATATAGCGCAAAATCTTGATAAAATCAAATCTAAGCGCTGAAGCAGACACACACGCACGCACGCACGCACGCACGCACGCACACGCACACACACACACACACACACACACACACACACACACACACACACGCATGGCTATAAATGGGGAGAAAGAATAAAAGCAATAAAAGCAATAAAAGCAAGAATAAAAGCAATGGAAAATTTTAGAGAGCATAGCATATACAATTATATATTATAACCATGTGATTCCCCTCCGAGCGGAGACAGGCTGCAGAGGGGAGAGGGGGGGTTGAGTGAGGTTAGGATTTTATGCAGAGGAGAAAAGGTGGGTTTTGAGAGTGGACTTGAAGGAGACAAAAGTAGGTTGCTGACGGACTGAGAGAGGAAGTTTGTTCCAGGAGAGTGGACCAGAAACAGAGAAGGCTCGTGGACCATAGGTATTGAGCTTAGTGCGTGGAAAGCGAAAAGTCAGAGGATCGGAGGTAGAGCGGAGGGTACGTGAGGGAACATAGATCTCAAGTAGGCTTGACAGGTAATCGGGGGCTGCGTTATTGAGGCTTTTGTAGCACATGGTGTCTAGTTTGTATTGTATGCGCTTTGATACAGGGAGCCAGTGAAGTTGTGCCAGGAGAGGAGATATGTGGTCAGCTTTTTTCTTTTTGAGTACAAGACGTACAGCATTGTTTTGAATGCGCTGTAGGATGTGAATGGTGGAGGCAGGAAGACCAGACAGGAGTGAATTGCAATAGTCAATGCGAGACATTATGAAGGAGAGAACGAGTTTTGCAGGTGTTTCGACAGAGAGATACTTCCTGATCAGCCTTATACGATGGAGATGATAGTAGCAAGATCTGGCAGTTTGAGAAACAAAGTTGTTCATGGAGAGGGTAGAGTCAATGCAGACACCAAGGTTTTTAGCTGAATCAGAAATTGGGACTGATGTGTTACATAATGGGAGAGAAAGAGGAGGCAGCTGAGAAAGTTTCTGACGGGTGCCAATGAGGATAGCTTCTGTCTTGTCGTTATTAAGCTGAAGTTTATTGTGTGTCATCCAGTTCTTAATGTCCGAGTAACACTCAGTGGTGCGAGTCAACAGGCGCTGTATATTATCAGGTGAGTCACTGTCTTGAAGTTGGGTGTCATCAGCATAGAAGTGGTGTTTTATAGAGTGGGAGTTGATGATGGTGGACAGGGGGGAGGTGTAAAGAGTGAAAAGAACAGGGTCAAGGACAGATCCTTGTGGAACACCACAGGTCAGGTATGCAGGTTGAGAGTAAGTGCCATTGATGAGAACAGTTTGTTTTCTGTTTGATAGGTATGAAGTGAATCAGGACAGAGCAATGTCAGAGATGCCAAAAGTATGATGAAGTCTAGAAAGGAGAATACCATGATCAATGGTGTCAAAGGCTGCAGACAGATCAAGGAGTGTGAGGAGAGAGACTTTGCCAGTATCAGTTGCAAGGAGGAGATTGTTGAGAATGTGTAGTAGGGCAGTTTCAGTGCTATGGCACTGGCGGTAGGCTGACTGGAAAGGATTGAGGAGATTGTTGGCAGACAGGTGAGAGTTCAGCTGGTTGAGGACGACTTTTTCAAGGAGTTTCGACAAGAAAGAGAGATTAGAGATAGGCCGATAATTTTTCAGTTCATTTGGGTCTAAATTGTGTTTCTTGAGGAGAGGGTGAACAATAGCAGACTTGAAAGAATCTGGGACAGTTTCCAGTTTGAAGAGAAGTGTTGATGATGTCAGTGATGAATGGGAGGAGAGTAGGGAGACAGTCGGAATAGAGAGAACCTGGAAGAGGATCCAGTTCGCAGGTTTTGAACGACATGGATCTGATTGTGTTGAAAATTTCTTCTTGTGAGACTGGGGTAAAAGTAGTAAGAGGAAAAAGAAAATTAAGTACACATATCAATGCATTCGCGCACATAATCTAAAGACATGTCCCCAGCGTTGACCACTCCGTCCATTTTATCGCATAGGTGATTTAACAACACACCTGAATACAAAGTCAAGCATACCTAAGGACACCAACACATACATTAAAACGGGCATAAATTACCTAAAATTGGTTCCGTATATTTCACCTCCCTAGAGCAAATAATGCACTTAATAATGTACCCAGTTATCAATCCCAAGAAAAAGTACGAAAGACTTTATCGAACACAAACAGGTGAATGGACCAGCAAGGCAGAAAATGATAGGAAGAAATGACAGAAAGCAAAGGAACAAGGCAGAAACAAAGAGATTGACAGAAAAGAGGAACTTTCTAGCACAGAATTTCCAGAAGGTGGGAATACTACTTAAACTGAAAGAGCCCCTGGCATCCCCACCGGGGGGGGGGGGGGGGGGGTTGGAAGTCAGCTAATATGTTCGACAACAACTTTACATCTGAAACAGTAGGTAGAGTGACTGCTTTTGCGTTTGTCTTGCCAAGAAGAGACGACATACTGTGAAACAACTGTTCGGATGTGTTTGCGTCCCAAAAATGAGTGATGAATAAATGTTGGTCTCGGCAGAACCAACTAGATCTGCAACTCTTTGAACAGCAGAATCATGTCAACCGAGTGTTTTTCCAGCAATGAACAACAGTATCATAAATTTGCTTTTGCACCGTCAACCGAGCATTTTTTCCAGCAACTTTCAGCGCGTCTACGTTCAGTTGTCACCTCACGGAGTTGAATGAGAACGGCGTTGTACCATGGGATAGGCTTACCCTCACTAATCTTGAGCTACCGGAGAGGCACAAGCTTTTCAAAAACGACAGCAAGTTGTGTCTTAAAATGAGAAACAGACATATTTTTTGTAACGAAGTGAACGATATCACTTGCAAATCATTCATAATTAATCCTTCTGAAGGAGCGAGTAGAAACAAAACTTGCAGGGCATTTAGATTTTTTAAAATTTGAATTACTAAACGTTTACAGCAAGATGGCACAAATGAACAAAATGGTCAGAGGCAAGATCATGGCGTATACCGGTGGAATGAACAATACTGTCATTATTGCTGTGCAAACTTAAGTCCAGAGTATGTCTACATTTATGGGTTGCTTCATTAACAGTCTAAATAGGTGGATTTGGAGAAAGGCGAACTACGTATGATGTGTTCTCTGTTGGTTGTTAATTAGTTTGCTAAAGTAAGCTGTATTTGCTTTCTTAACATTTTCTTTATTATTTTTCTCAATTCATGCTAGAACTTTATGGGAAACATGACTTAACACTGAGCTAATTCAAATGTAAACAGCGTGATAATTTCATTCACGTTTTTAACCTGTGAATCAATGCATTCTAGAATATCATCGACGGATATAGATGAGAACAAAACACGTTGAACCAAATCCAACACGTAGAAGGCATATTTTTTTATTTTTAGATTATTTCACTCTACAACATGACAACCACTCCAGAGGCTTTTCAGTACATCTTCCGTATTCATTTGTATCCATGGGAGTATAAATGTGCAATTAACTAAGGATCTTGCAGCTTTCCCAAATGCAGGTAATCATAGACGTATTCTGCAGTAGACAGCTGTAAGTTCTTATTCTTGAGCTAGTCAGCTTTAATTATGGATTTAGAGCAGCAGTTGTTCATTAAATGTAAACATTTTCCCTGAATCTCTTTCATCAGTTTTGTTTTTGCTTCCTCTTCATTTTTTCTGTCTAGTTCAATTCTTCATGTGTGTGCGTGTGCGTGTGTGTGTGTGTGTGTGTGTGTGTGTGTGTGTGTGTGTGTGTGTGTGTGTGTGTGTGTGTGTGTGTGTGTGTGTGTGTGTGTGTGTCCATCTTTGCGAGAGAGAGAGACAGAGAGAGAGAGAGAGAGAGAGAGAGAGAGAGAGAGAGAGAGAGAGAGAGAGAGAAGGAGAACAAGAAGGAGAATGAAAAGGAAAAGAATTTAAAAGGGAGAAGAGAGAGAGAGAG
>CM060313.1:10766468-10771468 GCA_030674185.1 Monoplex corrugatus | reverse complement strand
GAGAGAACTCAAACTGGTAGGCGAGCTGGCCTACTTTACCATGTTATTGTATAGTCTGCCTCATTAGTAGGTGCGCATGCAGGTGTTTTTATCTTTCCATAAACCAACAGATCCTGACATGAATTACAGGATCTTTAACGTGCATACTTTACATTCTGCATTTGTATACACACGAAGGGGATTTAGGCACTGACTGGTCGGATGAGGCAACTCAAGGCGGAGGTATTCAGGTATTTCGTTTTTATTCTTTTTATTTATTTGTCTTTTTTTTTTAATCAATGGAATTATAGTCTGGAATTTAGGTATCCCGTCCGCAGTGCAGTGCCACCTATTTTCTGTTTGTGCATGGTTGTGTAAACATGTGTGAGTGGGTTTTGCTACAGAATTAGGCAGGGACAGCTCCGCTGTTGCCGTGGACTCTTTTACCTGCGCGAAGTGCATGCTGCAAAGAGGACCTCGGTTTATGGTCTCGTACGAAAGGCTGGCACCTAGACTACCATTCAAGGTCTAATGGAGTGGGGATAAATTCCCTGTCCGACTGGTAATGGAATCTGAGACTGCTGGCATCCTAAACGGGCTTTTGATCCACTAGACCACCAGTCAAGATCTGGAAATGGAAGGGACGGTGGGAAGGGTGATAGTGGTAGTGATGGGGGGAAATGGGGAAAGGACGACACGACTAGAATGATTGGAACACTGAGGTGGGTAATAAGCAGAGTGATTGGAACACTAAACATGGCATCGAACATACCGTTTTTATGTTTCAGGCTGAGATATGAAAACTTGAGTCCATGATACTATCAATTGAGAGAGCCAGCCAGAACCGATCAATAAAACTAGTTAAAAATGGTCGAGTCTGTATCGACAACTGTTTAGCACTACACAGTCCGCGCAACAGAAAATGGTACCTTAGCCTGTTCTAAGCTGGAAAAGGAAAAGCAGTGAAGGAGAGGACAAATATACCACCATCGTACGATTGGCCTCTAGAAAAGTTGAGGTCTTTTCCATCTCAATCCTCAACTACTTGGAGGTTATGGGACAATCTTTACCTTTAAAGGCTCAACGTCATCTGTTCTGTATCCCTTTATTGACGTATCTACACTGGCACCCTGTTTCTGAAAGAGTTAAGTACAACATAGCATGTGTCTGCTTCTGTATTCACTAGCACTGACCTTTCTTATCTCTCTAGTACGGTTACTCTGTACGCTCCCTTTCGTTATCCCCGTTCTTCCTCTGACCCACGACCTTTTCCGCAAAACCGCTTTAAACGTATGTCATCGCTTCTGTTCCTTTTCTGTGTATGGTCCCCTCCCTCACCAGCTCTGTAATTCCTTTCCAAATAATATCAGACGCTATATTTCCATGTCCGGAATCTTTCTGTTTTGTAGCCTGTTCCTATGTCCATTTCTATGAGCACAGGTCTCTGACTGCGTGTTTGAGAATGCTCTTCATAAACGCCAAATCCGCAGGAAAGGTGCTCTTAAATAGAAATCGTCCATCATCATCATCTGATGATGATGATGATGATGATGATGATGATGATTATATTATCATTAAAGAAGTTGAGATCTTAAACACGTCACTTCCCCTATTACGTCAGGGCTTATGGGGTAACCTTTACGTCTTCATTGTCTACAACCTCAGTTTACGGTTTAAAATTAAGGTCACTACCACTTCACCCATGTACATCGTCAGGTAATGGGACAACCACTACATTTTGTAATGTTGAGAATTTCATATAAATCACACAATTCAAGATCGTCATTACACACAGTTCTTGTTTTTATTTTACACTTTGAGCAGTGTTATTTTCTCGTTTTTGTATATGCGCATTGTTCGGCACCAAAGACAAATGTTATGTTGCTGCACAGTCTGCATGCTCCGTCTTTGATGCTTGGTGTCTTCATGTTCCCGTTAGCGGTCGAGTACAAACAAGGCCTACAGGATCTTTAACGTGCATATTTGATGGTTTGAGTGCATGCACACTCAAGAAAATATTTAACGGCACTTGCACATCTGCACAGTAGGAGATGGGAAAATTCTCCACCATTTATTGACAAGAATCGAACCTTGCTCCTTCGATTGGAAGTCTGACGTCCGAACCAGTTTGGCAGTTACGCCCGTCCTTACGTAAATACCATATGACAACAAAGGTGTTGGTTATCTAACGTTCTTCTAATCAGACGTCTTCTAGTGATACGCAAAAGGGATAATAGACCTTCAACAGAAGATAACGAGTATGGCGTGGCCATCTCAATTCCAGCGTCAAAAAAATTGCTCTCTGGAGATTTGAGCAATTTAGAGTTCTTTAATTTAATTCATTTGAGAGGGTACTAGTCTGCATGAGAAAGAGGTGTGTGTGTGTGAGCATGTGTGTGTGAGTATGTGTGTGTGTTGTGTGTGTGTGTGTGTGTGTGTGTGTGTGTGTGTGTGTGTGTGTGTATGCGCGTGTGTGTGTGTGAGTGTGTGAGAGTGTGTGTGTCTAAGACAAAATATTTATGACAGAGAGAGAGAGAAAGAGAGAGAGAGTGTTTGTAAGAGAGTGTAGGGAGAGAGAGAGAGAGAGAGAGAGATATTGTGTCTAGGAGATAGTGGAGAGTTGAGAAATAAAAGTGTGTGTACGTGCGTGCGTGCGTGCGTGGTGCGTGCGTGCGTGTGTGTGTGTGTGTGTGTGTGTGTGTGTGTGTGTGTGTGTGTGTGCGTGCGCGCTCGCGCGCTCTCGCTCGCTCGGTCGCGCGCTTGTTATATATGCATTTTGCAGAAACAGAGATATAGTAAGTTCTGTTTTGTTAAAATCGTCAGTGACAAAAATGTCTTATTTTTAACACTTTACTTGTAATGGGCACGCGTATACACTCGAGCACGTGCATACACACATTTACAGACGCATGCACGTACGCGCGGTCATAATATGCTCTCGTACACACGCTATCTCTCTGTCTCTCTCCCCTCTGTCTGTGTGTCTCTTCCCCACCCCCTCTATGTCTCTCTGTGTCTCTGTCTCCTTCTCTCTCTCTCTCTCTCTCTCTCTCTCTCTCATACACACATACATGCACGCATGCGGGCATGCACACATCATAAAAATGCAGCATTACTCTCACTAGATTTGAGTAGTTTTAAGAGTTCTTTGGTTTCTGAGAGGCACTAGTCTGCTATTGGAGTTTGGAGTTTGTTGAAAAGAGATTCATAAGAGGACAATTCCATATGCACTCCTCCACACACATCTGCCAACAATTATCTAGCAGAAACTTGGAGCATGCACAAAACCCCATACGCTTTCAAGGTCTTTGAATGGGGGTAGGAGGAAGAAGGATCTGTGAAACAGTAAGCTGGCCCCGCTTGTATGATGGAAACATTATAACGGGCAACAAACAAGTCGGTTTTTAATGTTGCGGGCTGGGATTGTACTAATCTGCGGATAGAGATAGATAGGGGGGGAAGAGAAAGAGAGAGAGAGAGAGAGGGGGAGAGAGAGAGAGAGAGAGAGAGAGAGAGAGAGAGAGAGAGAGAGAGAAGAGAGAGAGAGAGAGAGAGAGAGAGAGAGAGAGAACGAACGAATATTTTATTCAAAAGGCCTTGGCCACATTTGAAAGGGGAAACATTATCAAAATTATATCGACACACAAACTCAATTCTATTGATTCACAAATGTATCTCGAAGTTTAAATACCTTATACAAATAAATAGCAAACTGCTTTACTACAGGTTTGTTTTTGGATGATAGTAGCATTTTAACAATCTAAATGAACATGGTCGTCTGAAAAAAATTAGTAGGTGTAAATTTCTCTCTGAGCTGAATTAAATTTTGACAAACCAAGGTAAAATGTAGTTCATCTTCAACATCCATATTACAAAGAGGACATAATATATCATTTTCAGCAACTTGTCTGTAATAAAAGTGATGTTTCTTCAAATCAGAAATTCCAAATCTAAACTTGGTCACAACCCTCTTAATATGCTTATCTATTTGTAATGACAAATACAGTGGGAAGCAATGCGATGGATTAATCAAACAGTACATACTCTATCTATTACTATCCTCCATATTTGAATGCTAGTTTTGCCATTGGTTGTCAATTAACCTATCACGAACAGAGCGTAAAAACACATCTTCATTTCCAACACCCTGATTAAACCAAGCATAACCAAATCCATTTTCAAATAACAACCGTCTGACTTTTGATACCCAGTTTACCTTTCCTCTTTCATCTAATAAGCAAAGCATGTTATAAGCCTTTCGGGGTAGCCTAGGTTGGTTCATTTCAGTTAGTCTTATCCAATACCGAATGCATTTATCTGCTGAAAGAATATGCAAGGGATATCTGTCAGTCTTACCATAGACAAGATTATTTGGTTTTCTTAAAGATACTCCCAGAAACCTTTTGAGCACAAATAAATGTACTTTTTCACAATGCGTAACTGCAGCATCTAGACCCAATATTTCTGCACCATACAGTATTATCGGTTGGATTTGAGAATCAAAATGTTTAATAAACAAGTGGAAAGAGCTATTGTTTAACCTCCTCAAATTCTGCATGATAGATAATAGACCTCTTTTACCGTTACCTGCGGAGAGAAAAGAAAAAAGAAAAAAAAAAAAAAAAAGAGAGAGAGAGAGAGAGAGAGAGAGAGAGAGAGAGAGAGAGAGAGAGAGAGTATGCTGCGTGAGTGAGTTTTAATTTTCTCAAGGTAATGTTGCAGTACTTGGATAATTCCATATGCGTTAACAGTGCAAATTCCTTATAAAGAAAAGATCCAAAATAACCATGGCAAATGCCGCAAACCTGTATTGATAGACATCAAATAATCCTTTGCTTACGATGGTAATGGATAACATGTGTATATCTCTCTCTCTCTGTCTCTCTCTGTCTCTCTCAGAAACTCGTTGATGATGATGGCTGAGGTCTCAGTGTCGTCTAGCTGAACAGACCGATTCTTTCGTAGCAGTCCATTGCACAGCCGCAGCACATGAAGGCTGATTCTTATTCTTATTGTTTAAA
>CM060313.1:10746468-10761468 GCA_030674185.1 Monoplex corrugatus | reverse complement strand
TAAGTTAGTGAAGATTCGTAGTGCATCTTAGGGTTTTAGGACTATCAGGATTCATGGCACGCACGAATGGTGAATTACGTTTTTGCTTAATTGAATAAAGGCTTTGTAGTTATCAATCTATGTGTGGACTGCTTTGAGAATCATGTCCAGCGTATTTGTGCATTTCTTCTCGTCACTCTCCTTTCTGGTTGTATGTGATGTTGGAGACAGAGTGACCCTAAATTCTCCTATGATAAAAAGAGACTAAATTCTTTTCCTGATAGATGGCAAGACCAAATTCTCCTTGCGATACTTCAAAGTAGAGAAACAATTTCTCATTCTCACCCCCAACCCCCAACTCTTCTTAATCATCCCCAATTTCTCATGCTTACCTCCAACCCCCAAATGAATCCCCCTTGCGATACAAGTATGGATTTCAGGTAAGGTTAATTCCGGATTTTGAGGATGTGAATGCATTTATTCTTGTCTTGGTGAAAGCTTGGTTGATTGCAAATGCCGTATTTGGAATTATCCAGGTGTAAAGTAGTGGATTTGATTTTGCAGGTCGTTTTATTATTTACCTCTTGACAGATATTTCAAACACATGATAACCAGACTTACTGGTATTTCAGACATATTTCTTCATTACTGCTGTTACAGACGATCGTATGCGTCTAATCATCTGTGTCCATTATGTACTTGTAAAGAAGCACAGGGAGCCTTAACTCATTGCGTATTTTCGTATCCAGTGTGAAAGGATGTAGAGTGCAGTAGCAAGAAACTCTTGGGAGAGCCGGACAGCAGAAGGGCTGAACTCGTGACACTAACGGGACCGGGCCCCATCCAAGAGATGACTCCTGGATGCCCTTCTGCAGTCGTCATTTTTTTTCTTTTTTCTTCATATGATAGAAATTTGTCCTCCACCTGGAATCGAACCTGTGCATCAAGGTGGTCAGGCATCTTAAGGCCAAGTTACCTTACGATGGATGTCTTGACCACTTTGTATCCTTGTTCAGATCCAGCAGGAACACTTTCCCGCTGCTTCAGTCATTGCCTTTAGGGTTCTCTCTCTCTCTCTCTCTCTGTCTCTCTCTCTCTCTGTCTCTCTCTCTCTCTCTCTCTCAGAAATCGAGAGCTGTTTCATTAGGTCATAGACTGATGTGCCACTGAGCCCCTTATTCCAACTTCTATGGGAAGGACTTTGGCTTGAAAGCCAGATGTCCTCAAGTTGCTGGCTAGACTAGCATACTTTTCAGTCTCGTAGATATGGGCTTTTAGTCGTGTAGATATGGGTTTCCGCTGTTTCTGTCATACATGGGCTTCCTCCGGTGCAGTTTATGCTTACGACTTGAGTACTTGAGAAATCCGTGTTTGTTCCAGAGTACCCTACACAGAGCGATTAAAATACCAGATGTTTTCCTAATGTGTATCGTTTTCGAGTGCATGGTCTCTTTATTACTTCTTTCTTTTGTTTTGTTGTTGTTGTTGTTGTTGTGTATGTGTGCGTGCGTTTGTATGTGTGTGTGTGTGCATGCGTGCGTGCGTGCGTGTGTGTGTGTGCGAGTGCGTGCGTGTGTGTGTGTGTGTGTGTGTGTGTGTGTGTGTGTGTGTGTGTGTGTGTGTGTGTGTGTGATTCCCTTTCTGAGAGGGCACAGCCTTTATGAATAAATTGGTGGAATTTAAATCTCTGTCTGAAGTGTGTTTTCTTATCCAAAACAATGTTTTTTTCGGATTCATGTTTTCCTATGTATTAGTAGTTCTATGCAGATATGTAGATTAACAACGGTAAGTTTGAAACTTTGCTTTTAAGGAATAACGTACACCACGGGAAAATCATGCATCGTTCTGTGTCAGTTACATTCTTTCTCTCTGTCTCAGTTAACAATATTTCGACATGTTTATGCGTTATCTCTCTGTTTATTTCTAACATTGTGTACTTAATTTCAACTATGGGCAAGGGAAGGGCGTAAAAAGCACGCAGGTTCTTATCGAATACCGTCGTAAAGAAAGAATATTACATCTAGTAAATAAAAAGCATTGCGTTGTATTTTACCTAGTCATACTTTGTCTCTCCCGCTCTCTCTCTGAAGCTGTTCTTTAGTATTTCAATTAAGCTGTATCCGATATTCTGTTGTCTGAATACGTTGGCCTATATACCGCTATCAGTTTTATTTCTTTCATCTCTGTCTATGTGTCTGTCTCCTTGTCCCTTTCCCTCCATTCCCCTGTCTCACTCGTTCTCTTCAAACTCCCTAGATAAAAGCTGGAGATGGAGCTACTAATTCCAAAGCGCCCTTGTGCATTGTGGGACAACGCCCGATGAATATTCATGAGAAGAAACTGAAATCGTTCCCTCCGAGATGTAAAAGAATTTAGCGGCTTGGTGAAGGGGTTTTTGGTGGAAGGGGTACGTGGATGGGGTGTATGTGTGTGTGTGTGTGTGTGTGTGTGTGTGTGTGTGTGTGTGTGTGTGTGTGTGTGTGTGTGTGTCTGTGTCTCTGTGTGTGGGCTGTGTCTCTGTGTGTGTGTGAGATATAGATAGATAGAGAGATAGATAAAGATAGAGAGATAGATAAAGATAGAGAGATAGATAAAGATAGAGAGATAGATAAATATAGATAGATAGACAGATAGAGAGAGAGAGAGAAAAAGAGAGAGAGAGAGAGAGAGAGGTCAGGAAATGATAGGTTGTGATGTGTGTATGCGTGTAAGTGTGTCTGTTTGTGTCTGCGTGTCTATCTGTCTGTGTGGGTGCCTGTGAAAGAGATAGAGAGGCGGGGGAGTGGGAGATTGAACTGCATTGTACTGAGAGAAAGAAAGAGAGAGGGTAGTTGGAGATTGAACTGCATTGGACTGAGAGAGAGAGAGAGAGATAAGAAGAGAAGAAGAAGAAGAAGAAGAAGAAGAAGAAGAGAAGAAGAAGAAGAAGAAGAAGAAGAAGAGAAGAAGAAGAAGAAGAATGAAGAAGAAGAAGAATTCGAAGAAGAATTGCGAAGAAGAAGAATTGCGAAGAAGAAGAATTGCGAAGAATTCGAAGAAGAATTGCGAAGAAGAAGAAGAAGAATTGCGAAGAAGAAGAATGCGAAGAAGAAGAAGAAGAAAGAATTGCGAAGAATTGCAGAAGAAGAAGAAGAATTGCGAAGAAGAAGAAGAAGAATTGCGAAGAAGAATTGCGAAGAAGAATTGAAGAAGAATTGCGAAGAAGAATTGCGAAGAAGAATTGCGAAGAAGAAGAATTGCGAAGAAGAATTGCGAAGAAGAATTGCGAAGAAGAAGAAGAATTGGAAGAAGAATTGCGAAGAAGAAGAATTGCAAGAAGAATTGCGAAGAAGAATTGCGAAGAAGAATTGCGAAGAAGAATTGCGAAGAAGAAGAATTGCGAAGAAGAAGAATTGCGAAGAAGAAGAAGAATTGCGAAGAAGAAGAAGAAATGCGAAGAAGAATTGCGAAAAGAAGAAGAAGAAGAAGAAGAAGAAGAAGAAGAAGAAGAAGAAGAAGAAGAAGAAGAAAAAAGAAGAAGAATTGCGAAGAAAAAAGAAGAAGAAGAAGAAGAATTGCGAAGAAGAAGAAGAATGCGAAGAAGAAGAAGAAGAAAATTGCGAAGAAGAATGCGAAGAAGAAGAAAAGAATTGCGAAGAAGAATTGCGAAGAAGAATTGCGAAGAAGAAGAAGAATTGCGAAGAAGAAGAAGAAGAAGAAGAAGAAGAAGAATTGCGAAGAAGAATTGCGAAGAAGAAGAAGAAGAAGAATTGCGAAGAAGAAGAATTGCGAAGAAGAATTGCGAAGAAGAAGAAGAATTGCGAAGAAGAAGAAGAATTGCGAAGAAGAAGAATTGCGAAGAAGAAGAATTGCGAAGAAGAAGAATTGCGAAGAAGAAGAAGAATTGCGAAGAAGAAGAAGAATTGCGAAGAAGAAGAATTGCGAAGAATTTCGAAGAAGAATTGCGAAGAAGAAGAAGAAGAATTGCGAAGAAGAAGAAGAATTGCGAAGAAGAAGAATTGCGAAGAAGAAGAAGAAGAAGAAGAATTGCGAAGAAGAAGAAGAATTGCGAAGAAGAATTACGAAGAAGAATTGAAGAAGAATTGCGAAGAAGAATTGCGAAGAAGAATTGCGAAGAAGAAGAATTGCGAAGAAGAATTGCAAAGAAGAATTGCGAAGAAGAATTGCGAAGAAGAAGAAGAATTGGGAAGAAGAATTGCGAAGAAGAAGAAGAATTGCGAAGAAGAATTGCGAAGAAGAATTGCGAAGAAGAATTGCGAAGAAGAAGAATTGTGAAGAATTGCGAAGAAGAATTGCGAAGAAGAAGAATTGCGAAGAAGAAGAATTGCGAAGAAGAAGAAGAATTGCGAAGAAGAAGAAGAAATGCGAAGAAGAATTGCGAAGAAGAATTGCGAAGAAGAATTGCGAAGAAGAAGAAGAAGAATTGCGAAGAAAAGAAGAAGAAGAAGAAGAATTGCGAAGAATTGCGAAGAAGAAGAAGAAGAAGAATTGCGAAGAAGAAGAAGAAGAATTGCGAAGAAGAAGAAGAAGAAAAATTGCGAAGAAGAATTGCGAAGAAGAAGAATAAGAATTGCGAAGAAGAATTGCGAAGAAGAATTGCGAAGAAGAAGAAGAAGAAGAAGAAGAAGAATTGCGAAGAAGAATTGCGAAGAAGAAGAAGAAGAAGAATTGCGAAGAAGAAGAATTGCGAAGAAGAATTGCGAAGAAGAAGAAGAATTGCGAAGAAGAAGAAGAATTGCGAAGAAGAAGAATTGCGAAGAAGAAGAATTGCGAAGAAGAAGAATTGCGAAGAAGAAGAAGAATTGCGAAGAAGAAGAAGAATTGCGAAGAAGAATTTCGAAGAAGAATTGCGAAGAAGAAGAAGAATTGCGAAGAAGAAGAATTGCGAAGAAGAAGAAGAATTGCGAAGAAGAAGAAGAAGAAGAAGAAGAAGAAGAAGAAGAAGAAGAAGAAGAAGAGAATATGTGTGAGCGCGTGTGTGTGAGAGAGAAAGAGCAAGATAGAAACAGAGAGATGGGTGAGAGGACAGAGCGTGTGTGTGTATGTGTGTGTGCAAGCGTGTATGTGAGAGAGAGAGAGTTCGCGTGCATGAGTGTGTATTGGATTCTGTTTCATTTTCTGTTCTCTGCCCCACCCCCTCCCCCTCTCTCTCTTTCTGTCAATCTAGTATTTCTTTTTTAAACCATATTGGACAAACAAAGGCAGATGTGCAAGCTGACCTGAGCTATGTGCTAATATATCTATACGACTGGTAAAGTTTCGTTTACTTTATCTCTCTATGAAAGTTTCATTTACTTTTTCTGTCTTTGTATGCGTCTCTGTCTGGTTATCTCTCTCTCTCTCTCTCTCCTCTCTCTCTCTCTCTCTCTCTCTCTCTCTGTGTGTGTGTGTGTGTGTGTGTGTGTGTGTGTGTGTGTGTGTGTGTGTGTGTGTGTGTGTGTGTGTGTGTGTGTTCTTCGATTTAACGTCTTTTCACTATAAGTGATATTAGACGGGGGAGGGGGAGGGGGGAGAGGGGAAGAAAAAAAGTATAAAGGAAATAAAATGGAGAACGATAGTTGGACGGGTTGGATTGGAGCAGAGGGAGAGACAGAGTAAAAAGTCATGAATAGGTGGGAGAATAGAAAAATGGAACGAAATCTTAACACTGACATTAATAACAATTAACTTCAACAATGTGAATGGAAATTTCATCACTAAAACACAAACTGCGTAAAGTTAAAGTGACGCATTAACAGGACTGTGAACTAATGATTCTGAAATTTTAACTAAAAAGATTGATCTGATGTTACGTTTTTTAAATGAGTTTCAGAATAGTTTTCTTGTGTAAACATTTTCGGTAAAAAAGAACGTGGCATTTTGCAGTAAAATAAACAGTAAAACAATGTGAACTGTTCGCCGCAAATACACTTGACATTTTTACAATATTTTGTTTTCAATGTGTTTGGCTGAATACGAAAACGAACAGCAACAATTGATCTCAAATGATATATGGAAGAATACTGCAATTCTTTGCATACATTTTGAACGGAAAGTTTTATCATTTGTTGTGACATAAACTGTTCATTTAAATGTTCATGAAATCGAATCCATGAGGCTGATTCGAGCAAGTTGGAAGCTTCTTTTACGGAAGTATGAACATCTAATTCTATAGAATTATCAGAATTCTGTGCATCTTGCTTAGCTGCTCTGTCAACTACTTCGTTGCCGTGAAGACCAACGTGGGAAGGCATCCAGCATAAACTGATATCCGTACCTTTTATCCTTAAACGATGTACAAGATGATTTGCCTCAGTAATTAAATCAGGTCTTGTGTTGGCATCAAAAGACCGTAAGGCATATAGTGCAGATTTTGAGTCAACAAAGAGAACTGCTTTGAAAGACACGGGTTTAAGATTTACTAGATAATGCAATGTTTGTATAATAGCGACTAATTCCGCTGTAAATATAGATATATTTGCCCCAATGAAAAATTACTTTTTTATTTAAATTTTGGAACATAAAATGCTGCTCCAGCACATTTATTTTCTAAGACTGACCCATCGGTAAAAATATGAAAGTAGGACAGTATTTTCATCGAAGTGTTCTCTTGCTGTGGATATCGAAATGTTGACGTTTTCATGTTTTTTAGCATCTCTATAATCAATATCAAAAGAGGCTTTTGATAGTGTGTGTGTGTGTGTGTGTGTGTGTGTGTGTGTGTGTGTGTGTGTGGTGTGTGTGTGTGTGAGAGAGAGAGGAAAAGTGAGAGGTTGAAAGAGAGAGAGAAATGGTGGGATATTGTGAAAGTGAGCGAAAAAACAAACAAATCAAAACAACCACAACAACAGTAAAAACTAAAAACAGAAACGCTCAAACATCTCTCTCTCTCTCTCTCTCTTTCTCTCTCTCTCTCTCTCTCTCTCTCTCTCTCTCTCTCTCTCTCTCTCTCGATGTGTGGGTGTGTGCGTGTATGCGCGCGTGCGTGTGTTTACCGGGGGGGGGGGGGGGGGGGGGGGGGAATAGGATACATATAATTTTTTACACAGTGCCGGTTTCTTATTTTTCCAGCACACTCATGCACGACAGCTACAATACAAGCCTAATGATTATCATATATTACATGTACTTCGTTATCGAATCAGGTTACTGGTTATCATCCTCTAATTGGGATAATGGTTGTATGTTCTTCTGTTGGTTGTAAAGTATAATAGTAACTGTACATTGTTACTTTTGTCGCGCAGGTTCTGTATTAAGATCTCCGAGCACGACATGCATAGTTGGTTTATAGTCATGCAACCTGTAATTTGTTATGATGCTGGCATACACAGGCATTAAAACCGAAAATGAATTTCATCTTCCAGAGAGTTTGGACAAAATGGGCATGCATTTTGGACTGTTTGAAATCGTTAGTTGGCACCAAATTCGTTTACGATGCCAAAACATAGTGGATGAAGCTGTCTCTGAACGTTATAGTTACGTTGTTCAAATAAGGTTCTAGCTGATATGAGTATTCAAACGAACGATATACAGAAAAGCAATTACTGCTCAGTATTTTGCAGTTCCTGTCGTCTTACAACTTTTTCTTAAAACAGGAAAGAAAAGCCCCGTTGATTATCTCTTCAGCCATTTTTTCAGACATTCTGAAAACCGTACGTATCCAAGCATTCTTGACTGCGAACGGCCCAGTTGTACCTTTGTTTAGTTCCGTCGATTCAGTACTGCCATGTACATGGTAAAGGCTTGCTGGTATAACCGTCAGACATTTTGAGTGTTGTAGGTGTTGGTGTGGTGTTGATGTAGGTGTCCATAGTATGACTGGGTGTAGTTGTTTTCTAGTAGTTTGCTGATTGTATAGAAGGCATTATTTCCTTGATGTCTTTGATGTTGTATTGTTTGTCTCTGTCTTCGAATATAATCGGTCATGATCTCGATATCATCATGCTTCAATTGTTTTCGAAGTTGACTGTCTTGCAGGATACAGAATTTTCTTTGCCGCTGCCGAGTGTGACGTGACGATTGAATGGTCAGACTTTTTTGTATTTCCTGCCTTTTGTGATGCCACTGGACGATTGGATGTGCTCTTAGGAAATATGTTTTGCCAATGGACTAACAACTCAGAGTGGATACGAAGTCATCGAAGTCAGTTCTGTTTCCTGCTGGGTCTGTTTTCGTACATCCCAGTGAACTTCTGGTTCATTTGTCTTAAGGGCACTTCCAGTCTTTCAATGTCCCTTTTCAGTCGATCAAGGCGGTTCATGGAATCATTTCTAGCTTGTTGATGCAATCTGATTTCTGGTCGCTTTTCTTGGACACACTTCTTCGGTGTGCTCATGTTTTCTACTGTGTGATGTAGTGTTTGGTTGATTGTAATCGGGCTTTCGTGTATTCATTCATTTATTCATTCGTTTATTTATGTATGTATTCATTTATTTATTACTTGTTTATTGCTGCTGAGAGTCGTACTCCGCTGAACTCTTAAGAATTCGACATAAACAAGTTTTAGTTTTCATGTGTGTCCCGTGAATGTATTTGCTCATTTTCCTTTTCACATGGGCCTGAATACAGCACCATATCCATACAGACTACGAGAAGAAGTATGATCAGACAATACAACACTGGCAGTGACAGGCATACAAGATGCTTGAGGATTTACCTTGCACTGCACTGTTCACTGTTCATTTCTTCTTCAACCTCTTCCTCCATTTGTCGACAGGCGATCTTCTCCACTCGATTTCTGTCAGTTTCAGGTAAAATCATCGAGGGGCAACGCTGCGAGATTCAGACTTACTGTGCATGTTTTGTGTCTGTAGAAAACATTCATTCTCTGCAGTTGCTTTACAGGCAGCGCAGTTTTAGGCACAAGCTCACTGAAACATATCTTGATCCCACTGCGATGCCATCGTTTATGTGTGACACAGAGAGTAAGAAGAGAGAGGTCGGGGGGGGGGGGAGCGAGAGAGAAAGTGTGTGTGTGCATGTGCACGCGTGTGTGTGTTAGAGAGAGAGAGAGAGAGAGAGAGAAGAGAGAGAGAGATAGGGAGAGAGAGAGAGAGAGAGAGAGGAGAGAGAGAGAGAGAGAGAGAGAGAGAGAGAGAGAGAGAGAGAGAGCACCAGTGGATGAAAGTAGAAGAAAATAAATGAGGTGCTTGCGTTTGGAAGACATATTTTTGGACATGTTTTCGGACAATAAGAATTCTTTTTAGCTGAAATTTCACATCTGTCTCCTCCTCCTTCTTGCCCTCTTTTTTTTCTTGTACTTTGAATTTCTGTGGTAGAAATCTGTCCATTTTCCTCTTGTTCCTTTTGGAGGGAAATGTTGTAGGGGCATGTTTTTGCAGAATTAAAATTCTTTTAGTGGAAATTGTGGAACTTTCTTCCTCATCTCTTACTTTCTTTTTCCTCGTCGTTTTTTTCCCTAAGGGAGATGTTTTCGGGCATAAACTGGGAGGACTTGAAATCGTTTCTTAGAACTGTTGACTTATTCCTCTTCTTTCTGTCATTTTCTTTCTTTCTTTCTTTTTTTCTTCCATCTTTCCCATCTTCCTGTCTTTTCTTAATTTGTTTCCTTTTTTTGGTTCTTCCTTTCTTTCTTTATGTCTGTTTTTTTCTCTGTTTCTCTTGTTTGTGCTTTTCTTGTTTCATTTTCCTTCTTTGCTTCACCTGTTACTCCTTTTTTTTCCTTGGCCGCCCTTCGGAGTTCTTTATGTATAAGTAATGCGATAGAGCTACCACTACCGCTGCAGCAGTTACCCGTCTACTACTGCTATCTTCGTTGTCGTCGTCGTCCTCCCTTTTTACCATCTTTTTCATATCTGAATTTTTTTCTTCTTATGTTCATTATCTTAACCGTCACCATCATCGTAATCACCCACTTCTTATGTTTTTCCTTCCTCCTCCTTCATCTTTCATTTTCTGTTTCGCTCCTCCTTAGTCTTTTATTTTCTTTCTCGTCTTCTTTTTTTCTTTTAAAGGGAAGTGTTGTTAGTATATTCATTTTTTTATTTATAGAATTATAATTCTTTCATTTAAGTCTTGTAACTTTCGCTCTCTTCTTTTCGTTGTCTATGTTCTTCTTCTACTTCATCATCATCACCATCATCATCTTCTTCTTTTCCTCCTTTTTTTTCTCCTCCTTCTCCTTTTTCTTGCAACTTTCGTCTTCTTTTCATTGTCTGTCTTCTTCTTCTTCTTCGTTATCATTCTTCTTGTCTTGCAATTTACATTTTTTTTGTTCGTCTATCATCATCATCATCATCATCATCATCATCATCATCATCATCATCATCATCATCATCATCATCATCATCATCATCATCATCATCATCATCATCTCCTTCTGTTACTCCTTGTCTTCCTTCTTCTGCTTCGTCGTCGTCCTTTTCGTCACCCCCTTCTCATCTTCCACTTCTTTTTTCTCTTTTTCCTATTCTTAATTTTTCTCCTTTCTTTTTTTTCTTCTTCTCGTCCGCCCCCCCCCCCCCCCCCCATCTTTTTACTTCTTCTTCCTTTGCATTCTTTTTCTTCTTTGGCTTTGATTCAGTCGCTCATTAAATTTAAAATGGAGATTATTTCAATATCAGTGGGAGAAAAGTGTGTGTCTGTATGTATGTTAGCAAGATTTTGTCTGCTGTTTCTGGATGGATTTATAATTCAAAATTTTGGCCAAAGATTTAGACCGTTGAAGTGTCTGGAAGTGAAGAACATTTAAAATCACGGCGCCAAGGTCAAGGCCACACAGACGAACAAGTGTCTAACTTGAGCACTTTTTGAGAAAGTTGTGTGAACAGAACCTAATGAGCAAATTTTGAGGATATGTACATTCTGTTTCATCTGATGTTTCTTAAAGGTCACAGTGACCTTGATGAGTATGAAATCGGGTTTTTCTGTAATGTTTTATACAGCAAGGGAGATTTTGAAAATGGCTTGACCATCTTCTTTCTTGTTTGTTATTGTTTTTAAGTCTTTCCATAAATAGCAAAGCATACTTATAGTTGTTGACAGATTTTATACTTCAACGTAAAAGTTATCAGCGTTTTGGGTTTGTCTTTTTGTTTGTTTGTTTTTGACGTGTTTTTAAATAAAGGATGAACATATTTGTGAAATTCATTCATTTTACAAAGATCATAAATATTATCATACATGGTAAGTTAAACAAAGGATAAGTACGTTCAATATTTCGAATACGTAAGATGTCACATCACGCATCATTTCCACCTATAACAGATACGACAGCGGTTTTTATCTAAACGTGAGCGAGGTCCTAGTCAGTTTTGCATTGTATTCATTGATATGGTATTTCATGGTAAGATACCTTATGAAATAATTTACACAGGGAAGAGTTTTCAAATCTGGATTTGTACATGTACATTTTCCCAAGAAGGCTAATTAAATCAAATAGTGGATCTTTGTATGTGTTTTCACTGGCACCAAACAATAGTCTATCTTAGCTGATCTGATAATTGAACAGTAATATATATTGACATCAACGAATCTTCGACCTTTCCCGAGAATCTTTTAACATGCAAATATTTCTAAACATAAGATTAATGCTGTTGTTTCGAAAGAGAAGTTTCAGTAACATTATTTTTAATTCCCATTCTTCAATATGACGTCGACTCCTACAGTTCTGTGTAAAATACGTATTTGTAACCATTAATTTTTGTACATTTAATCTCATATATATATTTTTATTATTTAATCTCATATTTTATGAAGTTTCCATGTAGGTTTTTGGAGGGGTATGCGTGTTCTCTGTTTTTGTAACCTTTTAGAACATGTGTTGGGAAGTGTATTATCTTTTCTTACATAATCTTAGCGTAGCTTGATCCTTTCAGTTTATAGAATTGACTTTCAGCGCTCTCGGAATATCCCGTGCGCATTCACATGCTGTGTCTTATGTTTGCTACATGTGAATCTTTGTAGACGTTTTGCACCCATTAAAAACTGAATGCTTAGCCTGCATTTATACCCTTGTATTTTCATTAGAATCTTCGTGAGTCACAAAAACCTCATTATTCATCAGAATATGCGCAATACAACTAACACTCTTTTCAATCCAACTGATATGTTTGATCATGTAATATCCAGTATGTTGAATCGATCCTAAAAGTTAATCTGTGGATGATGTTGATTCTGTATTCATAAAAAAAGAAAAAATACTGTACGCTTTAAATATGTTTCCAAAACAGGTTCACTTACATTATGTAAAACATATCTAAAGCCGTACTTTTGAGTTTTAAATGGAAAAAAAAAGGATAGATTTTACTCGAAATGCGTATCTATTTGTGTTTTTTAGTTTTGAATGTTCACAGCTAGATCAATTTTTAGATTTCAATATATTTGCATATGTCAGGTATAATTAAACCTCCGTTTTGTATACGTTTTTGTTGTTGTCTTTCTTTAAATTCTGTCTTTTTCACTATTTCAAAGAAATTAGAAAGGCTTCTTTTAAAGATTACTCACAATTCTTCTGCGTACTAGATAATAAGTTGTGGTTGTTTTGGTTATTATTGTCGTCGTCGTCATCATCTTTAACACGATATGTCAGTTTATTTTTTCCAGTTTGAATACACACTCACAACACACACACACACACAACACACACACACACACACACACACACACACACACACACACACACACACACACACACACACACACACACAACACACGCCCGCGCGCAAGTACGCACGCACGCACGCACGCACGCACGCACACACACACACCACACACCGACAAACAAGGAAGAAGAATTCGATAATATGACATACTCTCAACCTTAATTCTTTTCCGTCTTAACACTTGAGGCTGTCATATCGGTTTTATTTTTCAGTTGTGTGTGTGTGTGTGGTGTGTGTGTGAGTGAGTGAGTGTGTGTGGTGTGTGAGTGTGTGTGTGTGTGTGTGTGTGTGTGTGTGTGTGTGTGTGTGTGTGCATATGCGTCCGTATCTGCCAATGCGTAGGTGTGCGTGCGTGTGTGTGTGTGTACGTGCGTGCGTGCGTGCGTGTATGTGTGTGTGTGTTGTATTGTGTTATAGTGTAATGTAGAGTAGTGTATGTATGTGTATGTGTAATGTAGTCTAGTGTAGTGTAATGTAGTGTAGAGTAGTGTGTGTGTGTGTGTGTGTGTGTGTGTGTGTGTGTTCGCGCGCGCGCATGTGTGTGTGTCTGAAAAACCGACGGGCACAGACCTCTCAGTCTGTATGTTTGTCTCTGTCTGTCTGTCTGTCTGTCTCTCTCTCTCTCTGTAGTGTGTGTGCGTGCGATCGCGTGTGTCTCAATATCGGCTGCGGTAGTCAAATGGGTTATTGTCGGCTTTCCATTTGGAAGGCCCTAGATTCTATCCGTCTTTCCAACTCCGTCTGGTCGAAAAAGGGTGAATGTATTTTTCCCATCTGCCCGTTCGAATCATGTGCATACGCATGCAGAATATCAAATCTGTGCGCTATAGACCACACCAGTGACTCTCATCATCATCATCATCATCATCATCATCATCATCATCATCATCATCATCATCATCATCATCATCAGTGCCCAGCCGCATGGCGTTGGCGACCATGGACTTCCAACCATCTCTATCTCTCGTTGCCCCTAGCATCTCCCCCACCCTCCTCATCCCCAGCCACTCTGCAAGTCAGTCCAGCATTCTCTCCCTGGGTCTACCTGGTGCTCTCTTTCCCTCCAGCTTTCCTGTTGTGACCTGGTGCTCCAAATCCCCCTTCCTCATAAAATGGCCTATAAATGTTGCCTGTCTTTTCCTAATCTTCCTTATGAGTGATCTACTTGTGTCTGTCTCCATCAAGACTGTCTCGTTTGTTTTCTTTGCTGTCCATGGAACTCTCAACATTCTTCTGAGAAACCACATCTCGGCTGCCTCAATCTTGTTCTGGCTTTGCTTGCTGACTGTCCACGCCTCGCATCCGTACAACAGTATTGGTTCTATATAACATTCAAGGACTCTCTTTCTGATGTTAATTGATAGGCATTTGTTGGTAAGAATGCTTGTCATCTTCTTGAATGCTGTTTTGGCTTGGCCGATTCTGCCAGCTATTTCCGATGTGCATCTTCCGTCTGATGAAATGACCGTTCCCAGGTATTTGAACTTATTAACCTGTGTCAAGGTTGTGCCATTTGCTGTTATTTTGCATGAGGGGATTTCATGTTTTTTACTGATCACCATGACTTCAGTCTTCCTGCTGTTTAGTTCCAACCTCTTACCTTTGCTTTCTATTTCTAGTATATTCACAAGGTGACTAACTTACGGAAATTTGAAAACACCCAGCATGTAAGCAAATGCAAAAAAGGCTTTTAACTAACAATCTTTACTTTGGAAAGGAAAGTATCACTGTCATTATAGTTATCCCTGTATGTGTCGTTTGTGGACTTCAGAAAGGCCTTTGACTGTGTATATAGAAATACATTACTGGCAGTACTTGGAAAGACTGGTGTGTCTGGTAAACTGTAGTGTGCTGTGAGAGGAATGTGTACTTCAGTATTTGCTTGTGCACGTGGTAAATGTTCTTATACTAATTTCTTCAGCCGTCCAGGGGTGTAAAGCAAAGGTATTTGCTTAGCTGCCCGATGTTTTCTCTTTTCATAAACACATAAGCAATGGAATTATGAAAACCAGTTGACTGGGCATGGCGTTCAGTTAATTCCTGGCGTCTTATGCTATTTTTCAATTGTTTTTCTTCTTGCAAGCTCTGTTGATAATTTACAATAATACCTAACAGCCTCAAATGGGAAGGAGACATGCTTTGTCCTACAATAATCTTACAAAAAGAATTGTAACGGTATTTCGATCGGGTGAGCATTTTAGGAACGAAGACATATGGTTCTTTAGTTTTGATGAGAAAGCAGTGACTAAATATTGTCAGTACCTTTGTACGATTTTTACCATAAGGCTTAGTTTTAATATGGCCTTTGCAAATAGTTTTTAAGTAAGTGATAAGGGAGTTTCTGAAAAACAAAAACGTTAAGAAAGTTTCAAGGGACTGATCCTTTGATACCTCAAATTAAGCCTGATCTGACATATGC
>CM060313.1:10723968-10741468 GCA_030674185.1 Monoplex corrugatus | reverse complement strand
GTGAGAATAATGAACTAAAACTGGTATTTGTGATGATTCACGTTTATTTTCAATGATAGCAGACTGGTTGGTTCTTTTGATAGAGTCGTGGATTTGATATCCTGTATGTGTTTCAATGTCTGTGTATACAGGGTTCAATCCAACACTCGGTATTCTTACTTAATATGAAGTATTGCTCTTTTTCATTCATTCTTCACCTGATTGTTTTTCTCGATATTCACAAATCTTTCTTATTCTTGTTCTTGTTCTTCACCTCCTCCTTCTTCTGTTCCTTCTTCTTCTTTCTTCTCCTATTCTTCTTTATTCAGCTTCTTTCTTCTTCTGCTTCTTTCTACTTCTTCTTTTTTTATCGTCTTCTGTTGATTTTTCCCTTTTTTTTCTTCTTCTTGTATTTCTTTCTTTTTCCTACTCCATCCGCTACTTCTTTTTGTCCTGTTTCTAATTCATTCTCTCTCTCTTTTATTTCATTTATTTTATCTTTTGCAACTTGAGAAGACAAAGAAAGACAGAACGATAAAAGAGAAAGGAAAGAAATGACACATCAAAAAAAAAAAAAAAAAAAGAAGAAAATATACAACAAAGAAATCAGTTTAGTGTCGTGCCCTATAGTATAATGTAGTTTAGTGTTGTGCCGTGTAGTGAAATGTTGGTGGTGCAGTGTAGTGTTGTGTGGTGCTTAATTTTGTGTTATGATGTAGTCAAATGCTGTGTAACGTAATGTAGTTCAGTTTTGTGCCGTGTAGTGAAATGTTGTGTGGTGCAATGTAGTGTTGTGTGGTACTTAATTTTGTGTTACGATGTAGTCAAACGTTATGTAGTATATTATAAATGTGTTATGCATGTTTTAGCAGCCTTTTATCATAATTTTTGCCAAAGTAATAATACTTTCAAATAACAGCTGATAGCATGAACCAATCAACCAATTGAATAAGAAGTATCACATTTTCTATTTTTTCAGTTAGGCTTATCTGTCGGTTTGAACTATCATGAATGCTGCGGGGAGATGTGGCTGGAAGGCCTGAAGTGGGATAAGTGCAGTGTGATGTCAACGGTTTTTTCACGCCATCAGTTTAGGACTTTCCTGGTCTGCCTCTCGCTTTAAACCCAGATACATATTTCGTTACATGCTAGTTGAGCCACATGGTGGAGTTGCAGTCTGGTTATAATGAACGACTTATTCACGAATATGGAGCAATGTTTTCTGATCTGGGTGTTTCTGACAATGTTTGATCTTGTTGACAGTTCTTCTCAAACAGCGCATCTCACAGGTGATAATTTTGTTCTCCAGGGGCTTGATTAGGGCCCAGGTCTGGCTTTGATATGTCAGAGTGGGGATGAAAATAGAACCAATTAGCTTAGGTTTGAAGAACCAAACACACAACCAAAATGTCCTGTGAAATTGCTATAAAAGCAGGTACATTCCAGTGTCTGAAGCGCTTTCAGCATTTTCTTATAAATCAAACACATGCGTACAACAAACAGAACAACGTAATCCAGCCAACTTGTGAAACTGCAACACAAAGAGGCAATCAGACAATGAAAATTACAAAACAAAACAAGACAACCGATCTTAAGATTCTTAATGGCGGTTGCAAACAGGAAGAAGAACAAGAGAAAGAAAATGAAAAGGAACCAGCTAACAAAACTACAACAAGGAGAAATACAGAACACACAAAACATAAGAACAAACACTAAACAGCTAAATAAGTTTATACAAGAATAAGAAACACACACACACACATACACAACACACACACACACGCACACACACACACACGCACACGCACACACACACACACACACACACACCACACACACACACACACACACACACACACACACACACACACACTCCTCCTAAAACAAAAGCAAACAATTAAAACAGAGACACTGTGTGTATGACAGTTTTAACTTTTGTGGGTTAGTGGATCGAAAAAGTAGCCATGTTTACAGTGCACTCTGGGATTGTGTTTAACATTATTGTCATCGGAATCTGGGAAGAGGGAGTTGAGTTTGAGAAAAACGAACAGATGATGGGGAAAGAGAGAGAGAGAGAGGAATTTAGATGAAAAATCAGATAGAGGGCAGCAACTGGCAAGTGATCAGTGCAATAAACGATGACTGGGAAGCCCTGAGTTCGAGTCCCTGCAGCCCATCACCTGTACGGGATTTTCCCTGCCGAAGTAGCTCAGAACTAATCCAACACAACCGATGTCCGTATTCTCAGGCCTAGTTTGGAGATGTGCTCCTCCATCTTTTGCGCCGTCTTTGTATCACTGTTCCCATGCCGCTCAAATCTAATCTTTCTAACTCACTTCGGAATCTGTCGAAAATGAGATCACAATGGCAGCAAAGAATCGGGAAAGAGCCCAAGAGTCTGGAAAATTTTTTCACAACGTTTGTGATGATAATGAAGATGAGGATGATTGTGATGATGATGCGTTGGAGTTCCATTTTGGATTGAGACTGTGATGGACTGTATACGTCCTTTTGTTAGTATAACCATGTTGGTGTTCACCATGCCTAAGAGATACGGATACTTGTAATGTTGGTCAGGATGTTAGTACATATCTATTTTCTGTGTATATGCTTGATTTCGTTTATTTTCCTAAGTAGAATTGTGATTATTTTTGAGATTATGCTTAATTCTCATTTTCCCTGTCCCTCCCCTTACGAGAGCGTAGGTTTATGCACAGACTTACGGCTCATGTCCCGGTCATTTGGAATCATTTTCCATCACACAGCATTGCGACATTGTTACATATGGGAGTTTTTCTAAGCGCCAGACACAACGTCTTGAGAAAATAAACTGAAATCCTATCCTGATCTTCAGTACACAGGCATGCACCAAGCCAAACACGAGAAGGAAACACGGTGAACTTACATAAAAACAGAAACGCACCAAGAGCTGGAAAGTTGTTGAACTTTTTTAGTGTACATGTAAGTGGATCGGAAGAGTAGACATGTTTTCAGGGCATTTTGGGATTGTGGGAAACTCGACTGCTATCATTACTGTTGTCGAAAATTATGAAACAGAGAAGGGGTGGGAGTGGGAGCTTGAGAAAGAAAAAGACAGTCGGACAAATACACCATTCACATCCTGCAGCGCATTCAAAACAATGCTGCACGCCTTGTACTAAAAAAGAAAAGCTGACCACATATCTCCTCTCCTGGCACAACTTCACTGGCTCCCTGTATCAAAGCGCATACAGTACAAACTAGACACCATGTGCTACAAAAGCCTCAATAACGCAGCCCCCGATTACCTGTCAAGCCTACTTGAGATCTATGTTCCCTCACGTACCCTCCGCTCTGCCTCCGATCCTCTGACTTTTCGCTTTCCACGCACTAAGCTCAATACCTATGGTCCACGAGCCTTCTCTGTTTCTGGTCCACTTTCCTGGAACAAACTTCCTCTCAGTCCGTCAGCAACCTACTTTTGTCTCCTTCAAGTCCGCTCTCAAAACTCACCTTTTCTCCTCTGCATAAAATCCTGACCTCACTCAATCCCCTCTGCAGCCTGTCTCCACTCGGAGGGGAATCACATTGTAATATATAATTGTATATAATATGCTGTCTATAATTTTCCATTGCTTTTATTCTTTCTCCCCATTTATAGCCGTGTGCGTGTGCGTGTGCGTGTGTGTGTGTGTGTGTGTGTGTGTGTGTGTGTGTGCGTGCGTGCGTGCGTGCGTGTGTGTGCGTGCGTGCGTGTGTGTGCGTGCGTGATGTGTGTGTCTGTTTTAGCGCTTAGATTTGATTTTATCAAGATTTTGCGCTATATAAAATATTGTATATTATATTATTATTATATTATTATTATATTATATATTAAAGAGAGAGAGAGAAAGAAGAGAGAGAGAGAGAGAGAGAGAGAGAGAGAGAGAGAGAGAGAGAGAGAGAGAGAGTTAGTTGCGTGCTCGTGTGCAGAAGGGGAAGGGGGACATAGTGCCAAATGTGTTCATAAAAACATTAAATACATGTAGTCAGAAAAATGGAGGGAAAAACTGGGTGATACTAAACTGGAGACATACTCTCTCATTAAGAGTAGTTCAGATTTCACACGGTAAGGCTGCTGTGACAACAATAACAACAAACAACAACAGAGTAAAAAAATAATACATAGATTAATTCAATCGAAGAAATAATCAAGTAAATAATAGCAAGACAGCTTGTCAGCGTGGTGAGGTTAACTGACTGGAAGGTATTGAGTTTGAACCCCCTCAGTCAGAAAAAATGATTGTTGGAATTTTCGGCAGTGGGTCAACTGTATCCCAGAGTTGGCGTGTTGGGCTTGTTGGGAAGACTAGGACCACACAGTCGAGTCTCATCCACCCTACGGATGAGTCATTAAGGGTGTTGCTCAAATTTCTTGACCAGCCAACACTACAGGTGTGTATATCTCTTAGACTTGGCTGGCGGCAGGATAAACAATGGAAGTACAACCCTGTCATTTCAGTCTCAGTCGGATATGTTAGTCCATGGGGTTAATCGCATCATCCCATCTCACTTATATAGCACTGCAAAAAGATGACCAGATTCAGAGGCTATTCATACCATCATGATTATCTCATTTCTATTGGATAAAGAGATATGTTGGAGAGCTGATTTTAATGGCGTGAGCTTATTGTCTCAGGTTGATGCAAAAGTGAACAAATGAAAAACAACACAAATCACTCACCAAGCAACACAACAAGAAGGATTCAAAGACACACACACACACACACACACACACACACACACACACACACACACACACACACACACACACACACACACACACACACACACACACACACACACACACACACACACAAACACACAATGTGTTGACAAAAAAGAAATCAGGCACAATCACAGAACCAACCAAATAAAACATTGAAACAAAACTTGCTTACCAACCAAAACAGAAACAAAGAAAAACACAACATAAAAACAGACAGATTACACAAAGACTTTTGAAACTTTACAAACTTTTTGGTGCAAATGGACAGGAAGAGTAGCCATGTTTTCAGGGCATTCTGAGATTGTAGGAAATATGAGTGCTATCATTACAGGGACAGAGAGCAGGGGGCAGGGGAGGGGAGTCGATAGATAAATTGAAATAACAGAGAGAGAGAGAGAGAGGGGGGAGAGAGAGAGCGAGAGACACACAGAGAGAGAGAGAGAGAGAGAGAGAGAGAGAAGGAGTGCGCGTGCGCGCGTGTGTGTGACCTCAGAATAGCAGCATCAGGTCCCACTGACATACCTATATCATTAGAAAGTAAATAAACAACTCAGCAGACTTCTGCCCTGGGATAAACTCAGCGTTGAATCCTACTTTTGTGTGAGATTAACGTCTTATGCCTCAACATTACTCTGAGATAAATTCAAGATTGTCACTTGGTAAATAACATTGTATTTATGTGACTTTAGATTGCTTCTTCATTGTTGATGGGCCATTCCACGGTAACTGAATGACATTCAGAAGCCACTTTTAGAAGTAACACAAGTCATATGTGATGAAAAGAGTTGTTTTATTGTCATATAAAACAGCATTTCTAGTTGACTGTATGTTAATAAACAAATTTATGACGAAAAAAACAAGAAAAATTCTTCCAACGGATCTCTAGCTGGGGTTATCCTGTTGGTAACTGACATGACGCAGAAAATGCAAATAATTCAATTAGTTTTCAAACTTTCAATTTTTTCTGAAGTGGAAGACTTCAGAATATTTAAATGTAGTTAGTTAAATAAAATGGACAAAGTTAATGCCTTAATAGTTGTCTTAAGTAGACCATGAATATGGTGACGATCAATAAGTGCACTTTTGGTAACTGACATGACAATTGAATGGTAACTGATGTGACATGTCTGTGAGGATAGTCCAGGATGCACTGTGGCTTTCCCAGTAAAGTGGTGCTTTTAAAACAAATACTTATTAACTTGAGCTTTTTTCCACTGAAGAGCTTGAAAAGTAGTATGAAACATTCTTATTATTTTTCAGTTCAACATCTTTATTATTAAAATGCACTTATTCTGTATTACAGTCACAGATGATGCATAAGCACACAGAAACAAGTTCTCATTACTTTTACATCTCAGAGTCAGATATCTTTGACTTCTGACTGGATGGCTTTCTTCTAATGATCATAATGGAAGCATAAACCGCTTGTATAGAGAATTTTCAAATCAAGAAATATTGTCACTTTGAATAGACTTCTGTTTTCACATCGGCTGCAAACATCAAAGATCTCGAGCTAGTGACATGGAAAGAGTTAGCTTGAACTTCTAGCTTTGAAAGCACTGATGATGTCAACAATATTGTCAATAGTGTAATCCAAACAGCCACTCAAAAAGACTGGTCCAAAGAATATGCAGCTCTTGTGGACAGTGTCAGTGTCAGGTCGCTCAGGCCATCGGAAATGCAGTACACCATCTTCTGAATGTTGATGGAGAAACTTCATCACCCAGAATCCTTCATCTGCTGCAGATGTCACTCTGCCAATGTAGAAGCGATCCACATAGTCAACTGCATGCTAGTTTTCCAATTTGATGTGAACATCTTGCTCTTGCGGTCTTGAACTTATTGCCACATAATGCTGGATTTCTGGAATGTAGCCAACGCTGACTTGTCTGTCGAATTCTACTCCTATAACAGTTTGTCCAGATACCTGAAAGATTCTCACAGCCACTTTCAAAACTTTTCTGCATGCATGTATGGCCAAATGATCTGCATATATTCCATTTTTGGATAAATTCCTAACATAGTCATCAAATAAGGCACACAGGAACCCTTCCAGTGTTTGTTTTTCCTGTAGAGGTAAATTTTCCAGGTAATCAACAGTTAATTGTCTCAGCTGATTTTGTTGAATGTCAATTCCTAGTTCATGCAGCTGTTCAATCAGAGCCCAGAAGAAACAGTTTCCATCACTTGGTGTGACTCTATTCAATTGCATTTTTTCCCCTGGAGAATAGTGATGAAGGGAGACATGTTATCATTTTCATGTGAACTTGATGCCAGCATTTTGGGGTTCCTGAAAACTTTCATTAGTTTCTTGTTTGTATGTCTCCTGGAGATCTGTATCAGGAGTTTTCTCTTCCAGTTAATTTGATGTTAGATTTTCAGTTCCATGTAAACTTGGCATCAGAGTTGCAGCGTCTTGTGCTTTCATGCCTCTGAATATTGGGAATGAACGTCTGGAAGATTTGTCAGCATCAGAATCTGGTTGAAACAGACTCACATCAGACACCTCAATAGCTGAAGTTGACTTTCGCTTGAAAAATGATACTTTTCTGGTCTCGGGGATTGTTTTGGGGACATTGTTTGACCAGAAAGCACTCAGTTCATTTGTTACAGCCTCAATCTCCTCCTCTGAGACAAAAAGAACTTTGACTGCAGGACACGCTTCACCTGCCCACCTTTGCAAATTCTCTTGCTGTGTTGATGACTGTGCGCTGCTGGAGAATCCGTCTCCAAACTGCCCGTTTCACTGTTCCACCATTGCCATCTATAGGCCCTTTCCCATGTGCTGTTGCAAAGAAACCCCAGTCCATCATTTCAATGTTCTTATTCAACATGTGTGGGGTTGTCAGCAAAGAAAGATTGTAACAGTTCTTAAATTGTCCTCCAGCCCCATCAGAGAACACATGAACTGTTTTCAGTGGAAAGTTTGACTTCTCAGCTTCTTCAAATATTTTTCTATTGAAGGCTGCAACTGCGTACTTGTCATGAACTATACTGTCACTGACCACAACAAAGGATAGAGACTGGGCTGCAGAAGCATAGATGATGGCAGTGAAAAGTGTCACTTGAGAGGTATCTGACTGCTTCCAGTGAGCAGACATTATTTCATTCTGCTGTTGAATGTTGACATTTTCAGAAAAATCTTCTTGAAGAATGATTTCTTCATCTCTCAGACTTATTTCAGATTTTTTTTATCTCATTTAGCTGATGTTTTGCTATGAATGAATGCCAGCACATTTGTTTCAGTTGCCTGACAAGCAAGGATTTTGTTTGTTCAAATGTGGATTCCACAGTTTCTTTGACAGACGTTTTGCTCCACTGGGTGTATTTGGACTGTGCAGTTCCTTTCAATTTAGCCATGACGAGGTCTTATACAACACTTTCTACATCACCACATTCATCGCATTCCCCTAAAAAGCATTTTGCGGTTTTGACTGGACAGACAGCTGCATTGACAAGTTCCTCTTCTTGAGAGATATTTTTATTTATTTTCCTTTGACCTTCCAACAAAAGTGTGAAGTTTTCGTGATACACATAGCAGCAGACATTATGATCCTTTTCAGAGCAAATGCACACATGTGGTGGCCGGAGTGAAGCAAATTTGCTCTTTCCTATTTTCACGTCATTTTCTTTTCGAAAAAGCTGGTAGACCTCCATCACGTTCATCATTAGCATGTTTTTCTGTACCTGATGTTTTTCTCCATGTTGAAGAACAGTGACAAAGTCCTTTCTGCCAGGCAATTGTCGAGAATGTCATCACGTTCATAGAACTTGTGAATCATCTCTACAATGTCAGGTGGGAAAATGCGTCGTTTTACATTTGGTTTGTCAATGATGATGCATTGTTGACTGACAATTTTATGAAGTACTGCACTTCTTCTTTTGGTGTGCTTGGAAGCTCATTTACTACTTTTTTCATTGCCTTTCCTGCAGCCTGACGAGTGGAAAAATGCATGAGTGGGTGAAGGCATTTTTTCAATCTTGCTGGCCTTTTTTTGCATTGCGAAGTTTTTGTTGAATAATGGTGTCTTTTTGCTGCTCTTGTATGCTTCGATTTGGGGACCAGTTTTTCCTGCATTCTGCTTGTTGTAGTCGTTTTTTCTCTCTCGCTGCAGCGCGCTGTTGCTCTGACATTCTTTCGCAGTATCTCCACATCTTCGTTCACGGTGACACCACCATGATGGCAAGTCTGAGGAAAAAAATATGACAAACATAAGCAATTTGAAACAAAACAAAACAAATATGTCTGTATATTGCACACACATTTCTCTCTCTTTCTCTCTCTCTCTAGTCTCTCTCAAGTCTCTCTTTCTCCAGTCTCTCTCAAGTTTCATACGCATGTCACACACACATGCAGACATAATTGGATACATGGACACACACATGAATACATGCACATGTAGCTATAGACTGACTCATACCATCTCATACTGTAAAAAGAGAATGCAAGACTTTGTAAACAGAAATTGAAAAAGAATGTCTCGAGTCTATTGTCATGTCAGTTACCTCAGTCTTGTCAGTGACCGTCATGTCAGTTACCTTATTATAGCCAACAATGCTGGAAAAATTCAAGTTTCACTATTTCATTTTCTTCAGACATTGACTGATATAGAAAATACAGAATGTCTTTATCTTAGTCCGTTTGCTTTCTGAGTGGTAAAAACTTTTGTAATGAAAAGTAACTGACATGACATATTTCCTGACCATTCTTCTATACATATTGTCAGGTCGGATAGATGTATCCGCTACTGGTAACCTGGAACCCAGTACTACCTGTCACAGGGTCGAATTGCTGGCGACTAAACTAGTCCTCTCAGGAGGATGGTGAGGAGGGTGGCTAGAAACCCTGGTGGAAATAAATTAGATCCATCAAAGGGCGCCAGCTCTGGAGAGCTACCCGCGGCCATCTAGCTAAGGGAGTAAACCCTGACAGTAAATCCGGTGTGGGGCCCCTAAGGCGGTTGGATGGCAAACTTTGTCACTTTCCGGCAGCTCTGCGGCCGCGTTGGCACCAAAACGTAGCAGCCCTGCTGTTCCTTTGGATCTGTCAGCGAGGTGGAGAGGGGGGACAAGTTGCATGGGCAACAGCCTGTCTTCCATATTACACTGCCCAGGCTTACATCCGTCCATTCATCCACAAACACTCTGCACCTACGACCTGGAGAGGACACTCCAGCCTCGCTACTAACACTAGTGTCGGCACAACACGGGAAGCAACAGATGCCGGTGATAAGTCATTGCTCAACTGGCGTAGAGCTGACGCCAGGGGTTGCTTTTGACGGTGGGAGAGACCTTCGTGTCTTACTGGACAGCTACCGCCCACCTAAGCTGGGCAACCCCCAGCCAGTTAGGTGCTGTCCCGCCACGACCTGCCTTCTTCATTGGGTGCATGAAGATTAGGAGAAAATCTGACAAGCAGGTCGTTAATTACCGCACCAAACAAAAAGAAAAATTCAAATTCAAGAAACGGATCAGGAAAAGGATCAGCAGTGAAACTGGGCTGTTGGAATGTCCGAACAATGATGCCTGGGCTCTCCCAAGATCTGCAAGACATCAGCGACGCCAGAAAAACCGCCGTCATAAACAGCGAACTAAAGAGGCTCAATGTGGATATTGCCACTCTGCAGGAAACATGGCTGGCTGACTCAGGAACACTAAAGGAAAGGGACTACACCTTCTTCTGGCAAGGAAAGAGTTTGATGCCCCAAGAGAGCACGGAGTAGGCTTTGCAGTAAAGAACAGCCTGCTGAACATGATTGAACCAGGCAGCGGTGGTTCAGAACGACTCTTGACTCTCCGCCTCAACACCACCGAAGGCTATGTCACTCTCATCAGCGTTTATGCCCCAACTCTGTCCGCCTCTCCAGACACCAAGGATGAGTTCTACGAAAATCTTGCATCAACCATAAGGAACATCCCCAGGACAGAACAACTTGTTCTCCTGGGCGACTTCAATGCCAGAGTGGGTGTAGACAATGACTCATGGCCCTTCTGCCTCGGTTCCTTTGGAGTGGGGAAAATGAATGAGAATGGACAGCGACTGCTTGAGTTTTGCGCCTGCCATGAACTGTGCATTGCCAACTCCTTCTTCAAGACGAAGCCTCAGCACAAAGTCTCCTGGAGGCATCCCCGCTCAAAACATTGGCACCAACTGGATTTGATCCTAGTAAGACGTGCCGCTATCAAAAACGTTCTCCACACTCGCTCTTATCACAGCGCAGACTGCGATACAGACCACTCTCTGGTATGTTGCAAGATCAGGCTACAACCAAAGAAGTTCCACTGCTCAAAGAAACAAGGGAACCCTCGCATTGACGTCAGCAAGATGCCTCAGCCAGATCTTGTAGAACAGTTCGCAGAAGCCTTTCAGAGAGAATACGATGCATTGCAGCCCAGAGACTCTGCCACTGAGAGATGGGAAACGCTACGAGACACCATGCACCGCATTGCTATGGCCACCTTTGGGAAGAAAACTGTGAAGTCCCATGACTGGTTTGAGGCCAAATCATCAGAGATGACTCCCACTGTTGAGGCCAAGCGTGCCGCACTCACCAAGTATAAGCGGTCACCCAGTGAGAAGAACCTGCAAATCCTCAGGGCTGCCAGAAGTAAGGTTCAGCTTAACGCCAGGCGCTGCGCAAACGAGTACTGAACAGAGCTCAGCGAAGAGATACAGAGTGCTGCTGAAAGAGGCAACATCCGAGGAATGTATGATGGCATCAAGAAGGCACTGGGACCAACACAGAGCAAGATCGCCCCCTCAAATCCTCTACTGGGGAAGTAATCAGCAATCTTAGCCAACAGATGGAAAGATGGGCGGAACACTACTCCGACCTCTACTCCACACAGAACATGGTGTCCCCCTCAGCCCTCGATGCCATCAAGTGCATGCCGGTAATGGAAGAACTTGACGCAGAGCCAACTGCGGACGAACTCAGCAAGGCCATTGATAGCCTGGAATCAGGGAAGGCACCTGGCAACGACGGAATTCCCCCAGACCTCATCAAGCACTGCAAGACTTCTCTTCTGCACCCTTTGCACGCAGTTCTCTGTCAGTGTTGGAATGAGGGAGCTGTACCACAGGACATGAGGGACGTCAAGATCGTCACCCTGTACAAAAACAAGGGCGAAAGGAGCGACTGCAACAACTACAGAGGTATCTCGCTCCTCAGCATTGTTGGCAAAGTCTATGCTCGGGTCCTCCTAATCCGCCTGCAGAAACTGGCTGAACGCGTCTACCCGGAATCACAGTGTGGTTTTCGAGCAGAGAGATCCACGGTAGACATGGTCTTCTCCCTTCGCCAAATCCAGGAGAAGTGCAGAGAGCAGCGGATGCCCCTGTATGTGGCATTCATTGACCTCACCAAGGCCTTTGACCTAGTCAGCAGAGATGGCCTTTTCAGGGCTCTCCGAAAAATCGGCTGCCCCCCCAAACTGCACAGCTTAATTGAGTCCTTCTACTCAAACATGAAAGGGATGGTGCAGTTCAACGGAAACCTCTCCAAGCCCTTCGACGTACGCAGCGGTGTGAAACAAGGCTGCGTCCTGGCTCCAACCCTCTTTGGAATCTTCTTCGTTCTCCTCCTGAGGCATGCGTTCAGCACAGCGCAAGAAGGGATCCACCTGCGGACAAGATCAGATGGCAGGCTCTTCAACCTCGCCCGCCTCAGAGCAAGGACAAAGATCCGTGAAGCCCTCATCAGAGACATGCTATTTGCCGACGATGCTGCAGTTGTGACCCATACTCAGCGGGTCTTGCAGTCACTAATGGACCGCTTCTCCCAGGCTTGCAAAGATTTTGGTTTGACCATCAGTCTTAAGAAGACAAACGTCCTGGGCCAAGACACGCCATCTCCACCAGCCATCACTATTGATGACTATGAGCTTGAAGCCATCCATCAATTCACATATCTTGGGTCCACCATCACCGATAACCTCTCCCTTGACACAGAGGTCGACAAGAGGATCGGGAAGGCAGCCACAAACTAGCCCGCCTCACACAAAGGGTGTGGACAAATCCCAAGCTGACCACAAAGACAAAGATGGCTGTATACAACGCCTGTGTCCACGCATGCTCACCAGGAGAAAAGGCTCAATACCTTCCACCTGAGAAGCCTACGGCGCATACTTGGCATTTCCTGGCAAGACAAGGTGACCAACACCGAAGTCCTAACCTGCGTGGCTTCCCAACCATGCATACCATGCTAAGACAGCGTCGGCTGCGCTGGTTGGGCCTCGTTCGCCGCATGGAAGATGGTCGCATCCCAAAAGACATCCTTTATGGTGAGCTTGCCATAGGGCAGAGAAACATTGGCCGCCCACAGCTGAGATACAAAGACGTTTGCAAGCGTGACATGAAGGCGCTTGAGATCAACACTGAGTCCTGGGAGGACCTCGCAGACGACCGCAACAGCTGGAGAACTACTCTCAAGAAACAGCTGCGGTTTGGTGAGGACAAACTGTCAGCTGCTGCAGCAGAAAAGCGAGTTCGCAGAAAAGGGATGACAGCCAACAGACCAGCATCAGCATACACATGCGACCGCTGCGACAGAGACTGCCTCTCTCGCATTGGTCTGTACAGTCACAGGCGACGCTGCTTGGACCAAGCAGATAGCCCATCTAGACATTAGAACGGATGTACTTTGTCCATGGTCAGTCATGACCGAAGGAGGCCTACTACTTCTATACAATATTTTATCAAATCTAGAAATTAAAATCTGTAAGTACTTAGTGAAAACTTACAATAAAATGTCCATATAGGTAATCAAAGAATGAAAACTTACCTGCAAGATCAAAAGAACCTTTATGGAATTGGATTTTGTTGGTACACTGTTGAACAGCATGGGGTCTCTGTCAGACATCAAAATTCAAGATGGCGGCCAGGTCACATGATTAAGTCAAGATGATTAACCCATGTGCTTTTTTGAGGTTCAGTCACTTCCCTTCATTAAAAAAACATTTGCATGAAAAAATAGTCAGGTCTAAAAATCTGTTATTTGGTTTACGTTTGCGTGGAATGGCCCTGGTGAAAATATGAGCTTTTTCTCGAGTCTCTTTCATTCTCTGCTTCAGTGTTGTGTTTTTGATCATTAACTTCTCCATTTAGAATAACTTGTAAGTTGGTTGTTTATGATCTTCAGTTTTTTAATCACCTAAATTTGTTTTTTAATCACCTAAATTTGTCACAAAATTGAATTGAAAGTAGTTGAATGAACCAGCAACGTTATTTCGCTCTGTATGCTTGCAATCCCCGTGGCATAACGAAACGATCACAGCGAGTTGTTGCTCCATCTATACACGTCTAAGCTGGTCATAAAGAGATTGGGAGAGAGTTGCAATCGGAGGTGGGGGAAGAGAGAGAGAGAGAGAGAGAGAGAGAGAGAGAGAGAGAGAGAGGACAGACAGATAGACAGACAGACAGACAGACACCCAGACAGACAGACAGACAGACAAGACAGACAGAGAGAGTATGAGGGTGAGAGATAGAGGGTGAGGGAGGGAGGGAGGGAGGGAGGGAGAGAGGGAGCGAAGAAGAGATAGTATTATCTCATAACCATTGTGGTCGTTGGGACACACACACACACACACACACACACACACACACACACACACACACACACACACACACACACACACACACACACACACAACACACACGCACACACTTTCTTTCTCTTTTCTCTCTCTCTCTCTCTCACACTGTCGAAGGGAAGAGACTGCAGTCTGCCTTGCACAGAAGTGATATACAAAATCACTCTCCCTTGATGCATACAAACCTAGGTTTTAGCTTGTTTTCTTAAGACGGCGTTACCTTGCGCGGGCGATTCTTTACAGGCTGCACCTCAAATGAAATGCGATGAAATAATCTACAGTATTTTTTAGAATAAATGCTATAAGTTAGCGTATTAACCCACATTGCTGGAAAAAGATCGAGGTTCTCAGAACGTGAGATGTGGTGGGTGTTGTATCAGAGCAGTGTATAGCACAGGTTCAGTCTGCCTTGAGGAACTGTGTCTGTGCGGTTTGCAGTTCACCCAGCTATGAAGGGTACTTGATCCTGCTTAGGGTTCGGCAAGAAAAGCTGCGAGTGAGAGAGAAGAAATGAGCACTGCCCTGATAGTGTTAGATCTAAGAAAAAGTTGAGGCTTCTCTTCTACTACCTCACTGCCCTGTGACTTCCGGGTTATGGAACATCCTTTGCCGTTTTAGAATATTGTTATGTTGAAGACGTACCGATAACTTACGGTTAAGGTGATGTTTTGAACTTAGTTATTATCACCCAAAGGTCGGACAGTGTCAGCTCAGACACAATTAGGCGTGTTGATGTAACACTCCAGTATCACCGTTGCTATGTGTTTATTGTAAAACAAATGAAATGATTATGAAAGGTATAAAAAAAAGCTCTTAAATGCAGTCATCATCATCATCATCATCATCATCATCATCATCATCATCATCATCATCATCATCATCATCATCATCATCATCATCATGTGCTTTGCCACAAGAAGTTGGCATTCATGGCCCTCCATACGAATCTGTCCCGTGTCGCTGCAAGTACATCTCCCATCCCCTCTGTCCTCAGCCAACTTGCAAGTTCGTCCGATCGATATTTTCTCCTTGGGTCTACCTGGTCCACTCTTTCCCTCCAGCTTTCCTGTTGTGAGTAGGTGCTCTATTTTCTCTTGCCTCATATAAGATGTCCTGTAAATTTTGCTTGAAGAACGTAGATGTCCTCAATAAGGTCAATGCAGGCAGCAACCATCGAATGGTACTCTGTGAATTAAAAACTGACACAAAGAAAGAGCGACGAAAACTGTTCAGTACCAAACAGGATCCCTAAAGACGGCGGTATCAACTTTCAGTGTGAATTGAAAAACAAATACCTGAATACCTAGCTGAAAAGCTGCAAGATTCTAAAGAAAAGGATGAATCACTCACGGATCTGAACAACATAATCAAACCACTCATCGAAGTTCGCAAAGAATTCAAAGCCAGAAAATCAAAAGGCTAACAAGTTCTCATGGAAAAACGAAGTCTTCAAAACTCCCGAAACAGCTATGAAAAATATCAAATTGACGGAGCTCAACAAAACTTATCAGGAAAATGCAAAGAGAACATATCCGAAAATACAGAACAACGACAATACAAGAAATCGTACAAGGAACAAGCTTCAAATTAGCTAAGAAGGTAGGCAGTGGAAAAATTCAATTCACCGGAATCTTGGAAGAAGACGGCTCTCTGACCACCAACAGAGAACGCATTGTCGAAAGGATCAAGGAGTTCTTTGAGAAACTGTACTCATCAACTCGAGCTGAACCTGACGATCAAGAGGACATGACACCTGAGGAATTCGAAGGTTTCCCGAGAATTGAGACGTGGGAAGTGAAGCTCGCCATCCAGCAATCAAACAAAGGTAAATCGCCAGGTCCAGATAACGTCACAATAGATCTCCTCGAAGCTGCAAGCGAGATAGTCCACGAAAAAATTGCCCATTTATTCAATGAATGTCTCAAACAAAGGAGAGTACCAAACGACTGGAATGAAGCAATCACTATACTTCTATATAAAAAGGAGATCCAAAGAGCATCACGAATTACCGTCCGATTAACCTGTTAAACAACATCTACAAACTGTTTACGAAGGTTATTACAAACAGGATCGCAAACGCCTTCCGAAAGTGCTATTCGACACAATATAATTTCCTTGTTGTCAACCAGGCCATCGAGAAATATACAGAATATAAAATCCCTGCAGTCGTGGGATTACACCAAGGCCTTTGATTCCGTAGAGATCCCCGAAGTCGTCGATTCCATCCAGAAACAGGGAGTAGACCTCGGCAGAGACGGAAAATGCCTTCCGAAAACTAAACTGGGATAATCAAGGAATCAGAATAGACAGCGAATACCCGAGCCATCTCTGATTCGCAGACGATGTCATAATCTTTGCTGACAGCAAAGAACGTCTAAGCCGAATGCTTGTAGAACTGAACGAAATCAGCTTAAAAATTGGGTTGAGCATGAACATGACGAAAACTAAAATCATGTGCAGCGACTATGTGGAAGACAAAGACGAAACGATCGTAACTGACAAATACACAATAGAAGAGGTCGACCGCTATATCTATCTTGGTCAGTATATATCGATGAACTCAGCCTCTAAGGAACAAGAGATCTGACGTTGCATTACGCTCGGATGGCAAGCATTCAGTAAAGCAAGCGCCATCTTTAGAAATAAAGATATGCCGATTGTATCAAAACGCCGAGTGTACGACGCATGCATAACGCCGACTGTGACATATGGAGCCGAAACATGGAACCTGACGAAACGTCAGCTCCTAAAACCGCGAACCATGCAAAAGGCCCACGACCGGATCATGATGGGAATCACCTGGAAGGATCGAAAAACGGCGGCATGGGTAAGAGGAAAAACGAAGGTCCAAGACGTAGACACAGTTTGTGAACGAAAGTGGAACTGGGCTGGTCATGACCGTTCCAAGATATTTAAACGTATCAACCTGTCTCAAAGCTGTGCCATTTGCTGTTATTTTGCATGAGGGGATTTCTTGTTTGTTTGTTTTTTGTTTGTTTTTTACTGATTGCCATGACTTCAGTCTTCTTGCTATTTAGCTGAACCCTTTATTTTTGTTTTATATTTCTATCATATTCACAAGGTTTTGTGTTTATTTTTAAATCTCATCAGTGGGTAGATGCACATCAGAATTAGCCAGCAGAATCGGCCAAGCCAAAACAGCATTCAAGAAGATGAAAAGCG
>CM060313.1:10666468-10718968 GCA_030674185.1 Monoplex corrugatus | reverse complement strand
GTGTTTATGTACCTGGTTTATGTGCCTGGTTTATGTGTGAGCGTGGCGTTGGTTTTCAAATGTTATCTTAAATTAAGCCATTTTCCGGCTCTTGTCTCCATGTTAATGTTATTTCTTGTTTGATGGTTTCGTATTTACTAAATGGTTGTGTTTGTGTATAGGTAAAACTTTTGCCTTCAGATCTCACTATACGAGTTATGTTTGTGTACAGGTAAAACTGTTGTCTTCATATTTCACTTTACGAGTTGTGTTTGTGTACAGGTAAAACTTTTGTCTTCATATTTCACTTTACGAGTTGTGTTTGTGTACAGGTAAAACTTCTGCTTCAGGTTTGACCACACGATTTTGAGTCCAATTAAGAAGTTTGTGCGCACAGCGTCTGACTTGCCCAGTAGTAAAGTGGTTCCCTGACCCTGTTTAAGTTTAGGGGGGAAGGGGGCGGTTGGTGAAAAGAGATGGCCACCACTCAAAGACGTTATAAATAAAATTTTGTATACCTTTTTATGTGTTTGCCACCACTTTAGTGTAACCCTTTGGCTCCTGCACCCTGCCCACCAGCCTCCTGCATTGTAAACCATTCTAGCAAAGCAAACACTTAACCCTCTGACTCCCTCACCCTATCCAACAGCTTCCTGCAGGAAGCTAGTGGATAGGGTGAGGGAGTCAGAAGGTTAAGGCTTTGCAGTTGGTGCACAGGGTGTGGGAGTCAAAGGGTTAATGAACCTCTGTTACCTCACTTCCCTGCCCCCTTAAGATGGGTGGACAATCGCATGTAACCTATGCTGGAGGTGCCGAGAATGATTATACATTAAGTTCTTTATAATATAATTTTTTTGACGTTTTGGGCATTATTTCAGAGGTTCCACTGACAACAGCATGTGCTAGTTAATTTTTACTGGATCGTGTAAAGTTTTGCCTGTAACCTGGCAGATGTGAGCCTCCTGTGTGTGTCTGTCTCCTCTCTCATTATTTTATTCCCCTCTCTCTGGTGTCACTGCCATGTCAGTTGTCTGTATTGCTCTAACCAGGCTAAACGATGCTACATTATTACTCTTACATTTTTCCACCACTCCGACCCATCACAATAGACACCCTACTGACCTACATAAACTCTGTGAAACATCTCAATTTTTCCATCAGCTTAGCGTTTCACAGTCCCACTCGAGGTCCTCCCACCCTCCCCATTTCAAGACCTTGCCAGTGCATATGATCTTGTGCAGGCTTAGAAAGTCTGCTAGATAATCGCTGGCAGAGTTGAATGGAGCGCATATGGAACTGTCTGTGAGCAATAAATCTGTCTTGGACAAACTCCAAACTCCAGCCCAGGTTCTTCGTCAACAGTTTAAAATGTTCTGAATTGGATGTCGCCTCAAAGGCAAACACCGATCAGTAAACCTTGAAGTACATGTCCCTCTCAAAGGCAATCTGTTCTTCCTCAGTTTTCAGCTCTGCTTTTTCATACGGTTCTACCTCCAGTTCTCTCTTGCTGTTGACAAAGCAGGAGACGAAGTCTTGCCCCAGACGATCAGCCAGAAGTTGATCTTCCTGCAGAGCAGTCAGAGCCTGGTCCAGTGTACGGGGCATCTCCTTGGCCTGCTTGCTGTCCATGGGTGGAGGGCACTCCAGGCGTCGTTCCAGCCCATCCAGACCAGCTGCCACTGTGCCCGCTAAAGCCAAGTAAGGATTGGCGGCACCACCGACGAGGCGGTTCTCCAAAAATGCATCACCTTTTCGGACTCTAGCCCGGATAAAGGCAAGACGGTTATCTAGCCCCCAGGTGGCGAAAGTAGGAGCACAGAGACCGTGAAGACGGCGGTAACAGTTCAGTGAAGGAGACGACAACGCAGACAGAGCCTGGGCGTGGGTTAACTGACCTGCAATCCAGTGTTTTGCAGTTGAGGACAAGCCTCCATCAGGGTCAGGAAAAACGTTTTGTCCTTCCTTGTCTGCCTGAGAATTCGGCTTCCATAAAGAGTGATTGAGATGCAGCCCACTTCCCATGGACCCTAAAAAAGGTCTTGTCATAAACGTAGCATCATAGCCTTTAGTTTTGAGAAAACCTTTGACAGCATTCTTTATGTAGAATCCAACATCTGCACCATGGACTCCCAGGTAAGGTTCAGTGGTCAGTTCCCACTGCCCAGATGGAAACTCTGGGTTCAGCAGTCTTATCTTGACGCCCATTGCTTCCACAGTCTCACGGAGCTCGCTTAACAAGACTTGATGCTTGCCCCATTCTCTCAAGTCACAGAGATTACCTTCGTTAGTACCAATTGGTTCAATGGAGTTTTCCTTGAAGACAAAAAATTCGTACTCAAAGGCCGTCTTTATCATCAGACCGTGGTTCTTCCACAGAGTATCCAACTGAGTCTTGAGCAGCTGCCTGGGACATCTGAGGTCAGGGCTGCCATCAGGAAGATACATGTCACAAAGAACGTTTCCAACACGACGATCTTCAGTGCTGACCCAAGGCCATGGGGTCAAGGTTTCAATGCAAGGTCTTAGTTCGTGACTGTGATATGAGGAGTTGAAATAGGATGGGGATAATGGAATGCTTCCTTTTGGACCCATCATAGTAACACCTGCAAAGAAAACAGACCACATTAGTACATGACGAACACCATTTTCTGTTCTTGCAACATAAACTTTGTTTTGTCTCTGTGTCGATCTTTTCTTAAACATACACGATCACAGAGAAAACAAAAAGCACTGAAAAAGACGCTTTTGTCACCTTCATAGACCAGAGCAAAGCATCTGACAGCGTCAATCATCTCCACCTGTTCAGCACAATGGACAAAATGGGCTTTCACAAACACATCACTGCATTAATTGCCTCGTTTTATAAAGACCAAAAGGCTACAATTAGATGGAACAATCAGAAATGTGAAATCTTCAACATCCACAGGGGAGTCAGACAAGGTTGTATCCTCTCACCATATCTCTTTAACACCTACAAAGAACAAGTCATGAGAGATGCCGGTATAGAAGGCATGGGTATAAAGATCATCATCATCATCATCATCATCATCATCAGGTGCCCAGCCGCATGGCGTTGGCGACCATGGACTTCCAACCATCTCTATCTCTCACTGCCCCCAGCATCTCCCCCACCCTCTTCATCCCCAGCCACTCTGCAAGTCCGTCCAGCATTCTCTCCCTGGGTCTACCTGGTGCTCTCTTTCCCTCCAGCTTTCCCGTTGTGACCAGGTGCTCCAAATCCCCCTTCCTCATAAAATGGCCTATAAATGTTGCTTGTCTTTTCCTAATCTTCCTTATGAGTGATCTACTTGTGTCTGCCTCCATCAAGACTGTCTCGTTTGTTTTCTTTGCTGTCCATGGAACTCTCAACATTCTTCTGAGAAACCACATCTCGGCTGCCTCGATCCTGCTCTGGCTTTGCTTGCTGACTGTCCACGCCTCGCATCCGTACAACAGTATTGGTTCTATATAACATTCAAGGACTCTCTTTCTGATGTTAATTGATAGGCATTTCTTGGTAAGAATGCTTGTCATCTTCTTAAATGCTGTTTTGGCTTGGCCGATTCTGCCAGCTATTTCCGATGTGCATCTGCCGTCTGATGAAATGACCGTTCCCAGGTATTTGAACTTATTAACCTGTGTCAAGGTTGTGCCATTTGCTGTTACTTTGCATGAGGGGATTTCATGCTTTTTACTGATCACCATGACTTCAGTCTTCCTGCTGTTTAGGTATAAAGATAAGGGGGAAAAATCTTACAAACCTGCGCTATGCCGATGATAATGCGCTTTTAGCAGACAACATTACCAGCATAAAAACGATTCTATACAGGGTAGATACAGCAGGCAAAAAGGCTGGTCTAAACGTGAACACCAAGAAAACAAAAGTGCTACATATCAAAGGCAAAGACATTGAAAACAATCATATATGACATCTTAATTAACAAAGTTCCTTTAGAAAATGTTGAGGATTTCAAATATCTTGGGTTTGTAAAATCTGATGATGGAACTTGCTCTAAATACGTCAAAATAGGAACTGGAATGGCAAACAAAATATGGTCCAACTCAACAACATCTGGAAAGACAAAAACATACCAAATGGTCTGAAAGTTCCTGCAGGAAGCTGGTGGAAAGGGTAAGGGAGTCAAAGGGTTAAGTTTTTACAGTCCGTGGACGGGGTGCAGGAGTCAAATGGTTAAAGACGTTAAGAAATCGAGCACAGAAACGTGTCCTTCTGCCCATAAAAATTAAACCCAGACAAGCACCTTGAAGCAGCAGTGGTAGGACGATCCACCTTACATTGTGAACATCACCTCTCTTTCAGCCAGCGTTGTAACGTGAATAAGGAAGAGGCGGGGGGGGGGGGGGGCACGGGGGTGACTGAGGAAACCGTGATACAGAATAAGTTAACGCTCTGTCAGTAGCGCGGGTTACTGTGTGACAGACAATGTCACAAACTACTTTTTTGAAACCAAGGACTTCACATTCACATTGTCGCCGGCCGATGATTATATGAAAGAAAACGTAAAATTCTCCAGATCTTTACGTAGCAGACATACTGTCAAGTAAAGATTTTCGCATATAATAGGACAATATGATTCGAACAGCGAACTACCGCAATTACGTTTACGCATTCGCGATTACTTAGTCATCCAGGCTTTCCATGCGATTATTATTGCTTCCACGTCTAATTACCAATCATGGCATCATGTAAATATTATAAATTGTTTTGTACAGCATTATGCTTCCAAATTGTTTGGAATCTGTGGACATTACACACACACACACACACACACACACACACACACACACACACACACACACACACACACACACACACACACACACACACACACACACACACCACACCACACCACACTTTTATTGGCCCACAGAGAATTAAAGCTGTCTGGCGAGCTGATCACGTTCCACAATGTTGTTGCACAGTATACATCTTTGGTGGGCGTGCATGCCGGGTATTTTCATGTTTCCATAAGCCACAGTACACTGACATGACTTAACAGGATCTTCAGCATGCATATTTGATATTCTGCATGCGTATACAACCTGAGGTAGGCGGCTGACACTGCTCTCGTATCAGGCTGCAAAGACAATATGATATGCGAACTATCAGAGACAATATGCAAACAATCACTGACAAAGTAAACGGAGCCGGCAGAACTGCAGGCCTAAAACTCAACGCAAAAAAGACCAAGGTAATGCATATCGGTGGATCCATGGATGGAAACACAGCTGTCGATGGAGAACCCCTCGAAGTAGTACAGCATTACAAATACCTTGGGTCTTACAAGTCAGCTGATGCCACATGTAGCGAAGACATCAAAGTAAGAATTGCCCAAGCCAAACAAAGAATGGTCCATCTTACTAACATTTGGAAATACAGATATTTAAGAAATGAGCTCAAACTTAAAATACTGCGAACACTAATTTGGCCCGTTGTGATATATGGAAGTGAAGGATGGACTGTTAAAGCTGCAGATGAAACCAGAATCAAAAGTGCAGAGATGTGATTCTACAGAAGACTCCTAAGAATAAGCTAGACTGAAAGACGAACACACCAAAGCATTTTTGGAAGAACTGAACAAACAACCTGAACTTTTAGGCCTGGTTAGGAAAATGTAATGAAGACTGTGGCCCAGGGCAAAATGGAGGGCTAGAGACGACAAGGAAGACCGCCAACTTCTGTGTAGAGAACATAGCCAAGTGGACGAAGTAGCCGAAAGATGAAATCTACAGAAGGACTGTGGACAGAAGGGGATGGAGACAGCTGACGGGGCTATCATCAAGAATGATGTCGCCGACAGGTGAACAGGTGCATGCGCATACACACAAAATATTTAGGCACTGGCAGCCCTTCTCTCATTGTTGACCTGAAAGATAGGAAAAAATCTCCATCGTTTACCCTCCGGGCTGAGGTATCCAGGCGGATGAAACTCAGGACCTTTCGATTAGAAGTCGTACATTCACGCACTTGACTATCATTCCCGTCAGCCTGGAGGGTAAAGGATGGAGATTTTCCCCATCTCCCAGGTCAACAATGTGTGCAGGCCTGTCATTGCCTGACCTGATTCAAAACAGGTGTATACATCATCATCATCATTAAGTGCCCTGCCACATGGCGTTGGCGATCATGGCCCTCTATATGTATCTATCCCTTGTTGCCGCAAGCACATCTTCCACCCTGTCTGTCTTCAGCCACCCTGCGAGTCCGTCCAATATTTTCTCCCTGGGTCTACCTGGTACATGTACTCTCTTTCCCTCTACTTTTCCTGTCATGACCAGGTGCTCCAATTCCTCTTTCCTCATAAAATGGCCTATAAATGTTGCCCATCTTTTCCTAATCTTCGTTTTGAATGATCTTCTTGTGTCTACCTCTATCAAGACTGTCTCGTTTGTTTTCTTTGCTGTCCATGCAACTCTCAACATTCTTCTTAGATACCACATCTCGGCTGCTTCAATCTTGTTGTGGCTTTGCTTGTTGACTGTCCACGCTTCACAACCGTATAACATTATCGGTTCTATATAACATTCAAGAACTCTCTTCATGATGTTAATGGCCAGTGTATACCACACATGTCAGCGCTTAGATTTGATTTTATCAAGATTTTGCGCTATATAAATATTGTAATTATTATTATTATAAAAAGTGGTGTGTCTTTAAGACTCTGTAATAGGAAATTCAACACTTCGTATTTATAACTTGTACTTAACAATCAAACGGCCTAGATCATGATATATGTGCATGTATGGTTAGATAATGTTAATATATATTCATCAGCGTAAATGTGTCAATGCGTGCATCCTGATGTGTGTATCTACGAAGTAGCCAATGTTAGTGCTTCTGATGTATTATTGTTAATGCTTCTGATGTATTACAATTTTTGTCTTGTTGAAAAATGTGTAATGCAGTGTGTGCAAATGGGTTTGGAGAAAAAACACACCCAAAAAACCGCTGTACATTTTGTTCATAATGATACATACATGCATGTTGTTATTACATGACCTCTTGTTCAAAACCGGACAGAACCTGGCCTCTCTTTAAGACTCTGTAATAGGACACTGTTTGAAATCCAGTACTTCGCATTCATAACTTGTACTTAACAATCAAACGCCCACTATCAGCTCAACAAAGTTGACATCCTTCAACAAACAAACAAACGAACGAACCAACAAACAAACAAACAAACAAACAAACAAACAAACAAACAAACAAACAAACAAACAAACAAACAAACAAACTAGTCTGTTATTCTTTTTCTGTATATAACTGCATTAACAAGGAACGCAGATGTCATCAAAGCGAAACAAAACGCACGTTTAACAAAACGGGATAAACCCTTCCTTTTCCCCAATCGCTTGTTAAATGTGCTGCCATCATGTATTACATTTAGGATTCTAATTTCACTCTTTCGTGTTCATCACACTGATCGGACAACAAGATTTTTTCCCCGTGTGTCTTGACTTTGTGCCACCGTCAGCAAAGTCTTGGAGTGTACGCTTTATGGCGTGGACAAAAGGAGTGAAAAGAGATATAAACGGGGATTAACCGTAATACAAGTGGCAGTAGGCCTACATATCCGGTTCTTGGTGAAAGGATGGGGTTGTAGGCTACCGAAAATAATAAAATATATCGAAAATATGGAAATCGCTGCAACATAATTTCTTTTTGCTGAATGTTAGTCTACATGGTTTGCAGAATCTTAAAATCAACCCTAGGACACATAGGTCACTATCCTACTACCTGAAAATTGGGTCACATTACGCAATACCTTGTACAAATGACCGACTTTAGAAATATTTATGGAAATATATAGAAGTTGCACCTCGTTGGAAAGGTCTTGAAAAATTACGTTCAAATCTGTCATCAAAACAGATGTATAGCAAATATTACAGCAGAGAACGGCTTGTTTTTGTGTGCCAGTCATGAATCAGCATGCGTAAGGTCTGTTTGTCCTAGTATTCCTCTGTCGCCTCCTCCAGCAATGTCACAAAAGAATTTGTACAAGTAACACCACGGCAGTTACCATAAACAGTGGATCGGGCCTGTCAATGTTTCTTACAGCTACATCTCCCTGAATCACAATGTGTCCTACAGCTGCATCTGATGATTTGAAGAAATTAGTCTGGAGCAGGAGGCAGATCAGCCATGCAAGGCTCAGGGGTCGTCATTTACACGCCATCCCCAATCCTCTGGATTCAGGTTGAGGTCCCGGTGCATCCATTGCTAGACTTGAAGGTGTGCGTGCATACTATGATATTTGCAGGCATCACTGGTTTGTGGTAGATTATGGACTTGTACAAAGCTGGTGCTTAAAGCCACTTTCTCTGTAAACTTCTAATAGTGTAGTTCATCCAGTGCATTGATGCGGTTTCCGTTATTTATGGAGATGATGACTTTCTCACCTACAGACACCACCTCTTCCACTGTGGCTGTGCATTTGGAAAACACGCCAGCATCTTCGTGAAAGACGTTATCTGCCTTCAGCTTCCTTTGTGTGGCTGTGCCTTTTCCCACTCCAAACAACACTGAGGTTGTATCACATCCTGTGATGGCAAGCACAAACAGTAATGTCTGGCAAATCTCCTCTCCAAGGGCCTGCTGTGGTCACTAAATATCCCGTACTCCATGGGTTTTTTTTCTCTTAGACTTTGAATCTGATCTGAAGATGATAGTTCTCAGATCTGGGCTAATATGGTGGCAGAGCAAAATCAGGAGATCGGTGTTTTCTCCAATGACCACAAGAGGATGATCAGTTGCACGTCTGATGGAAGTCTCAACAATCAGGAAATCTGCATCATTTTGGCTGTGAAATGTTGGATGTCCATTTGCCAGAAGCATATCACTAAGCACAATGATAAATCTCTTGCTTGTTCGCATGGTTTGCCGGAAATTATCCCTTTTCTGATGATAAAACCATGTCAGCATTGAAATTGACTGTAGTTCCAACAACACCTCCTTTTCCAATCTGTCCAATACTTCTTTGGTAACTGATAGCGTCTCACCTTGAATCAAGTTGACAACATTCACGCTGTGTCGTGTGTAACTCGTCAGATTCGTACTGCTGAGCGTCTGTTTGAGCCATGGCATCCCTTTCTGATAAATGTTCGTCTGTAATGACAGCTGATGAGACTGGAAAGTACACAGTAAATGATATAGCTGTAATCATAGCATTCAGAGCAGCATCAACCAGAATGTGACCTCTGAAAGCCCTTGCCATTGCTTTTCCAGTCAGCATGTGTCCAACAGTATTGGGGGCATACACAACCTTAAGCACTTGCTGAAGTCCAGAACCCCACTTGATCCTGCCTATACAGCCATGGAAATTCATTTGAGTGTGAAAGCCTCCCAGATGGAGAACAATTGATTTCAGGTCGCTATCTTCAGGCTCTTTCTGGACGATCAGCTGGGACTTCTACCAAAGTGTTTGGTCAAACGTCAGCACTGGCTTGATTCCAAGACATCTGGCTTCAGCATACACAAACTGCAAAGTAGAGTAAATGCACCTCATACTACTTGGATTGAGATCAATCATCAGAAGGCAGAACATAGATGACCACCCAGGATGTTCTCCTCGGCTCAACGACTTCATGAAACCTGATCACCCTGGTCTTGGTGAACGCAAAGGCCAGGATAACTTCCACAGAAGGCCCTGTGTTGATTGGGGATCCTCACAATAGAAATCATGCAACGGAGTGTATCTGAAACAATCAAAGTCCTGTCTACGAAGGTTGTAAAAATGGATGTTGATCTTCCTAACTGCTGTGACATCTTCAAGTTTTCCAGATATTCTTCGAATTGCTTGTTGCCTTCTAGTACCTGGGGTAATGACAGCAATTGTACCCATACCATGGAATGTACTAAACCCATCAAGAGTGCACACATTGTGATCAACATTATCAGCAACATATTGTATAATGTGACCTTTTGTTATGCCGGGAATGTCTGTTCCCTGGGTCAGTGCTGCAGATACTTTAAACTTCTTTACTTTAGAATGCGATATACAGAATCCAAGCTGGAACAAGATGTTAGTTAAAAACTGAGATGCAAACTGGTGGTACATTTGAACAGCTAGGCCAACTTGCAAAGGAGGCAGGAGCATTTTGGGTCTTGCAGCTTGTATGATGGCTTGGTCTATGGTGGCTATTTTCAGATCGTTCTCAATTCCACAGAAGATTGTCTTCAGGTACAACTGGAGTGAGTCAGGGACAAAATTTAAGTTCCCTGAGACAGACTTGATCTTATCCGATCCTGGATACACATCCTTGATAGCAAAACTCCTTTTATATCACTTTCAATCGATTTTGTGGCAGTTTCGTATTAGGTTCAGTTTTTGTTGTTGTTGTTGGTTTTGTTTTGTTTTTTTGTTGTTCTTCTTTGCATCTGAATCTTCTGTCTGTGGGGTGTCAAAGTGCTGTCTGTTCTAAGAGTTACCACAGAAATCTTTTTGCCTCTGCTTGATATTAATATATCTAACCCAAAATGTTCAATAAGTTTGTTTTTCATATGTTTTGTAGTGTATGCACGAACTCCATCCCCGCAAAACTCCTGCACTTTTGATACAAGATCAGACAATGTGGCTTGTTCATCATCATTCTCGTCCAAATATTGGCAGACTTTTAGAAAAAATTCCTGCCTAGCCTGTTGAGGATCTTCATAGAAAGTAGCTGGTTTTGTTTTCTTTGCATCGGTAAATCTATCAGAACTACTTCTGTGTGTTCTAAAGCTGACACTGAAGGCATCATGGTACACAACATCCCATGCAATGAGGTCTTCCCAACATGTTGACTGGATTCTGTCAGATACTGTTTTTGCCCAATGTCATCTCATTCCTTGCAAACACCTAGGATAGCTGCCTGACATCCCTCGTGTGGTTTGGTTTTCACTGGGAAGGCTTCATGTCCTTTTCTGTGAGTATTGACATCAGCAGTGGTGCCACAAAACAGTGAATCCTTGGATCATGGGCAGGCTGAAAGGATCGTCTGGATGGCCTTGGGTCATCTCTATAGGCGCTTTGTTTCTTCTCTAGATATTATATCTTTATTGCTTTGGCATTTGTATAGTCAATCCGGCATTTTCTATGTAATTTCTGTCCTTCAACAGTCACAATGTTAACATCACGCTGTGTGCTGCACCGACTGACAATCTTACATCCAGTCTCACCTAATTTCACTGTTGGTTGACCATAGTCAAGGGATTCTTTGCAAATGACGCAGTTTGCTGTACATTCGGCTGCAAAATAAGACGAACGAAAGCTGTTACATCACACAGAATACAGAATATTTTATTGCCCTGTTGATATACAAAAGCTGTTACATCACACAGAATACAGAATATTTTATTGCCCTGTTGATAAACAAAAGCTGTTACATCAAACGGAATACAGAACACTTTATTGCCCTGTTGATAAACAAGAAAGGGAAGTTTAATGGGAGGCGTGGAGATGGAGTGCATTTTAAATGTTCAATGAAATACAGTGATACAGACTTTACAATATGTTATACATTACACACACACCACACACACACACACACGCACACACACACACACACACACACACACCACCACCACCACCACCACCACCACCACCACACCATACCACACCACAAACACACACACACACGCACACACACACACACACGCACACACACACACATGTACGTTTAAACAAGTATCCATCATCCAGAATAATAATCAAAGTTTTTCTTTTCCGTTTTTTTTGTTTTAATTGACAAGGAAAAAAGAGGCTTGGAAACTGAATTGATACCATAATTATCTAACTGATTAAGAAACATAGCTTCATCACATTTCAAATTCAAATTGATAAAGAAAACCAACAACAAAACAGACGATCAACAGCAAAGTAATTAGTCAAAATCATAAAAAGCATGCGTACTTAACATTTTTATCATTATTATATCATTGATGCACACAGATAACTACATAAAAGTATTGTATGGCGAGCTAGGTCACGTAACCTTTGTGTTACAGAATAAAAATATTCAAGAAAACACAATACTCTTAACTCCTGTCTGGTTTTCTTGTACGGGGAGATCTGCCCTGGGATTTTGACTTGCCTGCTTTGCCATAGTTTTTCAGGCATTGGACGCTTCCATTGGAGAGCAAATTTGACAATGGAAGGGTCCACACTTCATTAGCATGCATTATCAGTTTTACACACACACACACACACACACACACGTGCTACGGATCATCCCTATAATGCCGCATGTCATTCAAGTTCAAGAAACAAATTAATGAGAACTTCAGTATTGATCCCAATTAAAAAAAAAATCATAATAAACAAAAAATAAGCCTTTGCTTACCTGCAAATATTTGCTGCCAAACTTGCATTCAAACGGCCAAAACACTATTCCAAAAGTGAAAAATGAAACCCGCTCGTAGATCAAAGTATGTCCGTGGACCGCGCTTCTACCATAGTATCGGTATACCGCGGTAAACGTAACATGAAGATGAGAGTTACGCTTTTCTCGGTAGCGGATGTAGCCGTTTACACGTCAACTTCAAGTGGCACCCCGGCCGCGAATTGTATGGTACGCCAGAGCGGTCACATCGCATACAAATCACAACGCTCGTAAATCTAATTAGTTAATTGTGACAATATACCAAACTTTTGTGTGTCCTAGGGTATTTTTCTTGCTTTGGGTTATTTTTTCCTTGCCTGTGAGAAGAAAAAAAATTCTGTTGCAGAGATTCCCATTGAAAAATTATATTTGGTAGACTATTGGGGATGGGGGCCTAGGTCAGCCAGTGTGTAGCGTGACTACACAACACATCAAGGCCACGAAAGCGTCGAAACGTGAACAGAATAAAGTTGGGGAGGGGGGCTGCGAATGTGTGAATGGGGAGACGCAGCAGGTAACCTGATCACGATACCAGCGACACACAAGCGCTTTTAGTAGGATACACGCACCGTTTGATACGGCCGTGATAGGTAATAAGGAAATGTAGTGACGAAATTCTGTGGATAATTCTGTGTAAAACACCCGTCAACTCTTTGACATCACATCCGAAATGAACTGCCTCGCTTTATTTTTCACCTTTGCGTCGACAGCAGGAAATGCTGACTATGCCGATTAAAAGACAAAATGGAAAAAAATACAGGCTTCAATAAGACGAAATGAATGAATACACATAGGAAACGTCTCATCCACAAAATCGACTAATACCAACATAACTCTTTCACAAGACACAACAGATATGAATGGCTTCCTTTTGAAATTTTTCTTTTACTTCTTTCTTTTGTTCTTTGTTTTCTTTCTATTTATTCATTTTCTCACAATGGACAGAGCAGCAGGGAAGTTTCAGTCTTTTTCTCCTAATTTTTGTATCTGTTGTTTATTTATTTGTGATCTTCCACTTGACAAAGGCCAGTTGGCCGAAAATTTGCGCCTGTCTTGTCTTGTTGTATTAAATACGCGTTCTTGTTCTTTTCTCGTGTTTTTCTTGGTTTCCTTTTATTTGTTCACCTGCACAAAAACCTAGATCCCTGCTTTTAAACACATCACACACCATCATGTAATTTTCAAAAACTAATATCACACCCAACGTATGCTTCCTTTAACTAGGCCTTACAAGACAACAACAACAACAACAACAACAACAACACACAAACACACACACCACTCACACGCACGCACGCACGCATACACACGACAAAGGTTGTCCCGATAACTCTGGGGCAACAATGTTGGAGAGTGAATATGTGGAGAAAAACTTTTCTTGGGGCGAACATTATGAGAGTGGTACCTAGCTTCTATTCCTCGCTGCTTTATCTTTCGTAACTTTGAAGAAAGTCAGGTACACCTTTACAACTGGGAAGACTTTAGGTCACATGCACAAAGGCTTGCTCGAATGAGATTCGCACCTGTCCAAACTCGTGCAGTTACTGAGTTAGATTGGAACACGAATGCTCCACCTCTACACCAATCAGGTAAAACAAAATATGACTGCTGGATCTTGAGGGTAAAAACAAAATATTAAAAAATAGTTTGTAAAAGATCCTTTGGAGTATAAAACACAACGTTTCGAGCCCAGGCCCTTTGTCAAGTGATATAAATTATTTTTCACTTGACAAAGGGCCTGGGCTCAAAACGTTGTATTTTTTAACATTTTGTTTCTACACCAATCAGCTTCAGCTTTTCAGGTTAACCCTTTGACTCCTCACCCTGTCCACCAGCATCCTGCACTGTCAACCATGCCAGCAAAACAAAACCTTAATCCTTAGATTCTCTCACCCTATTTAAACTTAATCCTTTGATTCCCTCACCCTATCCACCAGCTTCCTGCAGGAGGGAGTCTAAGTGTTCAGCTTTCATGTTTGGTGGACAGGCTGCCGGAGTCAAAGGGTTAAGGGTAATTGATTTTAGTAGACATACCTGATAGACCAGTCTGTTTTGTGAGCCTCCAGTCATGCATGAATACTAGAGGTTAAGACTACCTCAAGTTGTACTAGTCTATAAAATCCAGCACAGAGGAAGAGGTATCCCAAATACTGTATTCTATATGAAAATGGAATGTTCAGATATCAAAGCAGGCAAAGGCATTGTTTCTCTCCACCCTTATGCCGAAGAGCAAAGAGCATTTTGCAACAAACTCAACATATTCTGGAAAAATGTTTTCTCTGTACAAGTTTTTCTGTCTTTTTATTCCAGGAGCAAGGAATTTTGAGGAGAAGAAGCCCCTGTCAAGCAAGTGTTTCTTTTTATTAAAACTTTTAGAGGGCCATTTGTGAAATCAGTTCAGTAAACACATAACTCAAACCAAGTGCATTTGCAAAATCAACGACAAAGAAAAAAAATTGAAACTAAGCATGTGCACATTTGGTGAATGTTTCATGTCCAACTTAACAGTGTAAAATATCTAATTTGGCATTATGTACACACACACACACACACACACACACACACACACACACACACACACACACACACACACACACACACACACACACACACACACACACATATATATATATATATACACACACACATATATATATATATAATATATATATATATACATACATACATACATACACACATACATACATACATACATGTACATACATACATACATACATATCAATCTAGGTGTAGATGTGTACAACATGTATTATAAATACATGTCCATTCATCATTTTTAAGTTTGTGTACATGTAACAGTAAATAACATTATTGATAGCATTATCTCATTATGAAACAGCCAGAGTTTAGAACATGCTAGCAAAAGAAGAGTCATGTTGCATTTTTTGAAATACAAATCATGTTCCACATGTATTGATGACAAGACATCCATATTTATTCCACATTGGAAGAATATGTAATAACTAGATGTGGATATTTCCTGCACTTCATATAAATCAAACTCAAGAGCTCAAGAGTAGTAAAACAGACTAAATTTTATCAGGGATTTCTGTCTTCTACAAAAGAAACATGTTCACCACACCCCTTCCCAATCTTTTAAAAACCAAGGACTAGGGTATGATAAAGACATTTTTTTTCACCCTTGCAAATTGTGTTGTTGTTGTTGTTTTCAAAACATCAGAAGGATTACATCAAAACATGACTTGAGAATAATATGCAGAGGTACACGAGAAAGTTTTAAACATAAATCCAAAGTCAAATAATGAAAACCAAATGCAGCTCTGCATCATATATTGTAAACCTATACATTGTTTGCCATCTACAAAGTGAAATAAGGTCTATTTCAACGGGTTGATTTTGTGTGCTTTCAAACAATAATTCATATTTGCAATCCCTAATGTAATGCACACTTACAGAAATTTACCACAAGAAAAAGTCAGAGTTGATGAAATCACCTTTGTTTGCAATTATCAATAATAAGGCCAGGTAACTTATGTTAAAGATGTATGGGGGAAACGGTTTTTAATTCTCAAACTGTACAAAATTTCTTCTGTTTAGCATCATGCTCTTACCAAAAACCTTCACTACCTGTGGATCAGTCTCCATACACAGTAGAGTTACAGGAGTCTAACAAATGTGTGTAATGGAGCTGTTTATTCTGAAAACCAAGAGACTTCATCTCTGCTGAAATGACATGTTTAGTCTACTTCGAATCTCTGGCTGAAGTTTATAAAAAAAAAAAATTCCTAAAGCAGAGTCTGTTTTGTTTACTTTACACATATATGTATATATGTATATGTATATGTATATGTGTAATTGTCCTAATTAAATCATAAAGTCAAGTGTCCCATCTATTTTTGTGTTTTGTTTTGAACCAGAATGGACTACCCCATTGTCCTACACCAATTTGGCCCAATGCCCACATTTTTCCTCTAATATGCTTTTCAGTTGTTTCTAAAATGATTGTGAGTACTGACAGTAGTACAAACAGTGCTCAATTTTGTGTGTTTTATTTTACACAAAACTTACATCTGTTACTGTCTGCAATGTCCATTGTTTTTAATATGCTCTTTTGTCACTGATGTAATATACCATAATCTCAATTTTGTCAGTTAAATTTTCACAAAACTTACATACACTACTGTCTGCAGTGTCCATTGTTCTTATTGTGCTCTTTTGTCACTAATGTAACACACCATATGCTCAACGTTATGTTTCATTTTCACAAAACTTGCACATGCTACTGTCTGCAATATACATACAATGTATAGCCTGCAACATATATATGCAATATCTATATCAACACACACACACACAGAACACACACACAAAGAACACACACACAAAGAACACACACACACACACACACACACACACACACACACACACACACCACACACACACACACACACACACACACACACACACAACACACACACCCACCACACATACACACACATGCGGCATATTTTGATTTTAAACCGTTTTAATTTCATGTTCTTCATTTTCCGTCTTTTCTTAAGCACACCTTCAAATTACTAATGACAGTTCATCAAAATATTCATACTGAAACATATTTGATTTCATCAGACTCTGTGTGTGTGTGTGTGTGTGTGTGTGTGTGTGTGTGTGTGTGTGTGTGTGTGTGTGTGTGTGTGTGTGTGTGTGTGTGTGTGTGTGTGGTAGTGTGGTGTGTGTGTGTGTGTGAGTGTGAGTGGGTGTGTGTGTGTGTGAGTGTGAGTGTGTGTGTGTGAGTGTGCGCGCATGCTGTTTTGTGTGCGTGTGTGTACACGCACATGGGCATGTGTTTGTGCATCTATGTGAATATGCCCCTGTGTATGCACTTGTATTTGTGTGTATACATGCACATGTGTGTATTCATGTACAAGTCTGTGTACATATGTGTATGTGTGTGCACGTATGTGTGTGAGTGTGTGTGTGTGTATGCATCTCTGTGTGTGTATGTGTGTGTGTGCTCTGTGTGTGTGTGTGTGCACGCGCTCCGTGTGTGTGTACTGTGTGTGTGTGTGTGTGTGTGTGTGTGCGCGCGCTGTTTTGTGTGCATGTGTGTACATGTACACACACACACGGAATGTTTTTGTGCGTCTATGTGAATATCCCTGTGCGCATACACTTGTGTTTGCGTGTGTACATGTACACATGCACATGTGTGAGTATATACACATGTGTGTACATGTACATGTGTGTGTACATATGTGTATGTGTACGCATGTGTGAGTGTGTGGTTTTGTGTGGTGTGTTGTGTGTGTGTGTGTGTGTGTGTGTGTGTGTGTGTGGTGTGCCTCTGTGTGTGTGTGCTCTGTGTGCTTGTGCTCTGTGTGTTCTGTGTGTGCTCTGTGTGTGTGCTTGTGCTCTGTGTGTTCTGTGTGTGTGCTCTGTGTGTGTGTGTGTGTGCTGTGTGTGTGTGCTGTGTGTGTGTGCTCTCTGTTTATGTGTGTGTACTGTGTGTGTGTGTGCGTGCGCGCTGTTTCGTGTGCACACGTGTACATGCACATAGACATGTTTGTGCGTCTATGTGAATATGCCTGTGTGCATGCACTTGTATTTGTGTGTATACATGTCGATTTTTCCCCCGACGCTTCAGGCACACTGTTATACCGACAAGCAATCCTTTCCTATAGACCTTGAGCAGAGGTGACCAGTTCGATCAAAGCGAAGCATTCAGAAGAGAGAGAGAGAGAGAGAGAGAGAGAGAGAGAGAGAGAGAGAGAGAGAGAGAGAATGTGGAGTATGTGTGTGTGTATGTGTGTGTGTGTGTGTGTGTGTGTGTGTGTGTGTGTGTGTGTGTGTGTACAAATTATAAGGAGTGTGTGCTTCACTGCTTGTGTGTATGAATTACCTGTCCACATATCCAGGCCACCACCCTCCTTGATCATCGTGTGTTTCATGTCTCCAGCCACCACCTTCCCTCTGGGCACAGAGTGTATGTCTGGCATCGCCAGCTGTATACTGTCGAAATCTTCCACACTCTTTCCTAACTTCGACATGGTAGCTGAACAAATGGAACCAACGAGGTTGAAGCAGCAACAACAGAGGGCCACAATTGATCAACGAAGTTTCAACACTCGTTCTGAATGTCAATCCAACCAACACCTGCCGTTCTCTTCGCTAGACACGTAGTCTCTGAGCGAGAGAGAAAAGAAAAAAATGTAAATCGATATGGCCTCTAGGCTTTCAGCATATGACCCAATTCTGAAGGGTCACCTAACCTCCTTGCTAAAGTACCCGGCTGAGCAAAATGAAGCAGGCATTCAGGTCCAAAAGCAATAGACTTTGTGAGACACGGCTTTGTGTGGTGTGTGTGTGTGTGTGTGTGTGTGTGTGTGTGTGTGTGTGTGTGTGTTTGTGTTTGACACGTATCGAATCTGGGGCATATCGAACCTGGGATGCATCGAACCTGGGACGTATCGAACCTGGGACTCATCGAGCTTGGAACGTATCGAACCTGGGACGTATCGAGGCGTCCCCGTTTTAGATTTGTTCGAGTTTGGATGGATAGTTTATTATCACAAATTCCATCTAAGACCACAGACATCTAAGACAGAGTAAGTTATGGTAGCCTAGTCTGGATAGAATGAAAGATACACAAAGCATGTTTGTGGCATCAGCAGAGAGAAATAGGCGGACGTTACTTATTCTTCGAAGTTAGAGATATAGGATTTTGTTGAAGTAGTTAATATGAGCTTCCCATGGATCAGGATTCATCAAGAAAAGCTCCAAGATTACTGGCAGATTTGCTGAAGGCTATAATACAGTGTCAGATAACTGTGGTTTTTGAGATTACTTTCTTTAGGTTTGATTGTGTACCATTATACACGAGTTCTATTTTTTCCCCCCAGTCATTTTTGTTTGTTTGCTTTCATCCAGGAAGCAATGTCTGCAGTCGTGTTTCTAATTTCTCTGGCAATGCTCGAGATGTCTATCAGGAAGGAAAGCAGAACAGTGCATCTGGGAGTCATCAGCAAAGAAATGGTACAGCGCTAGAGATTGTTTGATAACATGGCTAAGTGGTTATATATGTAGGCCCTACACACACACACACACACACACACACACACACACACAAACACACACACAAAACAATGTGTGTGTGTGTGTGTGTGTGTGTGTGTGTGTGTGTGTGTTTTAGATAAATAGAGATAGATAGACAGATATGTATAGTTATAGTTTTGAGAACAGAGACTAGAGCGGGACACCATACTTCAGCATAGATGAGGCTGACCTAATGTCATTGCTGACAACTGATCGAATTTACGATAGACTGGCTGTCAAGGTTCAAGGAGATTATCAGCTTCTAGGTGACTTATCAGCTGCGAGAAGACGACATGCTCAAGGACTTTGGACAAACAGGGAAGGTTGTAAACAGACTAATAGCTTTGTATATTGTTGGGATCGGGACTGGACATTTTGAGAAGGGGTTTGACTAGGGCATGTTTAAAGCTTTTTGGTATGAGACCTGTATTTAAACAAATAGTCATGATCTCTGTTACGACTGGAAAAAATGAAATGTCTTTGATATGGTCAGCAAAAAAAGAGGCAGGGACGGGGTCAAGACTACGGTTTTTTTTAATTAAAAGGCATTTAACCTGTCATGTGCGCAGGGTGGTGCATGCACATGATTTTTATGTCGTGTGCATGGAGTGATGTATGCATGAGTTTTTATGTTGCATGCGGAAGGAAATTTTGTGTGTGCATGTGTGGTATGATTCAGTTTTTGAAAAACAGCTCACCCAAATTGAAAACTAAAAGTGGAATAGGTTTTGCTGGTCAGTCTCCAGAAAAACCGCCTTCAGAAGAGGATAAGGAGAAGAAGGAGAAGAAAAAGAACAAGAAGAAAGCGAAAAAGAAATAATAAAGAAAAAGAAGGCGAAACAAAAAAAAAAGAGAAGAAAGAAAGAAGCAGAAAAAGGAGAAGAAGAAGGAGAAGAGGAAGGAGAAGAAGGTGAAAAAGGAGAAGAAGGAGGAAAGAAAATGAATTAGAAGGAGAAACAGAAGAAGAAAAAAAAGAAGAAAAATAAAAAAGAATAAGGCGGAAAAGGAGAGGAGAAGAAGAACAATGAGAAGAGTAAGGAGAAGGTGAAGAAGAAGAAGAAGGAGACGTCGGCGTTGCCCCACTCAAGAAAGATGGCCACCTTACTTCAGACCCGAAGGAACAAGCAGAGTTGTTGAACGAGCACTTCCAGTCAGTCTTCGGAGATGGTCACGAGTACACAGCTGAGGAATTTGAACTCAAAACTGGAATGACTGACACAAATATGCCGGCTATGGACAACATCACCATTAGCTGTGAAGGAGTGAAGGGACTCTTGAAAAACCTAAACCCACACAAAGCAGGAGGTCCTGACGATATAAGCCCGAAAGTGTTACGGGAGCTTGCGGAGGAATTAGCATCAGCGCTGACCACCATCTTCCAGTCATCGTTATCCTCGGGCATCGTCCCAACTGACTGGAGGAGTGCATACGTTACACCAGTCTTCAAGAAGGGTGAACAATATAACCCTGCTAACTACAGGCCAGTTTCCCTGACGTGTATCGTGTGCAAGCTCATGGAGCACATAGTCGTCAGCTCTGTGATGCAGCACTTCGAGGCTATCGCCATTCTCAACGACAGCCAACATGGTTTTCGACGGGGGCGATCATGTGAAAGCCAACTCCCGGAGTTTGTGGAGGAGCTAACCACCAATTTGGAGAATGGGAAGCAGACAGACATCCTAATCATGAGAGACAACTCCCGGAGTTTGTGGAGGAGCTAACCACAAATTTGGAGAATGGGAAGTAGACAGACATCCTAATCATGGATTTCGCAAAGGCCTTTGACCGTGTTAACCACAGTCTGCTGATCCACAAACTCCAACGCTATGGGTATACAAGGCTCCACTCTCACATGGATCAACAGCTTCCTTAAAAATCGACGCCAAGCAGTCGTAGTTGACGGTCACCACTCCTCCTATGTCAGCGTTAGGTGAGGAGTCCCTCAGGGTTCCGTGTTGGGACCTTGTTTATTCCTGGCCTATATCAACGACCTTCCGGACAAGCTGACGGCACTGGTAAGACTATTTGCGGATGACATAGCGGTGTTAAGGGTTGTAGTCAACAGTGTACAACAAGACCAGCTACAGCAAGACCTCCAGCGCCTATCAGAATGGGAGAAGAGCTGGGAAATGCTGTTGCACCCTGCAAAGTGCGTGTCTATGTCAGTCACCAGGAGCAGGAACCCACTCCTACGTCCTGCACGGCCACAACCTGGACACCGTCCACACAGCCAAATATCTGGGCGTCACACTACATCGTGAAATGACATGGGACACCCACATCAACGAGACGGTAAACAAAGCTAACCAAATGCTGGGTTTCCTCAGGCGTAATTTAAAGATCAGCTCCAGTTCCATCAAGAAGTCGTACAAGGCGAGACCCCTTCTTGAATATACATCATTAGTATGGGATCCATACACACAGAAGAGCATAGACAAGTTGGAGGCCGTTCAGAGACGTGCCGCCCGTTTCGTGCTCAACCGATATCACAACACATCAAGTGTCAGCCGATTGATCGACCAACTGGGCTGGCCATCTCTTGAGCAGCGAAGAAGAACCACACGCCTGGGATTCATTTATAAAATCCACCATGGACTAATCCAGTGCCCAATTATCAGGAGCAAGCTAGTCCCACCCCCACCACGACAGCGCCGTACCCACAACCAGCAGTTCTGCCTCATCAACACCAGAACTCAGTACAGAGGTGGCTCTTTTCTACCCAGGACTGTTGGGGACTGGAACCATCTTCCCAACGAAACTGTAGAGGCAGCAACAGTCGATGCTTTTGTGTCGCGAGCCTCCGCCCAATGTCTACGGACAATGAGAATAGTGAAATGATCGGAGCTTACGAATGGACTGTGTCTACAGCACCCCCCCCCCCCCCCTTTATGTAACGGAATGATCATCCAGATCGTGGCACCAAAGGAAAGGAAGAAAGGAAGGAAGGAATAGGAGACGAAGAAGGAGGAAACAAAGGAGACGAGGAATAAGGAGACAAAGAAGAAGGAGACAGGGAAAAAGGACGGAAGAAGGAGACAGAAGAAGGAGACGAGGAAGAAGGAGACGAAGAAAAGAGACGAAGAAGAAGGAGACGAGGAAGAAGGAGACAAGGAAGAAGAAGGAAAAGAAAGAGGAGCAGGGAACGAGGAATAGGAGACGGAGAGGGAGGAGAAAACGGAGGAGAGAAAGAGTATGAAGGTGCGTGGTTGTGTATGAGTGATGTGTGAAAGTTTGTAATAATAAGTGTAAAAAAGAAAATATATCGTAGTTTGTTTAGTGCCATTGGTTGGAAGGAGTGCGTGCTGTTGCGTGACGGACGAATGCTTTTTGCATGTGTTTGAGTGCGTGAACATGTGTACACAAAAGCATGACAGTGGTGACCCTGACTTAAGGATAGGTTAGATTTTGATTTAACCCCCTGAAAATTAGAAAATTGTTTAGATTTTGGTTTGTGTACTGTACGCTGGTGGAAGATTGGGATTTGTAACCCCTCACAGGAAAAGGGGTTAAATTTTGATTTGTACCCCCTCTGACAAGTGTTCGATTTGCATAATTTTTCTTATGCAGTTATTTGATTGAATGCAGATTTCTCTTTCGAAATAGTGGTTGTTGCAAGCTGTTGTTTGCTTCATTTATGGCGCTTTCTCTTTTTTCGTAAATAAGCTTGGAGTTCGTGTGTTTTTTGTGTGTTGCTTACTTTTCTTTTCTTTGACATTTTTCTTTTGACAATTTGGTTTACCCCAGATTGTAAAAATGGATACTTTTGATAAATATTTTGAACAAGCTCAGCGTTTGCAGCTTTCTGGGGAACAAGTCAATAATTATATACAACAGTGTATTGAGCGTGATGAGCGCCAGAAATAAAGAGAAGTTTCAGAAAGACACACAGAGAGAGAGAGAGAGAGAGAGGAAAGGGAAAAACAGAACATGAGGAAAAACAAAGAGAACATGAAAAAGAAATGAAGGAACGTAGCTTTAAGTTGCGTCAACTGGAATTGGAGGCAGAGGTAGAGTTAGAGAAGCTAAAATTTCAAAAAGAAACCAAAGATTCGCCCTCTAAACTTCTTCCAGTAGCTCTCAGCCCAAGTCCTCTTATATCCCCAGACTTCCTCCGTTCGACAAACATAGGGACGATATTGATTCGTTTCTTTTTCGTTTCGAAAGTCATGCGACTTCTTGCGATTGGGCCCGTAAAAATGGACTTTATACGTCGCGTCGCTTTTTAAGGGAAGTGCATTAGTATTACATCATACCCTTGCGGCAAAAGGACTTACATGGGACCAATTGAGAGAAGAATTTTTGAAAAAATGTCAGTGCACCGCAGATGGTTTCCGTGACAAATTTCGCGCAGTCCATCCTGAAAAAGGTGAATCTTTTCCATCGTTCCTTATAAGAATTTCCCATTATATTATCTGGATCAATGGATTGAACTTTCGCAAACGGACAAAGATTTTGATAGTCTTCGGGATCTCCTTTTGAAGGAACAGCTTTTACAAAGTGTCAGTAAAGATCTCGCTGTCTTTTTGCGCGAAAGAGAAATTCACACTACAGAAGAAATGTGCCGGGCCGCGGATCAGTACCGAGTTGCTCATCCAGAAAAAAACACTGCCCGAAAAGGTGATTTCTCTGTTTTTGACGCAAATGTATCTGTGTATTCGCCAAATAAAAACCAGTTTGTCCGGAACTTTGGTCGCGGTGGATATAACGCTCCACCACCTCATTATCAAAAACCATCACCTCGTTTTGGCAATCCATCTCGTTTTGGTAATGCAACATCTCAACAGAGGACGTATGGCCCTCAGACAAACCATTTCGGTCGTGGTGAATATAAAGGACAATCTTTTCCAGACCTAACCCTGGTGAGAGACAAAACTTTTCCTCCACCCCACGTTCTCCCGTTCCTACAGGTAAATCCCATACCAGTAGACAAAAACAACATAACACACAAGGTGTCCCCAAGTGTAATCATTGTGGATGCAATTTCCATTTTATAAAACAATGCCCCTATGTGAACACATCATCAGCAGTGAATGTGGCTTCACATGGGGTGAGTGACAATAATATTACACAGGAGGAGGGGCATCAGACCTTAGTTTCACAGGCATCTACTGCTGGATTGTGCGTGGAGAGATGCTGTGTGAACGGGTACGATGCTACTCTTCTGAGAGATACAGGCTGTACTACAGCAGGGGTCAAGAAGTCTGGTGTGACCAGAGCAGTACACAGATGAAACACAGACATGCCGTTCTTTCGGGGGCAAAATTGAAAGATTTCATCTAGCAGACATTGAAGGCTCAACCCCCTATTTCACAGGTACACTTCTGGCCTGTCATTAAAGAACCAGTCACCGATTTGATACTAGGTAACTTACTTGGGGTAGCAACTGTGCACGGGGATCACAGAGGAACATTTGTTCCATGTAATGTATCCACTAGGCGACAGGTACGTGCCTACCATTGTGGATGTAGCCACTTGCAATCCCGAAGCCATACTACTCAAAAAGATGGACACAATCTCGGTCGCAGAAGATTTGATAACCGTTTTCAATTGCATGGGTTTGCTAAAAAAAATCCTCTCGGATTGTGGGACACAGTTCACTCCAGATATAATGAAAGAAATATGTACATTTCCTCGCGAGGGAATGGGTAGCTGACATATGACATAGCATCATAGTCTACTGATGTTGATTTTGACATACGAATGTACTTAGGTCAGACTTCTTTTTATACCTAAGAATGTGAGAAGTAATTTTTTTAATGGTTTTCTTATGGGTATGAATGTGTTAGTTACTGGTTCGTGTTTCATCCTAACGATAAATTTAGATTTCTCATATAGACAAAGAGTGTGATGCTTTTTGTATTAAAGTTATGAGAGTCGAGAGTTTTTGATCTGTGTGACTTGAGGAGGCACAGGTTTTGTGCCCATGGTTGTTTGGAGTGTAACATGACCACTTTATTGTTCATTGTGATTTTGATTATATGGCATTCAAGATTTTGGAGTTGTGCATGCAGCTGGCACTTTGATGATATTGTCCATTTTGCTCCTTTTTGAGAGTATGTGAGTGATTCTGATATTATTTTTGTTTGGATTTTGTACAAACCTAGTGAGGTTTGTTTGGTGCTTAATGTGTGAATGGATCATTGCAGAAAATACATGTTCCATTCTGTTGTGAAAAACGCATCTTAAGATTTGACGATTTTTGGAGTGCAATTATGAATGAATTTTTGAAATATCATTTTTGGAAGGGAATTATGAATTTCTGATTAACTGTTTGATATTTTCTTCATGGTGCATACTATATAGGTTTTATCTATTTATCAGAGGCAAATATTTCGTAATCAATCGTTTTGTTTGGTTATTTGGTGCTGGTTAAGTAATTATTATCTTGGCTGTCGTAATCATAAAAGCAATATCTTTTTATCTTTTGCTAATTTTGAATTATTTGACAGCTTAATTTTGAAAAATGTTTCTGGTGACCGTAATACAAGCCTTAGGCCTGCACATAAACCCATGAACTGGCCATGTCCTGAGGCCCTACCTAGACTATGTTCAGGGCTCCCATTTTGGAATCCGTTCCGCTAAAACCGAGTGAGAATCCGCGAAAAAAACATTTTCCGCGAAAAAAAAAACTATAAAAAACTATAAATTAAACTCAGATATGTGTCAGATTGCGCCATTTTAAACATAAATTTTCAAAATTTTCCAGGTAGGCAAGTTCACCCCCCTCCCCCGACCCCCCTGATTTTCAGGGATCTTTGCTTTTCCTCAGTGGGAGTCCTGTATGTTTTACCTATACTGGTATTTTATCAGCCTACCACTGAAATAATCTTGGTTACATGTAAATGACATGTGTATGTGTGTATCTTACTTCAAAAAGGAACATCTATATGAAGTAAATAAATAAATAATGAAAGGTCTGTAATTATCGGGGAGGGGTTTTGGTGGAATATTGTTGAATATTATATAGAACCGATAATGTTATACGGTTGTGAGGCTGGACAGTCAACAAGCAAAGCCAGAACAAGATTGAGGCGGCCGAGATGTGGTCTCTAAGAAGGATGTTGAGAGTTGCATGGACAACAAAGAAAACAAACGAGACAGTCTTGGTGGTGGCAGACACAAGAAGATCATCGATTACGACGATTAGGAAAAGACAGGCAACATTTATAGGCCATTTTATGAGGAGAGGGGAATTGGAGCACCTGGTCACAGCAGGAAAGTTGGAGGGAAAGAGAGCACCAGGTAGACCCTGGGAAAAAATATTGGACGGACTTGCAGAGTGGCTGAAGACAGAGAGAGTGGAAGATGTGCTTGCGGCAACAAGGGATAGATACATATGGAGGGCCATGATCGCCACCGCCATGCGGCAGGGCACATGATGATGATGATGATGATGATGATTGTTTGGACGATTTTAGTTGTGGCATCCATCACCTCACCAGTCAGTTGAAAAGGTTTCTTGAAAGAATCTGAGTCAGTGATTTTTAGTTGTCTGTGTATCGCTGTTTGGCTTCAAATTGGTTTGTGTCGTAGTGTGCATGCATTCGTTTGTGGACAGTCGAACCAGTTTTGCGCCAGTGTCGCTCAGCTTGACGCCACTGTCGTATGGCTCGTTTGGTTTCAAGGGACGTCCATAATGCTGGGATACGACCTGTAATGCTTCGTGTGACTACGCGAGCATGGCTTAAAAAAAAAAAAAAAAAAAAAGCAGACAGCTGAGCTGACAGGTGCTATGGTCTGCAAGATCTGAACAGTTCGATCGTACACTAGGGCTGAAACGAGGTAAGATTTGACGGTAGAAGCCTGTAAACATATAAATGTGTTATGTCATTCGATTTCTTTAACCCTCTCACTCCCGCACGCTATCGGCCAATTGCAAAAACTTAACCCTTTCAATCCCTCATCCTATCCACCAGCTTCCTGCAGGGAGTTAAAAGGTTATGTTTTTGCTTTGATGTCATGGCTGACAATGCGGGATGCTGATAGATAGGGTGAGGGGATCAAAGGGCTTATTGGTTTCCCTGGTTTATCAATGCGTAGGGAAAATGACATCACAAAGTGGTCATGTTAAGCTATGTTTTGCTTAAAGCCCAGCCGACTGCGTACAGCCATATCAGGGCTATAACTTTTTCAAAACATTCTTCAACAGGTAAAACAGGAAAAAAAATTAAATACACATATCAATGCAATCGCACATAATCTAAGGAGATGCCCCCGGCGTTGACCACTCCGTCCAATTTATCACTCAGCGGATTTAAAAAACAAACCTGAAAACAAATTGAAACATAACTAAGAACACAAAAAATGTATAAGAATGGGCCTACATTACGTTAAATTGCTTTAGCATGTCTCATATCCCCAGAGGCAAAAATGCACTTAATACATGTACCCAATTATCAATCCTATGAGAAAGTACTAAGACTTTATCGAACACATACAGATGACTGGACCAGCAAGGCAGAAAATGATAGGAAGAAATGACAGAAAGCAAAGAAATAAGGCAGAAACAAAGAGAGAGAGACAGAAAAAGAGGAAGTTTCAAGCACACAATTACCAGAATGTGGTTGTTTTCTTTATGACACTTCATACACAGTGTTCCAGATTTCTCTTTACTTTTATAGACAATACGAATTGTTTCAACAGTGGATCTGTATTCTCTTTGTCTTTAGTTGTTTTTTTTTCGGGCTTAGAATGCTGGAGGATGACGGAGAACGACAAGCTATCAAACCTTACACACGAAATACTCTGAAGAATCGTTCCAATCTTCAGGTCTAACACCATCTCTAAACAACTACTATTCGCCCAATGCAATCAAAAGAGTGTGGACACCATATTCAGGGCTAGACGATGGAGGTCGATTGAGCACATCATCAGAAGACAGCACGATCAACTTCACTTTGTAAATCAACATAATTTTTTTTTCTCCACAATTTTCGTGTCCTTAAAAAAAAAAATCCGATATCCAAGGGAAAAAACTCAACACGACCCACCCTCAACACGACGCACATTCTTGTCGCCCTTCTTATTTTTATTTTATTTTATTATTTTTTATTACGCGTGTTGGTTCAGCGAACAATTCAATTGGTCTAATACGAGCAGTTGAAAACTGCACCCGTGTTTCTCTACATTTTCCCTCTAACCAAAAATTATCTCTCTAATTTAACGTCAGTGGGATAGACCAGCTTCTTGTTACAGTTGACGTAACATCTACAGTGCACTTCTTTCTAATGTCCTAAACAGGATAAGAAATGTCCTCCAAACTGAAGACATTTGAACCTTGAAGTATATGTTTAGCTTTTAAAATACTGAAAAGAGTTCGAGTGTTAAAATTATGATTAGACAGGCAAGATAAGTTGATTGGAATGTTTCTACGTATTAAAAAAAAAAGTCCAGTGAAGAAGGGCTTGTGTTTTACTTAGAAAATAAAAAACAAAAAAAGATATGTTTAGACTGGTCTGGTTTTATAGACATGGGTCGTTGATCTCTTCTTTTGTTGTTGTTCTTATCTGTCCTTTTTTTTCTTTTTTTCATCACCACCATCATCATGTGCCCTGACGCATGGCGTTGGCGATCATGGCCCTCCATATGCGTCTATCCCTTGTTACTGCAAGTACATCTTCCACCCTCTCTGTCCTCTGCCACCCTGCAAGTCCGTCCGATATTTTCTCCTTGGGCCTGGTGTTCTCTTTCCCTCTTGTTTTCCTGTTGTGACCGGGTGCTCCAATTCCCCTTTCCTCATAAAACGACCTATAAATGTTTCTTGTCTTTTCCTAATCTTCTTTGTCTATAATCTTCTTGTGTCTGCCTCCATCAAGACTGCCTCGTCTGTTTTCTTTGTTGTCCATGCACATCTCAACATTCTTCTTAGAAACCACATTTCGGCTGCCCCCATCTTGTTCTGGCTTTGCGTCTTGACTGTCCACGCCTCACTTTCTTTTTTTAAGTGAGATTATCTCATAATGACACGGAAGTATGTGTGTGTGTGTGTGTGTTGTGTGTGTGTGTGTGTGTGTGTGTGGTGTGTGTGTGTGTGTGTGCGCGCGCGCGCGTGCGTGTGTGTACGTATGTATGTAAGTAGATGTGTGTGTTTATGTGTGTCTGTCTGTATCTCTCTCTCTCTCTCCCCTCTATGTGCATGCGTACCTGCGTCCGTGCGTGTGTGTATGTGCGTATGTGTGTATGCACAAATACTCATCAGAGTTAATTAGTACAGTGAAAGCTCTTGATCAAAAGAAATAACAACAGTCACTAAACTTCCGTAAGGCAAACTTAAATTACAAATAGACACAGACACAGACAGACAGGCAGACAGAGAGACAGATAGATAGATAGATAGATAGATAGATAGATTGCTAACTATTGAGCTTGAAATTCAGTGTTGTTAAATCTGTTAAGTTCAAATTATTGTGACCAGCACAGCTGGTTATTTTGAAAAGAAAGTTCTGAAGTTTTGTCTCTTCTGCAGTGTGAAAATTTTGACACAACACACTGCACAACGATGTTTTCATGGCAAAATGGAATTAAAAAAAATCAGTCAACCAAAATAGATGTCATTCATAAGACGGAATTAAAGAGAAAAACAAACTATCCAATATCAGCCATGGTAAATATAATCTTAATCTCACACACATACACACACATCACACACACACACACACACACACACACACACACACACACACACACACACACACACACACACATACACACACACACACACACACACACACACTCACACTCACATACACACACTCACACACACACTCACACACACTCACTCACACACACACACACACACACACACACACACACACACACACACACACACACACACACACACACACACACACACACAAGATAATAACAGACTCAAAAAAGTATAATGGAACAAAACACAACATACCGTGTTATAAACATACATTTACACTCGGCTACAAAGAGAAACATTCACCAAAAGTGCTAACCATAACCATGACAATTACAGAGAATACACCTGAGTATTCAGACTGAGTGTGTGGAAGTTAAACGTTAAAAACATTACTTTGAGCAATACATGTGTCGTAATAAAAAAACAAAAATTTACACTGAGCAATACATGTGTCGTAATAAAACAACAAAAATTTACACTGAGCAATACATGTGTCGTAATAAAACACAACAAAAATTTACACTGAACAATACATGTGTCGTAATAAAACACAACAAAAATTTACACTGAGCAATACATGTGTCGTAATAAAACACAACAAAAATTTACACTGAGCAATACGTGTCGCAATTAATTACCTACATCAAAAACGTATCAGAGACATAACCTCCCAAGTATGATTTGTATTTAGAACGAAATCAAACCAAACAACACGTAGAAGCTCACTGTCGATGCATTTATGACAGCTGTTTTTAAATTCCAGACAGATGCAAGTCTTGTAACAAGTCCAACAAAACTACAGACTTGATAATTCTGTTTGCATTCTTCTAACGTCAGGCTCATCCAGTCAGACACGAACCTATGGGTTGAAATCGTAATTGTAAGTTTAAAAAAAAAAGAAAGAAAATGGAGAGTTACTGAAATTAAAATGAAGTTAAGGACGTACATAAAATGTCCATCATTCCTGGCTCGGTTACTGTGGTTACGACACAACAGATTTATTCAAGAAAACCATCACAAAGCGCGTTTATTTTGAAATTTGTGTCCACTTAAAAGCAAACACGCAATCAGTAAATCTTGAAATACATGTCCCTCTCAAAGGCAATCTGTTCTTCCTCAGTTTTCAGCTCTGCTTTTTCAAACGGTTCTACCTCCAGTTCCCTCTTGCTGTTGACAAAGCAGGAGACAAAGTCTTGCCCCAGACGATCAGCCAGAAGTTGATCTTCCTGCAGAGCAGTCAAAGCCTGGTCCAGTGTACGGGGCATCTCCTTGGCCTGCTTGCTGTCCATGGGTGCAGGGCACTCCAGGCGTCGTTCCAGCCCATCCAGACCAGCTGCCACTGTACCCGCTAAAGCCAGGTAAGGGCTGGCAGCACCAGACACAAAGCGGTTCTCCAAAAACGCATTGCCGTTTTGGACTCTAGCGCGGATAACGGCCTTGCGGTCGTTTATCCCCCAGGAGGAGTAAGACGGGTACATCTATCACCAAAACAGCAGTAACAGTTCAGTGAAGGAGAACAGAGAGCACACAGTGCCTGAACGTGCGTCAACACACCTGCGATCCAGTGTTTGGCAGTGGCAGAGAAGTCTCCGTCATTGTCATGAAAAACGTTTTGTCCTTCCTGGTCTGCAGGAAATCTGAGCTTCCATAGAGAGTGGTTGAGGTGTAACGTACTTCCTTCCTCAACGTCTAGACTAGGCTTCGTCATGAATGTGGCGTCATAGCCTTTAGTTTCGAAGAATCCCTTCACGGCATTTTTCATGTAGAAAGCAACATCTGCACCATGGACTCCTAAATAAGGAAAAGTTGTCAGTTCCCACTGTCCACGTGAAAGCTCTGGCTGCAGCGTTCTCATCTTGATATCCATGGCTTCCAGGGTCTGACGGAGCTCGCTGAACAGGACCTGATGCTTGCCCCATTCTCTCATGTCGCATAACTGGTTTTTGGTGAGAAGTTCAAGGGTGTTCTTTTTGAAGATGTAGAATTTGTACTCAAAAGCTGTCTTGATCATCAGACCGTGGTTCTTCCACAGAGCATCCAGCTGGGTCTTGAGCAGCTGCCTCGGACATGTGAGGTCAGGGCTGCCATCAGGAAGATACATGTCACACAGGATGTTTCCCACACGACGATCTTCAGTGCTGACCCAAGGCCATGGGGTCAGAGTCTCAATGCAGGGTCGCAGGTCGTGACTGGGAAATGAGGAGGTAAAACGGGGCACAGAGAATGGAATGTCGCCACGGGGACTTAGCATAACAACACCTGTAAGGAAGACACACAGTACACAAATAACACTTAGTTTTTCCATTGCAAACTTTGTTTTGTATGTGTGTCTGATCTCTTTGATTCGTTTGCGTAATCAGAAACAAAATCAGCCTTTGTGTGATATTTATGTATTGGAATATTTTATATTCACTAATGACGATATCAAGCCCAATATATGCTAAGTATACGTACCATGGTTTCAACCGTTTTGCATTACTTTGAACGCAAAACTATCGTCAGGAACACTGGCCTTATCATTCGGTCTGTATGTTTGCAAAAGGAAACATGCGATTCTCTTGAAGTTTGCGAGCGCTACATAAGAAGCTGACAGGAAGTTAACGAAAACAGTGTACCAGGGAACAGTTGAGCCCAACTTGGAATATGACTCCGCTATGTGGTCAACATAACATCAAGAAGAGAGTTCTTGAATGTTCTATAGAACCAATACTGTTGTAGGGTTGTGAGGCGTGGACAGTCAACACGCACAGTCAGAACAAAACTGAGGCATCTGAAATTAGTTTTTAAGAAGAGTTTTGAGAGTTGCGTGGACAGCAAAGAAAACAAACGAGACAGCCTTGAAGGAGGCAGACACAAGAAGATCATTAACAAAGAAGATTAGGAAAAGACAAGCAACATTTATAGGACATATTATGAGGAAAGGGGAATTGGAGCACCTGGTCACAAAGGAAAGCTGGTGGGAAAGAGAAAACACCATTTAGACCCAGGGAGAAAATACTAGACGGACTTGCAGGGTGGCTGAAGACAGAGAGAGTGGGAGATGTACTTGCAGCGACAGGGGATAGATTCGTGTGGAGGGCCATGATCGCCAATGCCATGTGGCGGGGCACTTGATGGTGATGACGTGGTCAACCTCAAGGAGCCTGCATCAAGAAAAATATAGAACTAAACTCAGCTTAGGACTCACCACTGGTGCAACGAGGTCTATGTCTATCTGATAACCAAGATACCAAGAGGAAGCCAACCTCTCAACCAGCAAAGAAAAGTTATGAACATAATGCTGATTGACAAGTTCCAGTGTTTGCCAGATCATCTCATGAAGTAGAAATTGGATGATCTCACCAAAAAACAAACAAACAAACAAACAAACCAAACAAAAAAAACAAAAAAAACAAAAAATCGCCTGTAACGGAGCGGTTTTGTCTCGGAGAACAACAGACTATTGCAGCCACATCAGCAAACCCGGTCAGAACAAAGACATTTTTTCTGTCTCCTTTACAACTGCCAGACCCAGAACGCTAGATACTGAAACCGTCCATGATATTGCAATGAATAATGTAAGTAACATACAATCAACAGTATTTAAACATAATAGAAAAGTGAAATGAAAAAAAAAGCAAGAATACAAATATACTTGTTTCTGGAATTTAAAACAGCTGGAAATACGGTTCACAAATGACTTAAAGACTGAAGATACATTTTCGAGAAATATTTGCTGAAAAAAAGGAGTTATACAGTTCGTGGTTAAAGAGACAAATTATTCCATTGGGAAGGGCAGCCGCTCGTCTTGTCCTCAGAAAGAAAAAGTTTGATCATGTCAGTCCTCTCCTTCGCTCTCTTCACTGGTTGCCTGTCTTAAAAAAAGAATTGGATATGAGCTGAATGCCTTCTGTTACTGTACAAATCTATTCACCAGTCTGCTCCATCATATCTTAGCGACAACATCAATATTTATGCGCCAACTGGCACCTTGCGCTCAGCTTCAGACACTCTTTCCCTTCAGGTCCCTAGAATTAACTATCAAGTGTTGGCCTGCGTTCTTTTGCTGTCTCAGGATCTGGAATAGACTTCCGCTTTGCCTTCGCCTAACATATACCCCTTCTGTTTTAAATCCAATTTAAAACCCAACCTCTTTTCCCAACAAGGAATTCTACAACTACGTCTTTCCTTCAGTCTGTGTATTAAATATTGTATTGATCTTTGTCGATTGTATGCATTTTCCAGGTGCTCTGAGTGCACTTTTGCGCCGTAAAAATACTGTAAGTAGTAGCCATTTGAAAAACTCTCATACAAAATCATTTTTGTGGATCTTCTTACCAAATTAACCAGACAGTCTGACAGGTTATCTGTAAACATGCGTATTTGGGTTTGTGTGGAATAAAAAAAACAAAACAAAAAAAAAACCAGAAACAAAATCACTTAATAAACTTAATATAATGAAATATACCAATGCTTCATAATTATCTTTGATAGGAAAAATTGCACAAATCAAGTCACAAGTGGAAAAAAGTAGTAACAGCTTTAGATAACAAAATTACTTTAATAGAAAACTTAGGTTCCGGCCTCTCAATCCCAAAACTCGCTAAAGCAAATCTTACTTTGGAAAAAAGGTTTTACACGCCTGTTATGAGTTTGGTAAGTTTCTACCGTCAAAAACATCGAAATATTTCTTGCGGAACCATTATTTCAAAATGAAAAGAAAAAAAAGTTGGAAATAAAGTAAATTTCTGTGAGAATCGTGTTTATGTAAATACGTTTTCTTAAAAAATGTTTCAAACTCTTCTACTACGTCACTGGCTTAATGTCGAATTAGTTACTGTATATTCACTTAAATGATTTTGGACAAGAAAACAAAAAACAAAGAAAGAAAAAAAAGGGGTGGGGTGGAGTGGAGGTGGTGATTGTGATGGTGTAGATGGAGAGGAAGACAATTGGAAGAGGGAAGGGACATTTTTTCAAACAAGTTAAGTTACCATAACCAACAATTTAAACAATAAACTCTCTAAATGTGACAATGAAAATCAATTAGAACAAAATATAAATATTTCGCCACTGGACGTTTTGACAGGCTGACAAAAAATTCGCAGAGTAATGATGCTGATTCAAATGTAAACAGTGTTTCTAGAAAGTAAAGGAATGTGTTGTTTTATCCAAATGCAAGAAAGAACATGACTAGAAGTTATTTTCATAATATTTTTGGTGTATTTTGTTTTGTGTGTACGTTTCAAAGACAAGTCTGCATATTTTGTCACATATACTGGCGTCTATCTTGTAATATGAGCTGCTGCGGAGAACGACAAGCTATCAAACCTTACACACGAAATACTCTGAAGAATAGTTCCAATCTTCAGGTCTAACACCATCTCTAAACAACTACTATTCGCCCAATGCAATCAAAAGAGTGTGGACACCATATTCAGGGCTAGACGATGGAGGTCGATTGAGCACATCATCAGAAGACAGCACGATCAACTTCACTTTGTAAATCAACATAATTTTTTTTTCTCCACAATTTTCGTGTCCTTAAAAAAAAAATCCGATATCCAAGGGAAAAAACTCAACACGACCCACCCTCAACACGACGCACATTCTTGTCGCCCTTCTTATTTTTATTTTATTTTATTATTTTTTATTACGCGTGTTGGTTCAGCGAACAATTCAATTGGTCTAATACGAGCAGTTGAAAACTGCACCCGTGTTTCTCTACATTTTCCCTCTAACCAAAAATTATCTCTCTAATTTAACGTCAGTGGGATAGACCAGCTTCTTGTTACAGTTGACGTAACATCTACAGTGCACTTCTTTCTAATGTCCTAAACAGGATAAGAAATGTCCTCCAAACTGAAGACATTTGAACCTTGAAGTATATGTTTAGCTTTTAAAATACTGAAAAGAGTTCGAGTGTTAAAATTATGATTAGACAGGCAAGATAAGTTGATTGGAATGTTTCTACGTATTAAAAAAAAAAGTCCAGTGAAGAAGGGCTTGTGTTTTACTTAGAAAATAAAAAACAAAAAAAGATATGTTTAGACTGGTCTGGTTTTATAGACATGGGTCGTTGATCTCTTCTTTTGTTGTTGTTCTTATCTGTCCTTTTTTTTCTTTTTTTCATCACCACCATCATCATGTGCCCTGACGCATGGCGTTGGCGATCATGGCCCTCCATATGCGTCTATCCCTTGTTACTGCAAGTACATCTTCCACCCTCTCTGTCCTCTGCCACCCTGCAAGTCCGTCCGATATTTTCTCCTTGGGCCTGGTGTTCTCTTTCCCTCTTGTTTTCCTGTTGTGACCGGGTGCTCCAATTCCCCTTTCCTCATAAAACGACCTATAAATGTTTCTTGTCTTTTCCTAATCTTCTTTGTCTATAATCTTCTTGTGTCTGCCTCCATCAAGACTGCCTCGTCTGTTTTCTTTGTTGTCCATGCACATCTCAACATTCTTCTTAGAAACCACATTTCGGCTGCCCCCATCTTGTTCTGGCTTTGCGTCTTGACTGTCCACGCCTCACTTTCTTTTTTTAAGTGAGATTATCTCATAATGACACGGAAGTATGTGTGTGTGTGTGTGTGTGTGTGTGTGTGTGTGTGTGTGTGTGTGTGTGTGTGTGTGTGTGCGCGCGCGCGCGTGCGTGTGTGTACGTATGTATGTAAGTAGATGTGTGTGTTTATGTGTGTCTGTCTGTATCTCTCTCTCTCTCTCCCCTCTATGTGCATGCGTACCTGCGTCCGTGCGTGTGTGTATGTGCGTATGTGTGTATGCACAAATACTCATCAGAGTTAATTAGTACAGTGAAAGCTTTTGTGTGTACGTTTCAAAGACAAGTCTGCATATTTTGTCACATATACTGGCGTCTATCTTGTAATATGAGCTGCTGCGTCGTACGATAGATCTGTAAACATTCCAAAAGTATAGAAATATGTTTGTTTAGTAAACAAAACAGTTTCAGTTTCAGTTTCAGTTTCTCAAGATGACGTCTCCGTGCTCGGAACGAATTCCGTATGCACTAACTTCACAGGTGCCATGTGTATGGTGATCATGGTACATGCCTTGAGCCTGCACATAAACCCATGAGCTCGCCAGGTCCTGAGGCCCTACGTAGAAGATGTTTTACCTGGTCTATATTTTATACTGGTATTTTATCAGCCTACCGTTGGAATAATCTTGGTTACATGTAAATGACATGTGTATGTGTATCTTACCTTCAAAAAAGGAACATAAATATAAAGCAAATAAATAATTATTTAAAGGTCTGAATCACAACACAACTAGCTGTTCTGTAAAAAAAACGTTTCACATGACAGACACGCCCCCCTCTCACGTCAATGCCCAAATGCTCAGCTGTCTATCAAGTAGGTGAAGACAATATTTTCTTAATTATAGATGGGTATGTAAGTAAGTGAGTGAGTAAGTAAGTGAGTGAGTGAGTGAGTGAGTGAATGAGTGAAGGACTATGTAGATGAATAAACAGGTAAGAGATGAAAATAACGTAAATTATAATAAGATTGTGCCTATTATAATTTCTCAAAAACAATGGTCATAAGATGAAAATAACAAACATTAAAAATACATGCATATACCCACATGCCTGGACACAGACATACACACATACATTCATATATATTCACCCATATCGACACAGCATGATGGTCGACAATAACAGCTACATCAACAGCAACAACACCAACACCAGCAAAGAGGAAACACCCATATAGACATATCGTGACAAACTTACAGACACATCTGGATAACACTCAACAAACAGCCCACAAACACACACACAGACGGTTTGGCAAACTTGCTTGCTCTTCAGTTGTCTTTTTTTCCCCTTCACTTTTACTTTATTTTTGTTTCAGGAAAAGCCCAAAACACTTTCCGTTCCACGCTGTAAGAGTCTGTGCAGTGTTACTTTTGAGATTATACCAATGTTGGTCTGATTAATGATAGCTCTTGTTTTTCCTTTCATAGTGGATTTCCGGCCCTATCCATTGTCTCTGCAAGTACATCTCCCACCCTCTCCGTCCACAGCCACCTTGCAGGTCCGTCCAATATTTTCTCCCTGGGTCTACCTGGGTTCTCTTTCCCTCCAGATTTCCTGTTGTGACCAGTGTTTCTAATTTCTTTTTCTCTAAGATATCCTTTAATTGCTGCTTGTCTTTTCTAATCTTCTTTATTGATGATCTTCTTGTGTCTGCCTACCTAAAGGCTTTATTCGTTTGTTTCTTTGCTGTCCATGGAACTCTCAACATTCTTCTTATAAACAACATTTCAATTGCCTCAATTTTGTTCTGACTTTGCGTGTTGACTGTCCATGTCTCACAACCATACAACAGTATCGGCACCCAAGATGAAACCCAACCAAAATGTTGTAATAAATAACAGGCAAAATTTGATGAAGAAATTAAATAGGATAATTATTTGAAAAAAAATGTGAAGGAGGTTAAAGTGAACTAGATTTAGATAAGAAGAATTTGGCGTATTCTAGTGATAAAGGCTGTTTTAATGCACATGGGTGTAACAACCCATAATACCTGCTGGTTTGTAGAAGTGAATAAAGCAGCATAGACCAATTTGTTTTGAGGTTGTACAGGTGTGCAAACATTAAGGGAACAGCTCCCAAGAACCATCAACAATAAACGTGCCATTGCCATCTCAGTAAAATTGAATTAAGTGATTGTTTTGTTTGCAAATGGCACAAATATTTAATTCTGATAATCTATTGAATTTCATCATGTTGCACGCAAAATCCTACACTTATAAATGTGAACATAAAGTTAGTATGCCACAACTTCATTTATTTATGAGATATTTGAAATACATGTATGGTATTGAGAAAAATATGTATCAGTAATAACATAGAGCACAATACACTTCAAACTGACTGGTTTTTCTACAAAAATCCAATAGACAATGTATAGTTTCATGACTTTGTAGAAACCATTGTTTTCTTTCAATTCTTTGCTTTTTGTATACTACGGAGTAAAACATTTGCTTTCTGAAATAGTGTAAATAACAGGATATTAAACAGGCTTGATAATATGATAAACATATAAGTTTGTATATATATATATATATATATATATATATATATATATATATATATATAGTATACGGTATTTAATACACTACATACACACACAGACATACAAATACACATGCACATGTACGTACATACATACATACATACACACATACATACATACATATTATTATTATTATTATTATTATTATTATGAACATTTAGTACGCCTAATCAAATTAATGCCCTAGGCGTTTACAATGGCAAAACATATAACCAGAATCACAAGCACACACACCCACAGAAGCACCCACACACACACAAACACACACACACACACACACAAACACACACACAGCATGACATGCAAATACAATGACACATTGACACTAAGACACTATAATGTCACCATTACATTACATGGGGGGAAGGGGGCAGAGATTACCAGTTTTGGGAAACAGGTAAGTTTTGAGGGAGCGTTTGATACATACATACATACATACATACATACATACATACATACATGCATACATATCTATCTATCTATCCATCCATCCATCCATCCACCCGCCCACCCACGCGTCCACCCTTCCGTCTGTCTGTCTGTCTGCCTGTCTCTCTCTCTCTCTCTCTCTCTCTATATATATATATATATATATATACGTATACATATGTGTGCGTGTGTGTGTGTGCGTGCGTGCGTGCGTGCGTGTGTTGTGTGTGTGTGTGTGTGTGTGTGCAGGAAGCTGGTAAATAGGATGAAGGAGCCAAAGGGTTAAGTTTTTGCTTTACTAGAATGGTTGACAATGCAGGGTGCTGGCGGACAGGGTGCGGGAGTCAAAGCGTTAAATTAAAGTAAAATTCTTACATAGAAAAAATTGTGTTTTCCGATTTAACATGAAAGAAAGTGCAAGCGGACTCAAACTCCCCACATACTGACCACTCAAACGCCAGCTGGAAAGACGGTTTAATATTAGCTTTATATAAATATTCGGCAAATCTTGTCTCAAGATCACTTAGGTCCTTAGGAAATTACCAGAGCTCGACAAACAGGTCTGCCATTCTTTATTACTGTAGAAGCCCTGTCTTTTCCGCAAGAGCTTACTTGAAGCAGAGAAGAGAGAGACAGAGTGAGAGAGAGAGAGAGAGAGAGAGAGACAGACAGACAGACAGAGACAGACAGACAGACAGACAGACAGACAGAGACAGAAGCAGAGAGACAGAGACAGAGAGATCATGTCAATTACCTCTCCATGCATCCAGACCTTCTTTAGCCACCTTATACATCATGTCTCCAGCCACCACCTTCCCTCTGGGCATACAGTGTATGTCTGGCATCGCCATCTGTATACTGTCAAAGTCTTCCATACGTTTTCCTGGTTCCGACATGGCATCTGCACACTTTGAGACCAACTGGTGAAGCTAACAAGCAACAATATCACAGGGGCTTGAAACTCTGCAGCGAAGAAAGGAAACGCTGGCTTCAAAGCTTAGCCGCCCGTGTGTCACTTTGCTAGGCCCAGCAGCTGACAATTATACTTGTTGACTACTCAGTGGACAAACAATTAATTAAGAGGATGATGACGCTAACTTCAGCCAGTGCAGCAACCAACGCCTAGGCGCACGCTGGGGTTATTAATGGGTGGTTTACGTGCACCGATATCATGTTACAACCGTTTTCCTGTCCTCTGACACAGCTGTTCGCAAACTTGATCCGTCGTGTCTGGTTCTGACAAAATCGTAATGTTCAGTGTGTCTGCTGCGAAGCTCTGTGCCAGTGTAAAGAGAAAAAGAAATGATGACATCTGCCATGTTTTCATTATTAAAACTGGCTTGACAATTGGTATTTCCACAGCATTTCATGCATCTCATCCCCACGTCGGGGAAAGAATACTGGGAGAAGATGGACAGCATCCAATGTACACAATGTGCTGTCGGAAGGCTGACAACAGAACAGTGCAGGTCATTACAGCGCACAGACTGTGATAGACATAATAATAATTAAATAATAATATATTTTATTTATATAGCGCAAAATCTTGATAAAATCAAATCTAAGCGCTGAGCGTATACATGCATACATACCTACATATATATGAGCGTATACATGCATACACACATGCCTACATACTTACATACATAAATCTAAGCTGAGCGTATACATGCATACATACATAAATCTAAGCGTATACATACATACATACATACATACATACGTACGCACATGCATACATAATAATTACAATATTTATATAGCGCAAATCTCGACAAAATCAAATCCAAGCGCCGAAAAGACACACACGCACACACGCACGCACGCACACACACGCACACACACACACACACACACACACACACACACCACACACACACACACACACACACACACACACACACACACACACACACACACCAATGCATGGCCACAAATGGGAGAAAAGAATAAAAGCAATAAAGCAAGAATAAAACCAATGGAAAACCACAGAGAGCACATCATACACAATTATATATTAAAACAAAGTGATTCCCCTCCGAGCGGAGACAGGCTGCAGAGGGGGGTAGAGTGAGGTTAGGATTTTATGCAGAGGAGAAAAGGTGAGTTTTAAGAGCGGACTTGAAGGAGGCAAAAGTAGGTTGCTGACGGACTGAGAGAGGAAGTTTGTTCCAGGAGAGTGGACCAGAAACAGAGAAGGCTCGTGGACCATAGGTATTGAGCTTAGTGCGTGGAAAGCGAAAAGTCAGAGGATCGGAGGCAGAGCGGAGGGTACGTGAGGGAACATAGATCTCAAGTAGGCTTGACAGGTAATCGGGGGCTGCGTTATTGAGGCTTTTGTAGCACATGGTGTCTAGTTTGTACTGTATGCGCTTTGATACAGGGAGCCAGTGAAGTTGTGCCAGGAGAGGAGATATGTGGTCAGCTTTTTTCTTTTTGAGTACAAGGCGTACAGCATTGTTTTGAATGCGCTGTAGGATGTGAATGGTGGAGGCAGGAAGACCAGACAGGAGTGAATTGCAATAGTCAATGCGAGACATTATGAAGGAGAGAACGAGTTTTGCACTTGTTTCGACAGAGAGATACTTCCTGATCAGGCTTATACGATGGAAATGATAGTAGCAAGATCTGGCAGTTTGAGAAACAAAGTTGTTCATGGACAGGGTAGAGTCAATGCAGACACCAAGGTTTTTAGCTGAATCAGAAATTGGGACTGATGTGTTACATAATGGGAGAGAAAGAGGAGGCAGCTGGGAAAGTTTCTGACGGGTGCCAATGAGGATAGCTTCTGTCTTGTCGTCATTAAGCTGAAGTCTATTGTGTGTCATCCAGTTCTTAATGTCCGAGTAACACTCAGTGGTGCGAGTCAACAGGCGCTGTATATTATCAGGTGAGTCACTGTCTTGAAGTTGGGTGTCATCAGCATAGAAGTGGTGTTTTATAGAGTGGGAGTTGATGATGGTGGACAGGGGGGAGGTATAAAGAGTGAAAAGAACAGGGCCAAGGACAGAAATCTGGTGGTTTTCATTATTTTGATGACAGACTTGGAAGCATCTCTCTCTCTGTGTCTCATCTGAACACAAGTAGAATTCATGGGTACTTTTGTTCTCGTGTAATATGTTTATACCAATACGTGATGAATGTTATTCTAATGTGTGTGTGTGTGTGTGTGTGTGTGTGTGTGTGTGTGTGTGTGTGTGTGTGTGTGTGTGTGTGTGTGTGTGTGTGTGGTGTGTGTGTGTGTGTCTGTATCTGCGTCTGTGTCTGTGTGTCTGCGTGTCTGTGTATGTCTGTTTGTGTGTCTGTGTGTGCGTGTGTGAAAGAATTAAAATCAGACCACATGTCTGTAATATTACATATTTTCCAAATGACAACCACTCTTGTCTTAAAAAAAAAGAAATTAACAGAATATACAGATTGTACAATTGCTAAGTTGGTATAGCGTGCATCAAATATATTAACTAGTTTAACATTGAACTTTCATAAGAAAAAAAACACACGAGGAAGAACGGAATTACCAAATGAATAGTTTGATGTAGATATCAATGATGTACTGCGTACTTTTAGTACTTGTATGAACGATCCTGATCAATGCAAAGAGAAAAACAACAACAACAAATTAATGTGTAAAAGAACATCAAGATGATTGGTATAATCTAGAACGTAGAACCAGTGAAAGAAGTGTTCACAAGTTGCTTAATTAAAACGCTTTGTCAAAAATAACGTACAACTTCTTAAGATAATCTTCACCTGAGCGTAATGCTTTATGTAAGCCAGACGTGGATATATATATATATATATATATGAAGCATTTAAAAAGAATTAAGGAACAATGCTATGACGCATTGTTGGCTGAATCAATTCATTCTGTGAATAAAGTTTGGAAATTGGTTAACAAAATTAAAAAGAATAATGCAAAATGAAAATGATATTGATGCAGATAATTGTTTTTTTTTAGTTTTTTTTTTAGCAATTTAAAGAATTACTGGAAAAGATTATGTTTTCTGACAATCATCAGCTACATGAAAGTGGACAGATTGTACTGGATTTGAGAAAACTGAAGAATTATAAACGTATTTGGCCAGACGGAATAATTGGTTGGTTATTCAAGCAAGCTTGCAGTCTGAAATAAACGTCATTTGGAATTTGCGAATTCGTTTAGTCCTCTTCTCTCACTGGACGAAGCAACATGGAAGTTTCAGTCTTTTTCTACTAATTTTGTATTTGGTGTTTGTTTGTGATCCTACATTCACACTTGACAAAGGCCAGTTGGCCGAAAATTTGTGCCCGTCTTGTCTTGTTGTATTCAATACGCGTTCTGATTTTCGTGTTTTTCTGGTTCCTGTTTGCTTGAACGCGGGCAATCGCACTTGTTTTGGATTTTGTCATTTGGGTAGTTAAAGTTTTTGTTTGGTTTGTTGACAAAGGCATTTATCCTGAAAACTGATAAGATGCTGTAGTTTTCCATTTCCCAAGGAAGGTAAAACCAATGATCCTAACAACTACAAAGAAATCTCTGAGATGCAAAGTGGCAAGCTATATAGCATTATCATCAATAAGAGACTGCAAGAGTGAGTGGGAGAAGAATAACATCGCTGGGAAATGTGAAGCTGGGTTTCAATAAAACTACTCCACCAGAGATCACAGATTCAATTTCATAGACTGATTTTTTTCCATTGCATTTCAATAGACGAAAACAATTTTGCCTTGAGCACAAATTACGTGCTGCTTTGACTGATTTTGAAAGAGCTTTTTGATTCTATCAATCTAGCATACTGGCTATTTTGCTTAATTAAAACTGTCATAGCGCAAGGCTGTACAAACATATTACAAGCATATGTGACTGGGTGAAAAGTAGAGAGATGTAGGGTTATTTTGAATTACACATCAAGTACACATGTGGCACAGAGCAAGGTCAGTAGTACCATTATACATGTATACATATATCATCATCATCATCATCATCATCATCATCATCATCATCATCATCATCAGGTGCTTTGCCGCATGGCGTTGGCGACTATGGACTTCCATCTGTCTCTATCTCTTGTTGTCTCAAGCATCTCTTCCACCCTCCTTGTCTTCAGGCACTCTGCAAGTCCGTCTAGTATGTTCTCCCTGGGTCTACCCGGTGTTCTCCTTCCCTCCAGCTTTCCCGTTGTGACCAGGTGTCCCAATTCCCCTTTCCTCATAAAATGGCCTATAAATGTTGCCTGCCTTTTCCTAATCTTCCTTATGAATGATCTACTTGTGTCTGCCTCCATCAAGACTGTCTCGTTTGTTTTCTTTGCTGTCCATGAAACTCTCAACATCCTTCTTAGAAACCACATCTCGGTTGCCTCAATCTTGTTCTGGTTTTGCTTGTTGACTGTCCACGCCACGCAACCGTACAACAGTATTGGTTCTATATAACATTCAGGAACTCTCTTCCTGGTGTTAATTGATAGGCATTTGTTGGTAAGAATGCTTTCCATCTTCTTGCATGTTGTTTTTGCTTGGCCGATTCTGCTGGCTATTTCTGATGTGCATCTGCCATCTGGTGAAATGATCGTTCCCAGGTATTTAAACTTATCAACCGGTCTCAAGGTTGTGCCGTTTGCTTTTATTTTGCATGAGGGGATTTCATGTTTTTTACTGATCACCATGACTTCAGTCTTCCTGCTGTTTAGTTCCAATCGCTTACCTTTGTTTTCTATTTCAAGTATATTCACAAGGTTTTGTAGGTCCCTTTCACTTTCTGCAATTAGCATGGTGTCATCTGCGTATCGAATGTTGTTTATCATTTTTCCTCCAATCTTTGATCCAGGGTCTTCGTTTATGTTTCTCATGATGTTTTCGCTGTAAAGTGAAAACAGATCTGGCGACAAAACGCAACCCTATCTGACTCCTCTTTTGATGTTTTGGAAAGAGCTTATATCGTTTTTTATTCTCATTGCAGCTGTTTGTTCCCATTACATATTTCTGATTATTCGTAGATCTTTTCCATTAATATTGAGTCTTTCTAGTTGGTTGATCAATTCTTCATGTCTTACCTGATCGAAAGCCGTGGTATAGTCAACAAAGCATAAATATAAATCCTTGTTCACCTCGATTGACCTCTCTATGATAGTTCTTAGGATGTATATGGCATTTATAGTTCCTTTCCCTTCCACAAATCCACACTGTTCTTGGCTATTTCTCTTTTGATTTTATTCATTGTCCTCATCATGATTATTTTTAATAGGATCTTGGTTAAATGACTCATCAAACTGATTGTGCGATGGAATTTGCATTCTATAGCCCCTGTCTTCTTTAGAAGTGCAATGAAAATTGATTTTGACATATCTTTGGGGATTTTTCCAGTGTCGTAAATTTCATTTAGGAGGACTGTTATTTTTTCTATACCGAATTCCTCCAGGGCTTCAACCATCTCTGTGGTAATGTTGTCTGGTCCTGGGGCTTTTCCTGGTTTCATCTTTTTCAATGGTGCTCTAATTTCATCTTTCATTATGGGTGGTCCTTCAAAGTTCTTTCTTATAATGTGTTCTGCGTTTCTGCCATCTTCAAAAAGGTCTTTAATGTACTCTCCCCATCTGTCTAATATTTTTCTTTTTCCATGAGAATCATACCATCTTTCGATTTTAAACAACCAGTTGATGTGCATGTATTTTTCCTGTGGACAATTTCTTCAATTCGTCTGTACATACCCTAAGGATCCGTTTTGTGTTGGTCTTTTATTTCTTTGCATTTTGTTTTCAGCCACGCTTCCTTAGCTTCATTGCACCTATTCCTGATTTCTTTGTTTATCTTCCTGTATATTTCCTCGTTTCTCTTTGCCTTTCTCCGTTCCTCCATCAAGCCTAAAATTTCTTTTGTCATCCAGTTCTTTTTTGCTTTTCTGTCTACTACAGGGATTTCTTCACAAGCTTCATTTATCGAATTTCTCAACTTTGTCCATTGTTCCTCACTGTCACCAACGTCTTCCAGAGCACTGAATTTGTTTTGAACATGTACATTAAAATTTTGACGTATCACTTCATATGTCTTTAAGAGTCCAAGATTTTGTTTCATGTTGCTTTTGGTCTGTTTCCTTTTCCGTAATTCCAACCTAAATCTTCCCACTACAGGATTGTGGTCACTGTTGCAGTCTGCGCCTGGTAGTGTTTTTGCTGACAGTAAACAATTTCTAAATCTGTTATCAATCAGGATGTAGTCAATCTGATTTTTGGTATTATCTCCTAGACTCATCCAAGTCCATTTTCTTCTATTAGGCTGCTCAAACCAGGTGTTTCCTACATGAACTCATTCATCTGTGCACATTCTACAAGTTTCCCTCCCCTTTCATTTTGTGTACCAAGGCCATGAGGTCCAACTATATCCTCTACCCTATCCTTTCCCACTTTAGCATTAAAATCTCCCATTATTATGGTAACTTCTTGTGATTTGCATTGGGCCTTGGCCATCTCTAATACTTCGTAGAAGTTGTCGATGTCTTCCTGAGTACTTGTGGATGTTGGTGCATACACCTGAATGATGTTGCTATCAAATGGTCTGCCTCCCAATTTGACCAGCAAGACTCTGTCGGACACAGCCCAGTATCCTTTAACTGCTTTTGATTTGTCCCTGTCCATTACAATGCCTACTCTTTCATGTGAGTTTCCACCAGAGTATATCACTGTATACTCTCCGGATGTTATCGTGCCTGCCCCCTTCCATCTCACTTCCCCTAGTCCTAATATACTAATGTTAAGCCTTTCCATCTCCATTTTGACATTGTCTAATTTGCCTTTTTGGAACAAAGTTCTTACATTCCATGTTGCTATTTTAGTAGTTTTGAGCTTGAGTTATATATACATACACACACACACACACACACACACACACACACACATATATATATATATATATATATATATATATATATATATATATATGTATAGAGAGAGAGAGAGAAAGACAGACAGACAGACAGACAGATAGATAGATAGATAGATAGACAGACAGATAGATAGATATATAGATATAGAAAGAGATAGAGAGACAGAAAGACAGACAGACAGACAGACAGATAGGTAGATAGATAGATAGACAGATAGATAGATAGACAGATAGATAGATAGATAGATAGATAGATAGATAGATAGATAGATAGATAGATAGATAGATAGATAGATAAGATATAGATATAGATATAGATATAGAAATCGATATAGATATAGATATATTTGTTCGAGAATTAAGTTTGGAAGTTACTGATTCTGGAAGTGACAGTGCAAAAATGTACAAACAATTTATTTATCCTCCTTTTGGCTGATGACGTGGCGTTAATGTCTGACAGTAGTGGCTCTGCAAACGTAGTTCAACAGTTTAGAAAAAAAGCCTGCTGCACACTTCAGTTGAAAGTAAACTGATAGCATTGATAATCCAATCCTCTCAACAAACAAACAAACAAACGAACAAACAAACAAACAAACATACATACACAGACACGCGCGCACACGCACACACACGCACACACGCACACATACATTAAACTGGTGAATACCGCCAAACAAACAAACAAACAAACAAACAAACAAACAAACAAACAAATACTCCATATAATGAGAACGACAAATATCAAAACATTCCCAATACTGCTTTTAGAGCACCGAATCAAAATGCTCCCCTGTCCATACAAGGAAAAATAAGATCAAAATACTGGGATTTATTACAATACGTACTAACTCTCAATTTGTTGTTCTCATTACACAAAAATGGAACGTTTGAAACAGCCGCCATCTCGCCCCACGCATATACCATCCACACCTACCCATTACTCCTTGTTTACAATTCTATATCGTAATAACAATGTCAAACTTCATCCATAATATTCAAACCACTCAATAAAAAAACAGAACTTTTTCTATCATTAACCTCACGTCATAGAAATTTCTGTATCTAAACAAAGATTACAATCGTGTTTTAATATTTTCCAAATCATTTCTGTTGTCAACTGAGACGTTAGAAAGTCGTTCAAATGAAAACAAACGTGTCTTTTTTCCTGTAGTGGAATGTCAACGTTAATATATGCTTTCCAATTCAGCATTCTGACCTGACAGATAAGTTCCTTTCGCTCTCCCCTGGACAGCTTGACAGGTCAAGGAAGACTCCCAGAGTGGAAAAGTAGCTTGAGTTGGAAAAAACAAAAACAATGAACTAGAGTTCACGGATGTTGAGCACAATGTTTAGGAAAATCAGGACATGGGAGCCACAAGTACAAATATATACATATCCACAAGTATACAAGTCTCTCTGATCATACAAATGGAAAAAAAAAGAAATAAACACACAGACAAAAACAAACTAGTGGGGATAACGTGTCAATCTTTATGTATCATATGATTTCTGTTGTCTTTGCATGTGGTACTATGCTGGGCCCACGTGGTGACATTGCACTGTCTCTGCCGTATTTCTCCGTATCATATCCTAGTCACGAACTACGGCCCTGTATCGAGACCTTGACCCCATGGCCTTGGATCAGCACTGAAGATCGTCGTGTAGGAAACATCCTGTGTGACATGTATCTTCCTGGTGGCAGCCCTGACCTCAGATGTCCCAGGCAGCTGCTTAAGACCCAGCTGGATGCTCTGTGGAAGAACAACGGTTTGATAATCAAAACAAACTTTGAGTACGAATTTATTGTCTTCAAGGAAAACACTCTTTAACCTCTTGGTAACGACCAGTTTCAGTTCTGCGACTTGAGGGAATGGGGTAAGCATCAAGTTCTATTCAGTGAGCTTCGTGAGTTGTTGGAAACCATGGACATCAAGATGAGAACGTTTCAGTAGGAGACACAATCTGGACAGTGGGAACTGACCACTGACCAGTATCAGGAAATCCATGGTGCGGATGTTGGTTTCTACGTGAAAAACGCCGTCAAGGGTTTTCTCAAAACTAAAGGCTATGATGCTACCTTTATGCCAATTCCTGTATTGGATATTGCAACTTGAAATGATATGCATTTGAATCACTCCCTTTGGAAACCCTATTCTCAAGCAGATGACATGGAAGAACAAAACAGTTTCCTTGACGATGATAACGGCTTGTCTCCCGCTGCCAAAGACTGGATTGCAGGCCTGTTGACGCACGTTCCGGCACTGTCTGTTCTCTGTTCTCCTTCACTGAATTGCTATCGCTGTCTTGGCAATGTTAGCTCTCTTTCTTTTTCTACTTGGGGGCTAGATGAACGCAAGGCCCTCGTTCGCGCTAGAGTCCAAAAAGGCAATGCATTTTTGGAAAATCGCCTCGTCAGTAGTGCCGCTAATCCTTACCTGGCCATAGCGGGCACAGTGGCAGGTGGTGTGGATGGGTTGGAACAACGCCTGGAGTGCCCTCCACCCATGGACAACAAGCAGGCCAAGGAGATGCCCCATACACTGGACCAGGCTTGACTGCTCTGCAGGAAGATCAACTTCTGGCTGATCATCTGGGGCAAGACTTCGTCTCTTGCTTTGTCAACAGCAAGAACAATCTGGAGGTAGTATCATTTGAAGACGCAGAGCTGAAAACAGAGGAAGAGCAGATCGCTTTTGAAAGGACTGTATTTCAAGACTTACTGATGGGTGTTTGCCTTTGAGGGAATATTTATTTCAGAAAGTATAGGAACTTTCTGCTGAAAGATAGTGCAGCTTTGTATTGGCTGGAAAAAGAAAGACATGTATCTTAACATATACACATTTATAGCTTTAAATTCACTTTTGCTTTCATTTCCATGTTTTATGGCAACACTAAACACTAGACAATTATAATCAAAAACATTTTGCATCTGAATTTTGAAAAGTTGTAAAAAAATGGGAAACAAATATTGTCTCTTCAGTTGAATCTGATGGATCTATTTTGTGATGTGTTAAAAGAATGATGGATAGGAATATAGTATTTGTATATTGGTCGATATTCAGATTACTCTAATCATAACTGGAAGGTATGTTTTACTTATGTTTTCTGAATCGTTTGAATTTCTATTAATCTGTCACGGAATGGACTGACTACATACAAGTGTTATGATACTACTCACCCACACCATTTTCTTTGTCTCTCTCTCTTCCAGGGCTAAGTGACATGTGTTATTTTAATACCGCTGCTGTCATGATTTGGTGGACGTGGCCCCCTCTGTATCACCTGTAACGTTTCAGCAGTACACTTCAAGACTTATACACTGTCAAACAACAGCAGTTTGAGCATCGACAGATTAATGTCTGGACTCTTATAGTACCTGGAATGCAAGTATGTATCATTGTGGGACTAACAGAAGCTTTTTTCATTATTTGCAAATTATGCACATAATCTACAGACTGAAAAAGGCAGATATACAAGAAGAGAGACGAATGCAAGATTATGTAAAGGGTGTTGTATGTCAGCGTAACACTATCCTAGCCTGTCTCGCCTCACTGTATGTGTTTCATTGTTTTACAGAGTTGTTCAACTAACACCCACTGCTTTATGTACCTTTATGATCAACTCTAGTTACATGTCTAATTTCATGATTGCTTGGTATAGTATTAATATTTTATTTATATACAAACACACACACACACACAAACACACACGCACACACACACACATATGTGTATACATATATATATATGTGTATGTATATGTGTGTATATCTATATATCTATATCTATATCTATATATCTATCTATCTATCTATTATCTATCTATCTGTCTGATTATCTATCTATCTATCTATCTATATATCTATCTATCTACATATCTACATACATATATATATGTGGATGTATACATATACTAACATATATATATAAAATATATATATGTGTATGTATATGTATATGTATAATAGAAACTGTGGCATCACTTGGATAAAGTTCTCATCCTGGAAAGTGAAGTGTTCTGAATGCCGGGATTGGAATTGTATGATGACCTGGCATCTTTGGTTTATAAAAAATACCTGCTTCGCCACAGTGATAAATGCTTATACCCCGACAATGACAAATACAGATGATGTCAAAATGTGCCTTCTATCAATTAATTTAGTATTGAAAAAATAGCAGTCCTCCAAATGAAATTTATGACACCGGAAAAATCCCTAAATATATGTCAAAATCAATGTTCATTGCACTTCCAATGAAAGGAGTGGTTATAGAAAGCAAACTCCATCGTACAATCAGCTTGATGAGTCATGTGACAAAGATTCTATTAGGAATAATCATGATGAGGGCAAGGAACAGAATCAAAAGAGAAATAGCAGAAGAACATTGTGGACTTGTTGAAGGGAGAGGAAGTATTTATACCATATACATTCTAAGAACTTTCGTAGAAAGACCAATTGAGTTGAATAAGGATTTCTATTTATGTTTTGTTGGTTATACCAAGGCTTTTGATCGGGTAAGATATGAAGAATTGATCAACCAACAACAAAGGCTCAATATTGATGGAAAGGATATATGAATAATAAGGAATGTGTACGGAGAACAAACAGCAGCCATGAGAGTAGAAAATGATATGTTCTTTCCAAAGGGGTTAGGCAGGAATGTGTTATGTCACCAGATTTGTTTTCACTTTACAGCGAAACCATTATGAGAGATCTAGAGGAATGCCCTGCTATAAAAGTTGGAGAAAAATATGATGATAATGACGATGAAGAGCTCAGTCTATTCACTACCGCAGTCAACCACAAAGATAAGCTTATCATTCTTGGAGACTTCAACACTCGTGCAGAATTAGTAGACTGTTCCACTTGGTCAAACGTCAGTCCTTGGAACCCACGGTACTGGAAAGTGCAATTGTGATGGACTGATGTTGTTATCACTGTGTACTAGGCATGTACTCACCATTACCGAAGCCATCCTCCAGCAGAATTTACACCATCTTTCAGCAGAAGGACAAAGTCATAAACAATTGGATACACTCACAATCCAAGCA
>CM060313.1:10641468-10661468 GCA_030674185.1 Monoplex corrugatus | reverse complement strand
AGTACTAGAATCTAGGTCAATCTGGAGGCACATACCAAACTTAGTGGCCAGTAATTAACACGCGCGCGCCCCTGCTTCGCTCACAGACATTATTTTTGTCTGTGGCCTCGCTATACGGCAGCGGGACGGGTGAAAAGGGTGTGGGGAGTGGAAGGGAAGGGGAAAGATGCGCGCTGTTAATAGCCGGCAGGGCAGAACCAGAACAGCCAACCCAAGTATCACGGATTTGTGCGCCGTGACTTGACAAGTTGGCCAAAAATGGTCGCCTGTCTTGTCTTGTTGTATTAAATACGCGTTCTTATTCTTTTTGCGTTTTTTTTTCTGGTTGCCTTTGATGAACTGAGGATTTGCTCGTCCCAGTATGCCTAATCTGTCTTGGTGTATAAGATGGAGAAATGTTTGATTCGACGGCGTAGAAGATTTGTATCAGCAGTATGCAGAGTGTCAAGAGCGTTTCAGAGTATTAGAAATTTGTAGATACAAAGATCATTCATGCCACTGAATGCAAATGTCTGTGGCTAGATTATGTTTGAGAGTTCCTGTCCAAACACTTTTTTCCATATCATAGCAATCATTCACCGGCTTCGTTGTACGCACACACACACACACACACAAACACACACATACGCACACGCATGCATACACACACACACGCATATACACATGCGCACATACACATGCACACACTCGCGCGAGTGCATGCGCGCGCGCGAGCACACACACACACACACACACACACACACACACACACACACACACCACACACACTCTCTCTCTCTCTCTCTCTCTCTCAGGTTCTCTAGGGCCACCGTGCCTTCTACATTGGGAACGCCACAAGGGATTCTATTTCTCTAGGGATTCAGGTGTTCTGAAGCAGCCACACCTTCCATACAAAGGGCGCCATCAAGGGATTTAGGTTCAATAGCAACTGATTGCTGGGGTCTCAATGTCACCTAGAATTCCATCTGTAGTAGGTGGGCCTATGATGGATACAGTCTGGTCTCACCATGAGGAAGTCGTCATTATCATCATCATTCATCATCATCATCATCATCATTCATCATCATCATCATCAAAATCATGTGCCCTGCCACATGGCGTTGGCAAACATGGCCCTCCATACGAATTTATCTTTTGTCACTGCAAGTACATCTCCCACCCTCTGTGTCTTCGTCCACTGCGCAAGTCCGTCCAATAATTTCTCCCTGGGTCTACCTGGTGCTCCTTATCCCTCCAGCTTTCCTTTTGTGACTAGGTGCTCTAATTTCTATTGTCTCATAAAACGTCCTATACATGTTGCTTGTCTTTTCATAATCTTCTTCATTGATGGTTTTGTGTGTGTGTGTATGTATGTGTGTGTGTGTGTGTGTGTGTGTGTGTGTGTGTGTGTGTGTGTGTGTGTGTGTGTGTGTTTTGTGTGTGCATGTGTGTGTGTGTGTGCCTGTGTGTGTGTGTGTGCTTGCCTCTTTCAAGACGGTCTTGTTTGTTTTCTTTGCTGTCCATGGAAATCTCAATATTCTTCTTAGAAACTACATTTCAGCTGTTGACTTTCTTTGAATGTTGGCTGTCCACACTGCACATCCGTACAAAAGTACCGGTTCTATTAACACTCAAGTACTCTGTTCTGGATGTTAACTGATACGCACTTGCTGGTAAGAACGCTTTTCGTTTTCTTTAATGCTGTTTTAGCTTGGCCGATTTCTGCTGGTTATTTCAATGTGCATCTGCCGTCTGATGACATAATTGTTCCCAGATATTTGAAATTATCAACTTGTCTTAGTGTTGTGCCAGCTGCTGTTATTTTGTATGAGGGGATTTCCTGTTTTTTTTCACCGATTACCATGACTTCAGTCTTCTTGCTGTTTAGCTCCAGCCCTTTATTTCTTCTTCCTGTTTCTATTATATTCACAAAGATTTTGTAAGAGGAAGTAAAACTGTAGAAGTCAACATACCAACTTGGTTGAGCTCCCAAACCATCTGTTTTCTCCAGACAGTGTAACAATAGTGATATTGAAGAAAAAAATCAAAATGCATCGGTTTTAATAAATAGAGTTGGTTTGGGGGAATACTAGTCACCCTAAACAATTGACAGAATACAAGATTAATCAAGGATTATAACTCTTGAGAGTCACGTAGGAGTTATCTCCCATGTTGTAGAATTTCTCAAAATCCAACATAGTTTGTGCTACGCATTCAGCTAGCATAGAAGCAGCCACAAAGCACAAAACTGTAAGCTCAGAACATTCCCCCAAAAAGGAATGCCCAAGTCTACCTTTATACCCCGCAACTACACCTGCACACAACTGACCAAACACACACACACGTAGACAAGACAGAACATATACAGGGTTGCTTCCAAGGCATATAGGTAACACTAAAGAAAATAAGGGGGAAGGAGGGAGAATTTTTTAAGATTTAAGCACAAAACTGTAAGCTCAGAACATTCCCCAAAAAAGAATGCCCATGCCTACCTTTATACCCTGCAACTATACCTTCTTCATTGACGGGTTTATTCAAAACAAACTTCTACATTCAATAAAATTGTAACCTCAAACACACATTTTTGTGGATGGTACTTAATGATACCACTATATTTTCTCAGCTTCCCTCTTATTTCCTTTAATTGACAGAACAGTTTCTGCCGGCTGCCATGGTACTTGGTGGTCAGAGAAGTCTGAATCGGCCGTGTCTCCCTCCTGTAATCCCACTTGACCGAGGCAACGTCACTGTAAAATACATGTTCATCTGTCTGGCCCTCTTAACTGCATCGGCTGGTTGGTGTGGGGTCGGTTGGAACTTGCAGCTCATGGGCGTTGAACTAGTTGTGGCAGAGGCAGAATGTCATCAGGACCACTTGCTACTACTCTCTAGACACGTGGTGCTAGTCCTTTCCTGATGCTCCTCATTTCGCTGTAGGTATTCCTGTTGTCTGGTTGGTCTTCCTGGGCTCCTCTTTTTGCTAGCTCAGTTATTGTCTCGTTTCCTGGTATCCCTCAGTGTGCGGGGATCCATTGGAGGACTTCTCTTATGATTCTTCTGACTTGCTGGAAAGCTTGGTTCAGTGGGGAAAATGCCGTTGTCCAGGGCCTGTAGAACAGACCGGCACCTACCAGAGAGAAAGACCACTTAATAGCACGTGTTATCTGTATCATGCCTCATACAGACTGCTTGCACGAATGCCTGTGTTTCTGCATTGTAGTTGGAGCAGTGTTTGCCTGAAGGCACACACATTTGTGGTTCGAGTCTCTTGGAAGTTGATGAGGATGTTAGTTCTGGGAAGTTGATGAGGATGCAGCTCTGGAAGTGAGGATGTTAGTTCTGGGAAGTGATGAGGATGTTAGTTCTGGGAAGTTGATGAGGATGTTAGTTCTGGGAAGTTGAGGATGTAAGTTCTGGAAAGTTGATGAGGATATTAATTGTTTTGTTGGAACTTGAGAATGTTAACTCTGGGAAGTTGATAAAGATGTGAGCTCTGGGAAGTTGATAAGGATGTTAGCTCTGGGAAGTTGATGAGGATGTTAGCTCTGGGAAGTTAATGAGGATGTTAGCTCTGGGAAGCTGATGAGGATGTTAGCTCTCTGGCCATTAATCACAGCAACGGTGGTTGAACCATTAATCAATACACGTTTCTTTGATGCTATTTGTTGTGATTGTCAAAGTATTTCGTTCATGGATCAGGTGGCTTGCCCCACTTTTCTTTGTTCATTCGCTTTTGCCGTTAAGCACCTGTACCCCTTTCAGTAAGAGACTTTGATCTGTATCAGAATAGATATCATGATATGTGAATCGTGAATCATCGTGTTTTGCCATGTGTGTGTGAGTGTATGTGTGTGTGTGTGTGTGTGTGTGTGTCCGTGCGTGCGCTCGCGCTCGCGTGTGGTGTGTGTGTGTGTGTGTGTGTGTGTGTATGTGTGTGTGTGTGTGTGTGTGTGTGTGTGTGTGTGTGTGTGTGTGTGTGTGTGTGTGTGGAACCGTTTCGCCTCAAGGCTCACAGACGGGCGTGCATTATCTAAGTATATCTGTGGTGGACACACGTTTTTGTGGATGGTACTTAATGATGCCAGTGCAACCTACATCCATTATTAGTCCTATAGCTGTTAGATTTGATGCAAGCAATGGCGGGCCTATGTGCACCAGTGTCTTGTAATGCTGATGTGTTGGGTTGTTATTTTTCTGTATTTTCGACAGCAGTCAATGATCTCAATGATGTTATGAAGTATATACAAATAAATCAAACTATGCTCTTCCATCAAGCGATGATCGAGAGCTAAACCCTTCTCTTGCAAGTACGAAAGATTTTGGCAAACTTACCTTACGGTTTTATGGCACAGGTTATGTGGAATTCTCGCCTATTCTCTATCCATCATTTTACTTCTTCAACATCTTTCCATCATGCCCTCAATACGTATCACTTTCTGCAATTTTTTTGTAGTCTTGCGCTGAATCTTTACATGGTGTCCTGTGGGTGTTATGAGATGCAGAAAAGTTGTTTACTTCTAGAGAAGGAAAATTATAAATTCTGTTCATGTTATTACTGTAAGAAAACATATCAGACACACGGCTTCAGATGTCAAGGCTATAATCCGACTTTGTATCAACCCCAGCAAACACTGACCAAAATGGTTTGCATTAAGCTGAGCATTATGCAGAGACGTGCCTCTTTGTCATATGCACATTGGCTGTGCCTTTTATAAATGGTCATACCTTATTTTTATTACGTGAGTACAATCGTAATTGTGAATTCACTCAGTAACAGTAGGTCAGGTCCACAAAGCTTGTTGAGACCTGGCTGGCAGATCTCCCACCTTCATAACTGAAAGCTTGGCTGACACGCAGAACCTTTACTTGTAGGAATCTTTTTTTTTTATAGTTTATAAACATGGTTCATGATCCGTGAATAGTTTAATTAAAGAAAGCATAGCTGCGGACCACACACGCAGAAAGTAGCCAAATTAAATCAACTATCAGACTTTTCTCTTTAAGTTATTGGGCCTAGTCAGTTTTACTTGTTACTTATAAATTTATTCAAAACAAGTGAGATTGCCCGCGTTCGAGGTAGAATAATGATCACGCCGTTCTTTTCTTTTCACTGGACGGAGCAGCAGGGAAATTTTGGTCTTTTTCTCCTAATTTTTGTATCTGGTGTCTGTTTGTTTGTGATCTTGTGCTTGACAAAGGTCAATTGGCCGAAAATTTGTGCCTGTCTTGTCTTGTTGTATTAAATACACGTTCTTATTCTTTTTTGTGTTTTTTTCCCTTGTTCCTATGAATTTATTGTTATTAAATACAGTTTTATTTGTTATTTATCAATTAATTGCTATCAAATACAATTTTATTTGTGAAATCTTATTTGTTATTTATAAATTTATTGTTATCAAATAGGCCTACTCTATTGTCGTCTACTGTTCTGTTGTGAGCCCGATTTCAATGTCTGTTGCTGTGTTGTTTTTCATGAATATAATCAGCTACACATGGAAAACGATTCCCTTTCAAAAACATAAAATTGGGAATTAAAATGTACTTTGAAAATTTTGGTACACTTAAGGTTGAAAGCCCATGGCTTGTCGACAACTTTAACTATGTCTGTTGTCATGATTACAAGATCATTTTACGGATGTGACGTAGTGGAGTGGGTAAGACGTCAGACTTTCAGTTTGAAGGTTCAGGTTCGACCATGCCTGGTAGATAAAGGACGGAGATTTTTCTGATGTCCCAGATGAACGTGTGTCCAGATCTGTTAGTGCCTGAACTCTGTAGATGAGTATACACACTCAGAACATTAAATACGCACGTTACAGGTGTTGTTAGTCATGTCAGTATCTGGTGGCTTATGGAAGCAAGAAAACATGTAGAATGCACGCCCACTGAAGACAGATTGTGCAGACTTTGAAGCAACAAACTGCCTGCGCATGTGGGCAATTTAACGGCGCATACACGCATCTGGTTGATAGGTTTAAGTATCTGGGAACGATCATTTCACCAGACGGCAGATGCACATCTGAAATAGCCAGCAGAATCGGCCAAGCCAAAACAGCATTCAAGAAGATGAAAAGCATTCTTACCAACAAATGCCTATCAATTAACGTCAGGAAGAGAGTTCTTGAATGTTATATAGAACCGATAATGTTAAACGTTTGTGAGGCGTGGACAGTCAACAAGCAAAGCCAGAACAAGACTGAGGTTGCCGAGATGTGGTTCCTAAGAAGAATGTTGAGAGTTCCATGGACAGAAACGAAAACAAACGAGACAGTCTTGATGGAGGCAGACACAAGAGGATCATTCGTAAGGAAGACTAGGAAAAGACACAACATTTATAGGCCGTTTTTTGAGGAAAGGGGAATTAGAGCACCTGGTCACAACAGGAAAGCTGGAGGGAAAGAGAGCACCAGCTAGACCCAGGGAGAAAATAATGGACGGACTCGCAGAGTGGCTGAGGACAGAGAGGATGGAAGATTTGCTTGCGGCAACAAGGAATAGATGCATACGGAGGGCCATGATCGCCAACGCATTGTGACAGGGCACTTGATGATGAGGACACACGCATCTGAGAAAACTCAAAATGTTAAAGGAATCAGGTACATTAGTGAGGATTATACAGATATACAAGGCTATTTCTTCTAATGTACGAAAATATGATAAAAGCATGCAAGAAAGTGTGTGCATGTGTGTGTGTGGGCTCTGTCACGTGAGACGAGTTTATACAGAATAGCTAGTTGTGTTGTGATTAAGACCTTTAATCATTTATTTACTTTATATGTATGTTCCTTTTTTGAAGGTAAGATACACACATACACATGTCATTTACATGTAACCAAGATTATTCCAGTGGTAGGCTGATAAAATACCAGTATAAAATATAGACTAGGTAAAACATCTTCTAGGTAGGGCTCAGGACCTGGCCAGCTGATGGGTTTATGTGCAGGATCAAGGCTGGTGCCATGATCGCCATACACGTGGCACCTGTGACGTTAGTACATATGGAATTCGTTCCGAGCGCGGAGACGTCATCTTGAGAAACTGAAACTGAAACTGAAAGGCAGGAGCACCTCTAGGACAAATAAATTTAAATGCATTGGCAGCATGCTGGAAAGCCATCCTGATCAAAATCACAATAAAAGATAATTAAAATAATTCATTATCTGTGCAAATGGGGCCTCTCCCAATCAAAAAGAAAAAAAAAACAACTCAACGAAAGTGTAAGCTATTATCTCTCTGATGACCTGTAGGCTCATCAAAAACTGTTGATGATTTCTCAAGTTGATTCCTAATTTCAACAGGTGGGTTTCTGCGGCATTGAATCTGTTGGTGTATACATGTATTCCACATGCTTGTATTGCATTGTGATGAATTGACACGATAAAGTTTATGGTGCATTTATGTATTAGTGTATGTTTCCAATTGTTGTACTGCATTACTGTATTGATATTGCAATGTTTATGCTGTTTGTAAAATGCAATGAGCATTCTCTGATATGAGCGTTTGTGCCAAGTAATATTCTTCTTCTTCTTCTAATTATTATTATTACTATTATTATTATTGTTGTTGTTATTATTATCATTATAATTATCATTATTGTTGTTGTAATAGCAGTTGTAGTATAGTATAGTATTATTATTACTACTACTATTAGTATTATTATTCCATTAACGAAGCACAAACAACATCTGTCACTTGCTCCAGTTCAACTGTAGACTTACAATTGTTAACTTATATATGTATATAATATATACATACATACATACATACATACATACATATACATACATACATACATACGTACGTACATACATACATACATACATACATATATATATATATATATGTATATATATATATATGTATGTATGTATGTATGTATGTATGTATGTATGTATGTTTGTATAACATCAAACATTGTTTCTGATACAAAATTCCTTGCGTACAATTGCCCAAACAGCTCGGCCACAAAACTTGAAGTGCAATCAAAGTAACAGTTTATTTCAGAGATGACCAAATAAATATATCGAAACACAGTTGAATAAACGTCTTTTCTCTAAAAATTAATTCAGTGATGTCCAGATAAATACATTCGATCACATCGAAATAAACGAGTACTTTTCTTAGTCGAGGTACATCAGTTTCAAAGCGACAAGGTTATTCAAGATAAACTGCGACCATTGACAATAGTTTGAATTGTTTTGAATTAGATGTCCTTTCAAAGGCAAGCGACTATCAGTAAATCTTGAAGTACATGTCCCTCTCAAAGGCAATCTGTTCTTCCTCAGTTTTCAACTCTGCTTTTTCATACGGTTCTACCTCCAGTTCTCTCTTGCTGTTGACAAAGCAGGAGACGAAGTTTTGCCCCAGACGATCAGTCAGAAGTTGATCTTCCTGCAGAGCAGTCAAAGCCTGGTCCAGTGTACGGGGCATCTCCTTGGCCTGCTTGCTGTCCATGGGTGGGGGGCACTCCAGGCGTCGTTCCAACCCATCCAGACCAGCTGCCACTGTTCCTGCTAAAGCCAGGTAAGGGCTGGCAGCACCAGAGACAAGGCGGTTCTCCAAAAACGCGTTGCCGTTTTGGACTCTGGCCCGGATAAGGGCCTTGCGGTTATCCAGCCCCCAGGTAGGGGAAGATGGGGTAAAGGGGAGACGAAAATAACGATAGCAATTGATTGAAGGGCAAAACAGTGCTGACAGTGCATTGGCATGCGTCAACACACCTGCAATCCAATGTTTGGCAGTTGAGGACAAGCCTCCATCATTGCCAACAAACACGTTTTGCCCTTCCTTGTCTGAACGAGAGCTGGGTTTCCACAGGGAATTATTCATATGCAGAAAAGTTAGACCTTCAGCGTCCTGCATTACAGGCTTCAGCATAAACGTAGCATCATAGCCTTTAGTTCTGAGAAACCCCTTGATAGCGTTCTTCATGTAGAATCCAACATCTGCACCATGGACTCCCAGGTAAGGTTCAGTGGTCAGTTCCCACTGTCCAAATGCGCCTTCTGGATGTATCTTTCCGATCTTGATCCCCATTGTTTCCAACATCTCACGAAGCTCGCTGAATAACACTTGATGCTTTCCCCATACTCTCAAGTCGTGGTACGGAAGCTGGATGTTATTCAACGGTTCAATGGAGTTTTCTTTGAAGATGCAAAATTCGTACTCAAAGGCTGTTTTTATCATCAGACCGTGGTTCTTCCACAGAGCATCCAGCTGGGTCTTGAGCAGCTGCCTGGGACACGTGAGGTCAGGGCTGCCATCAGGAAGATACATGTCACTCAGGATGTTTCCCACACGGCGATCTTCAGTGCTGGCCCAAGGCCATGGGGTCAAGGTCTCGATACAGGGCCGTAGTTCGTGACTACTAAGTGACGAATTGAACGTGGGTACAGAGAGTGACATGTCGCCACGGGGACCCATCATCACTATTCCTGCAAGAACAATACACAGCATACATACAACAACTAGTGTGGTGGTCATTGGTTTAATATCTCTTCATTTAAGTTATTTTAGGCCAAAACAAAAAGGGGGTGGGGTGGGGCGGTGGTTAGTGTTTAGGTGGAGAAAGGATAAATTGAGATGCTTATGCATATGTAATAGATCTTTAAGAAAGAAGGAAGGAAAAGGCAATTGGAAAAGGGGAGGGAAATGTAACAAATGAGTTACCATAATCACCAATACTAGTAATAAACTAGCTAAATGTAACAATGAACATCAAATAAAACAAATCATGAATATTTGAATATTTGTTATCAGCTTTTTTGACAGGCTGACAAAAAAAATCGTATAGTAATGATGCTGAATCAAATATACCCGAAACGGTGTTTCTAGTAAGTAAAAGAATATATCGTTTTATCCTATTTCAAGAAAGATGATGACTAGTAATTTTCTGTCCACAAAGACACACAATATTCTGGGTGTATTTTGTTTTGAAGGCATCAATTTTCCACCTATGCATAAGGGAATGTACAATTCTACTGACAGTAATCTGCTGTTGTATTTTGCTGATTACACAATTCGTATCATCAGGACATGCATTGCTTTTTCTGTTTATCTTGGAACTGCTTCCAAACATAGGCATCTACCAAGGTATAATATTCATTCAAGGACAGAGAAAGCTGTATATTATTCGACCTTAGCCCCTCGTCTGGCAGCTCTTTCAACCATATCATTATGATGAAACGAACAATGAGATGGTACCCAACAGAAAGTAATGCCATTGCCTTGTAAGAAAAAGATATGAATTGAGTGGCTTATTTCTATTATCATTTCAGATCTTGTTTGAAATTTTGATAATTCAAGAGCTTGAAGTAATCGTTTTGAATCAACGCGAAAAAGGATTTGTATCAATATAGTTTTAGAAATATTAATCAAGTACCTTAAGGCCATCAATACCGCAGAGTGCAGCTCTGTGAATACTGATTTGTTGGGTCCTATATGGAAACACTTCTCTATTTTTAGATCAGGTATTTAAAAGGTGGAACCTGCTGTTTTGTCAATTAATGATCCGTCAGTGCAAAATTTTAAATGATTGGGATAAAAGTTTTCAATATGACATTTAAGTCGACTCGCTAATAAGTGTACATTATTTTCCTTTTTCAAATCAGTGTGATGCATGTCAATGTCAATGTCATGTCTGTTTTGTTTGTTCTGCAATGTATTTGTCTGTATTGGCAAGATCAAAAGTATGGCACATATAATGACACAATTAAAAACATAACACACTGCAAAGGAGCATTGAATCTATTTAAGAACCAGAAATTAGAAGTGGATAGCATAACAATATCTTCTCAACGGTCAGGGCCTAGGAAATTTTGGAAAAAGGAGAGATGTGTTTCAATTTCTAAGTCAAAAACAACACTGTGTATATTTCTTGCAGGATATTCATTTCACTGCAAAACAAGAGCGCCAAATTGGAACAAAATGGGGATACGAATGCATATCTTCTTCAAATAATAGTAAATCAAGGCGTGTAGGTATTTCTGAGATCAAGACTGGACAAAAATCAAAGATTGCCAAGGTAATTATTTAATGATAGTAATAAAAACCACGTGTAAACGAATTATACTGGTAGATTTGCACAGACCAAACAGAGATGAGCCGATCTTTTGCAACGAACTCCAAAAGAGAGTCTAAGACCTTTATATCTCAAACATAATAATAGCAAGTGATTGAAATTTGGTACTCAAACCAAATTTAAACTATTACAACCATAAACACCTTAATGATGCTAAAGCAAGAGAGACAGTAATAGAAACGATGTCAGAATTACAACTTGCTGACATGTGGAGAGAACACAACCCAGACGTACATGTACAACGTTATAATTGGGGGAGGTAAAATCCATTGCAACAAAGTCGTTTAGATTTTTTCCTGGTGTCTGACACAGTTGTTGATAATGTATGGAAAATATAGAAGTTTCTGGACATTTAACTCTTCTCTGTTGAGAGCTCCTAAATATGATGTAGAACTCCTTCATGAAACTATTGAAAATGTAAAAGAACAATATGCAGTTTTACTGTATGCAAGAGAAAATACGAAATATATTCCAAATGATCAAATAGAAATGATGACATCAGATCAGTCATTCATAGATATCTTATTCATGGAAATATGATTTAAAAATTCAATTACATATAGTATAGGTACAAACAGAGACCAAAGAAAACATAGGCAAGACTTAGAACAAGTATACAACCTTTAAAGAGAAACTTTCCATAGAATGAAAGAGATATGATTCTCTTACAAGATAAAGAAAAATAAAAAACGGTTTGAGGACATAAGGACAATAAAATTGGAAGGAATATTTATTAGATTTAAAGCTCGATGGCTTCACAAGGTGAAAAAGCAACCAAATATTTTTGCACTCTTGAAAACAGACACTTTGTAAGCAAACACATTTAAAACTTGTAACAGATAAAGTTTAAGTATTATCAGGAACAGACGATACGCTAAATGAAACCAGGAATTATACCTAGAAATAAAAGTCCACACACGAATGGTATGACTATAATTTTTAAAAACTTTTGTTGTTGTTGTTGTTGTTTTCGGAGACAGATAAGAGATTTTGTAGTTCGTACTTTTAATGTGGGTTTTCTCAAGGGTGAGATGTCAATAACTTTGAGTAATTTTGAAAAACAAATCGGGTTTGGAAATTAATTTCGAAAAAGACCTGAAATGTATGGCCAGAAAAAGAAAAAGATTCGAGTAAGAGATATTTAGCGCATAAAAATGGAATGGAACCCTAAAAAATGTAAAATCCTAGGATTCTGATTTTCTACAAGTGTTAATGTATATAGAATTTTTGCAAGGACGTTGATGCCGTATTGTGGAAACTGGCTTGAAACTTGAACTAGAAGTAGACATTTCCAGGTGTGCTGCTTTGTAAAAAGACTCAGCTAAAGGTGAAAAGCAAAGCAAACAAAATACAGATCAGTTTGATCATCAAAAAATAAATGGATAAACAAATAAGAAATGAATGATTAGATATATAAAAGAATACCGAGAGACAGACAGCAAGAAAGAAAGGAAGGAAGGAAGGAAGACTAAGAAGGCAGTTATCAGTGTTCAATATTTTTAATCTAGCTATAATTTGTTACATCAAGAAAGGAAGAAAGAAAGAAAACGAAAAGGCAGGGCTGGCGAAATCCACCCACCTGGTCGCCCGAGGCGAGTATAAAACTTGTAGGGCGACTCAAAATCAAAAACTAAACTACTAGTCCGTTGGGCGAGTGACAATTCTGGCTTCTGCAGATATAATTCATTTTGATTTTTCAAACTTTCGGATCTGCCGATTGATTTTGTCTGCAATGATCGAGGCTGCCAACGTTCGCGCGAAAACGTGGCCAACTGGGGAAAACTCTTGCTTCCCGTAGGACTGTTAGTGAAGAGAGTCGGTGCGATGCAATAGTGTTTACAGATCAGCGATCTTTCGCCCAATTTTTGGCCGAACGGTTAGAAGCTTCTAATTAAGTACAGAAACCAGAAAAAAAAATAATGCAACATATGTCTTACCGAGATCGAGGGATGGGGAAGGTAAGAGAATGTGTGTGCTATTGGCAAAGAAATTCGAGAGACTAGAGCAAATTTGATGCATCATTTGATAAGATGAATCCATGAAAGAACTAGTTTAGAAGGCATAGACGCTACTTGACATTTTTTCTTGCATTATCTTCACTTGTCTCTCAGAACATAAATTTCAGTAAGGGTGGATTAAATGTTTTCAAAGTGTTTTTCATTCGCACTGAAGTACTGAAGTCAAGAACACAAACACACACACACACACACACACACACACACACACACACACACACACACACACACACACACACACACACACACACACACACACACACACACACACACACACACACACACACACACACACACACACACACACACACACACACACACACACACACACACACACACACACACACACACACACCACACTCACACTCACACTCACACATACACACATACTAACGAGAAATACTTATACAACAACAAATAGAAAATGTTGACAAAAACAAACAACAGAAAACAAATAAAATTAAAAATGCAGCAAAACAAAACAGACACACATCAACCAATCAACGAAAGCTAACAGATACGTAGTTCAGTACCACTACAGACCTAAGCATCAGATAGGTGTGGCTGGTGATCCAATGGAAACAACATGATTTTTTTTAAAAATCAGCAAACTAACCATCTTTGTGCATAAAACTGCCAATTGTTCTGCTAACATTTCTCACTATTTGTGTTACGCATGTGCTATACACACATATGTATATGCATATGTATATTATTCTCGAGCGCGCATGCGCGCGCACTCTTTCTCTTTTTTAATGGTTTCATACTCTGTCTCTTTCTCCCTCACACACACTCATACATTAAGATTATGAATAAAATTATGAAAGGGGAAAAATATTGCAGGATGACAATGAAGTAATTTGTAAAACGTAACAAATGATCAGTTGGACTAAAATAAACTAAAGAACTCTCTCTAACTTACACAGAGAATCCATATAAACTTTGAGATCAGTCATCTGCCTTTTACGTCTTCGTGTTATCACCAGATTTCCCACTATTCACCCCCTCCACTCCCACCCCAATGAAAGTCTCCAGAAGAAAGTTTGACCACCTTTATTGTAACAATAGCCTATTCTGCTGAATATTTTTGGTCATCATCATGAAGAGAATTTCACTATTTTTGGGGGCAACATGTCAGGCTAGTGAAAATACATGTATCTTTGGGCCAGTAGATCGTAAAATCCACTAGCACAGCTGGCTAGTAGAAAATTTTAATCTTCTCCAGGCCTGGAAATGAATTATGCAATTTCTTAATCTTTTCTTTCTTTCTTTCTTTCTTCTTTTCTTTGTTCTTTTTCTTTTCTTTTTTTGTTTGACTAGTTTTCAGTTACCCAGATAATTAGTCAGTCAGTTAGCTTTAATCATTTAGTTGACAGAGAGAAAGAGAGGAGAGAGAGAGAGAGAGAGAGAGAGAGAGAGAGAGAGAGAGAGAGAGAGAGAGGTTAATTACCATTCCACATGTCCCAGCTTGCACCTTTCTTGGTCATCGTGTGTTTCATGTCTCCAGCCACCACATTCCCTCTGGGCACAGAGTGTATGTCTGGCATCGCCAGCTGTATACTGTCAAAGTTTTTCCACACTCATCACTGGTTTAGACATGGTGGCTAAGGTACCAGACAAGATGGCTGAGGTGAGAACAGTGCAGTCTGAAATTGTGCATCGAAGAAGTAGGTCTAAACCACTCGCTTTTGAAGTAAAAAGTAGGTCGACCGCGTTGGCTCCGAAGCCAACACAGGCAGCTTACGTCCTTGTAGCAGAGATAAGCAACTCACGTGTTCTCTGGTGATGGCTATCTAGCTTGATCAACATGAAGACACAATCAGTGAAGGGACAAAGTCCTGTGTGGTTACATCACAAAAAGTTCACAAACAAGCCCGCCCGCATCAGCTGCACCATCTCAGTGTATTATGTGAGTGCAGAGAAGAGCGTAAAGTACCAGATGCTATGGTAAAAAAGTGTGCTTGTAACTATTCGCCCTGTCTCGTGACTTTACAACACTCACCATCCCTCCAGCAGTGCAGTACACACTGATCGCAGATGTACATGCTTACTTATATCTGTGGTCTAAACATAGCCAGTCAAATATTGTGACAGAATGTTCGCACGTACCTTCACATGTTAACCTATATCCATTTTGTAAATGACATTTACACTGTGTGCTACGTCACGTCTGTATAAATCAATTGCTGAGATTCAGATCTTGACTAAACGCTTGTCTCCCAGACCTTTCTCAACAGGAACGTCACCACGTTGTGTGAATGTACGTTAGTCTTCCAGGCTGTCAAACCATAGATGGTACTGAAACTGTACTTAGTATGTCTGGATAACATCTGCCATCACATTCCCTCTGTCCTGGTGCGAAGTAAGGATGCTAAGACTCAACTGGCAATATGTGGACTGGCCCATTTTGGGGAGTGATGGACTGGGTAATTCATTTATTAACAACCTGCACAACAGTACCAGTTCTCTGTAACATTCAAAAACTCTTTTCATGATTTTAATTGACAGGCATTTGTTGGTAAGAACGCTTTTCATCTTCTTGAATGCTGTTTTGGCCTGGCCGTTTCTGCCGCTATTTCTGATGTGCATCTACCGTCTGGTGAGATGACCATTTCCAGATACGTAAACTTCTCAACTTGTCTCAAAGTTGTGCCATTTACTGTATTTTGCATGTGGGAATTTCTTGTTTTTTATTGATTACCACGACTTCACTCTTCTTGCTATTTAGCTCCTGCCCTTTATTTTTGCTTTCTACTTCTGTAATATTTACAAGGTTTTGTAGGTCTTTTTCATTTTCTGCAGTTAGCACAGTGTCATCTGCGTAACGAATGTTGTTTATTATTCTTCCTCCAACTTTTTATCCCAGGGCATTCTTCTAGGTTTCTCATGTTGGTTTCACTGTAAAGTGAAAACAAATCTGGTGACAGAACTCAACCCTGTCTGATAGTTGATTAAATTTGGCTATTTCCTGCTTGTTGTCCACATCTGTGCTTTCTTTAATTAAACTATTCACGGATCATGAACCATGTTTATAAAACTATATAAAAAAAAGTTGCCTACAAGTAAAGGTTCTGCGTGTCAGCCTTGAACCCAAGCTTTCAGTTATGAAGGTGGGAGATCTGCCAGCCAGGTCTCAACAAGCTTTGTAGACCTACTGTTACTGAATGAGTTTACAAATACGATTGTGCTCACCTAATGAAAATAAGGTGTGACCATTCATAAAAGGCACAGCCACTGTGCATATGACCAAGACACACGTCTCTGCATAATGCTCAGCTTAATGTGTGCCATTTTCATCAGTGTTATATCCTGTCCTCAAAAATTCATTGATACGAAGTCGGCTAATAGTTTTGACATCTGCAGCCCTGTTCTTGACCCATTCTCTTACAGTAATAACATGAACAGAATTTGCGATTTTCCTTCTCGAGAAATGAATTACTTTCCTGCATCTCCTAACACCCACACCCGCACGTCGGGGCAACACAATATAAAGATGCAGCGTAAGACTACAAAAAAAAAAAAAAAAATTGTAGGAAGAAATACGTGTTGAGGGCGTGATGGAAAAATGTTAAAGAAGTACAATGAATAGCTGAGAATTCCATATATAACCAGTGCCATGAAAATGTAAAGTAAGTTTGCCAAAATCTTTCGTACTTGCAAGAGGAGGGTTTAGCTCTTGTTCCTCACTGGATAGAAGAACATGGTTTGATATATATTGATATGTGCATATAAATATCTATGCATCTATACATATATATACATATGCGGATGTCTAGCAATTTACATAAATTTCATGGCCAAGCGGGCTAATTTTATGTTAGCCATGACTCTTCGTGTGTTGACAGTTAGGACCCATGTGACTGGTGTCATGGTAGGCTTGGTCCTCTCGTCATTTTTCTACAGCGACCTGTTACTTCGTTGAGGCGATGTGGAGCAGAACCCCGGCCTAGGTCGAACCAAAGCAGTATGTTGAAACAGGCTCGACTGACCAGTGATGGTGCCACACGCTGTGCCAGTGCTGACCGCTCTTCACTTATGGACCATGACCGCTCTTCATCAGGTGAGGGATTGTCTAATGACCCCACATTGAAGGACATTATATCTTCGATTTCGTGCATGCATACTAAATTTGATGACATGAGAAATGAACTTAGAAATCTGCATGAAACTGTCAGTGATTTGAAAAATGAAATGCATGACATCAGGGACTCTGTTCGTAATCTGACAAGAGAAAATGACCCTCTTAAAGCAGAGATTACAGTACTAAAGGACAGACTTGATCAAATGGAAAGAAAAACTGATGATCTTGAAGGTCGGTCGAAAAGAAACATGTTCTATGGAGTCCACAAAAGAGAGGGTGAAACAAAGAAGGACTGTGAAGATTGTGTACAGGACATACTGACAGGTAAATTAGAACTTTCAAAGACAGTACAGTTTGACCGTGTACATCGCTTGAACACCAAACCAAACTCCCCATTTATTGCCAGGTGTATATTTTATAAAGATAAAGAAGAAATCCTCAAAGCAAAGAAAAGACTGAAAAACAGCCAAATATTTATTGGGGAAGACTTTACACAAAGAGTTAGCGACATTAGGAAACGATTGGGTCCTCATTTGAAAACAGCTAGAGATAACAACAAAAGGGCCACCATGATCTATGATCACCTCCTTATTGACGGGTAAGAAGTTTGGATTAGATGACAATGATAAATTAAAAGAAATCAGATAGGTGTCTGGCCGGCCCAATGTAAAACAAATATTTACTGTAATCCAAAAACAAAATACCTTAAACAAATATCAAGAGGTAACAAATTCCCCTCAACACCGGTTCTCAACATTTTCAGTGAAGATTCAGAAGTGGTCAGTAATGTGTCGAAAAGCCAAAATACCGTGCAGGCATGTTGTGCAAGTCGCAACAAGTCCCTCCGCTTTTCCTCTACTCCATCTATTACGCGCTCCTTCCAAGAAAATGAACAAGTTAAAATTAAGTGTGATAAGGGGGTATATTTCCAAGATAATTTTGAAGAATGTATGAATGCAAAGCAAAGCCAAAACAACGGTGAAAATCTACCAAAATATTCAAAGAACAGTAAGAAACAATTGTACTCAGTCATTATCTTTCCTTCACTGAAATGTGGAAGGTCTCTTATCTAAACTTAACGATAGAATGTTTATCAAGTATATTACCTCCATGGACAGAGGAAGAATAAAGAATAAAGTTAATGACATCAATAGGTGCTCCTTTGGAGCACCTTCGTCTGGTAGGGACTGTCATGCGGCACAGGTGACACCAGACCATCAGCCAGCTACTGCGACCAAAACCAAAATTAAATTCAACACCAAGGTGGCAACATGGAATATAAGAACAATGTTGCAGAAAGGTAAATTGGACAACATCAGAATGGAGATGGAAAGGCTTAACATTAGTATTTTAGGACTAGAGGAAATGAGATGGAAGGGGGCAGGCATGATAACATCAGGAGAATATACAGTGATATACTCTGGTGGTAATTCACATGAAAGAGGAATAGGCATCATAATGGACAAAGACAAATCAAAAGCAGTTAAAGGATACTGGGCAGTGTCCGACAGAGTTTTACTGGTCAAATTCAGAGGGAAACCTTTTGATATCAACATCATACAGGTGTATGCACCAACATCCACAAGTACTCAGGAAGATATCGACAACTTCTACGAAGTTTTAGAGATGGCCAAGGTCCAATGTAAATCACAGGAAGTTACAGTCATAATGGGAGATTTTAATGCTAAAGTGGGACAGGATAGGGTGGAGGATATAGTTGGACCTCATGGCCTTGGTACACAAAACGAAAGAGGAGGGAAGCTTGTAGAATGGGCACAGATGAATGAGTTCATAGTAGGAAACACCTGGTTTGAGCAGCCTAACAGAAGAAAATGGACTTGGATGAGTCCAGGAGATAATACCAAAAATCAAATTGACTACATCCTGATTAACAAAAGATTTAGAAATTCTTTACTGTCAGCAAAAACACTACCAGGCGCAGACTGCAACAGTGACCACAATCCGATAGTGGGAAGGTTTAGGCTGAAATTGAGGAAAAGGAAACAGACCAAAAGCAACATCAAACTAAACCTTGGACTCTTGAAGACAGATGAAATGACACGTCAAAAATTTAATGTACATGTTCAAAACAAATAGCAGAAGAACAGTGTGGATTTGTGGAAGGGAAAGGAACTATTAATGTCATATACATCCTAAGAACTATCATAGAGGTCAGTTGAGATGAATAAGGATTTGTATTTATGCTTTGTTGACTATACCAAGGCTTTCGATCGGGTACGACATGAAGAATTGATCAACCAACTGGAGAGACTCAATGTCGTTGGAAAAGATCTACGAATAATCAGGAATATGTACTGGGAACAAACAGCTGCAATGAGAATAGAAAACAATATAAGCTCTTTTCAAACATCAAAAGAGGAGTCAGACAGGGTTGTGTTTTGTCACCAGATCTGTTTTCACTATATAGCGAAAACATCATGAGAAACCTAGAAGAAGACCCTGGATTAAAGGTTGGAGGGAAAATGATAAACAACATTCGGTACGCAGATGACAATGTACTAATTGCAGAAAATGAAAGGGACCTACAAAACTTTGTGAATATACTAGAAACAGAAAGCAAAGGTAAGGGCTTGGAACTAAACAGCAAGAAGACTGAAGTCATGATGATCAGTAAAAAACATGAAATCCCCTCATGCAAAATAACAGCAAATGGCACAACCTTGACACAGGTTAATAAGTTCAAATACCTGGGAACGGTCATTTCATCAGGCGGCAGATGCACATCGGAAATAGCTGGCAGAATCGGCCAAGCCAAAACAGCATTCAAGAAGATGACAAGCATTCTTACCAACAAATGCCTATCAATTAACATCAGAAAGAGAGT
>CM060313.1:10577709-10641368 GCA_030674185.1 Monoplex corrugatus | reverse complement strand
CCATTATGACTGTAACTTCCTGTGATTTACATTGGACCTTGGCCATCTCTAAAACTTCGTAGAAGTTGTCGATATCTTCCTGAGTACTTGTGGATGTTGGTGCATACACCTGTATGATGTTGATATCAAAAGGTTTCCCTCTGAATTTGACCAGTAAAACTCTGTCGGACACTGCCCAGTATCCTTTAACTGCTTTTGATTTGTCTTTGTCCATTATGATGCCTATTCCTCTTTCATGTGAATTACCACCAGAGTATATCACTGTATATTCTCCTGATGTTATCATGCCTGCCCCCTTCCATCTCATTTCCTCTAGTCCTAAAATACTAATGTTAAGCCTTTCCATCTCCATTCTGATGTTGTCCAATTTACCTTTCTGCAACATTGTTCTTATATTCCATGTTGCCACCTTGGTGTTGAATTTAATTTTGGTTTTGGTCGCAGTAGCTGGCTGATGGTCTGGTGTCACCTGTGCCGCATGACAGTCCCTACCAGACGAAGGTGCTCCAAAGGAGCACCTATTGATGTCGTTAACTTTATTCTTTATTCTTCCTCTGTTCATGGAGGTAATATACTTGATAAACATTCTATCGTTAAGTTTAGATAAGAGACCTTCCACATTTCAGTGAAGGAAAGATAATGACTGAGTACAATTGTTTCTTACTGTTCTTTGAATATTTTGGTAGATTTTCACCGTTGTTTTGGCTTTGCTTTGCATTCATACATTCTTCAAAATTATCTTGGAAATATACCCCCTTATCACACTTAATTTTAACTTGTTCATTTTCTTGGAAGGAGCGCGTAATAGATGGAGTAGAGGAAAAGCGGAGGGACTTGTTGCGACTTGCACAACATGCCTGCACGGTATTTTGGCTTTTCGACACATTACTGACCACTTCTGAATCTTCACTGAAAATGTTGAGAACCGGTGTTGAGGGAGAATTTGTTACCTCTTGATATTTGTTTAAGGTATTTTGTTTTTGGATTACAGTAAATATTTGTTTTACATTGGGCCGGCCAGACACCTATCTGATTTCTTTTAATTTATCATTGTCATCTAATCCAAACTTCTTACCCTCAATAAGGAGGTGATCATAGATCATGGTGGCCCTTTTGTTGTTATCTCTAGCTGTTTTCAAATGAGGACCCAATCGTTTCCTAATGTCGCTAACTCTTTGTGTAAAGTCTTCCCCAATAAATATTTGGCTGTTTTTCAGTCTTTTCTTTGCTTTGAGGATTTCTTCTTTATCTTTATAAAATATACACCTGGCAATAAATGGGGAGTTTGGTTTGGTGTTCAAGCGATGTACACGGTCAAACTGTACTGTCTTTGAAAGTTCTAATTTACCTGTCAGTATGTCCTGTACACAATCTTCACAGTCCTTCTTTGTTTCACCCTCTCTTTTGTGGACTCCATAGAACATGTTTCTTTTCGACCGACCTTCAAGATCATCAGTTTTTCTTTCCATTTGATCAAGTCTGTCCTTTAGTACTGTAATCTCTGCTTTAAGAGGGTCATTTTCTCTTGTCAGATTACGAACAGAGTCCCTGATGTCATGCATTTCATTTTTCAAATCACTGACAGTTTCATGCAGATTTCTAAGTTCATTTCTCATGTCATCAAATTTAGTATGCATGCACGAAATCGAAGATATAATGTCCTTCAATGTGGGGTCATTAGACAATCCCTCACCTGATGAAGAGCGGTCATGGTCCATAAGTGAAGAGCGGTCAGCACTGGCACAGCGTGTGGCACCATCACTGGTCAGTCGAGCCTGTTTCAACATACTGCTTTGGTTCGACCTAGGCCGGGGTTCTGCTCCACATCGCCTCAACGAAGTAACAGGTCGCTGTAGAAAAATGACGAGAGGACCAAGCCTACCATGACACCAGTCACATGGGTCCTAACTGTCAACACACGAAGAGTCATGGCTAACATAAAATTAGCCCGCTTGGCCATGAAATTTATGTAAATTGCTAGACATCCGCATATGTATATATATGTATAGATGCATAGATATATATATGCACATATCAATATATATCAAACCATGTTCTTCTATCCAGTGAGGAACAAGAGCTAAACCCTCCTCTTGCAAGTACGAAAGATTTTGGCAAACTTACGTTACATTTTCATGGCACTGGTTATATATGGAATTCTCAGCTATTCATTGTACTTCTTTAACATTTTTCCATCACGCCCTCAACACGTATTTCTTCCAGCAATTTTTTTTTTTTTTTTTTTTTGTAGTCTTACGCTTCATCTTTATATTGTGTTGCCCCGACGTGCGGGTGTGGGTGTTAGGAGATGCAGGAAAGTAATTCATTTCTCGAGAAGGAAAATCGCAAATTCTGTTCATGTTATTACTGTAAGAGAATGGGTCAGGAACAGGGCTGCAGATGTCAAAACTATTAGCCGACTTCGTATCAATGACCTTTTGAGGACAGGAAATAACACTGATGAAAATGGCACACATTAAGCTGAGCATTATGCAGAGACGTGTGTCTTGGTCATATGCACATTAGCTGTGCCTTTTATGAATGGTCACACCTTATTTTCATTAGGTGAGCACAATCGTATTTGTAAACTCATTCAGTAACAGTAGGTCCACAATGCTTGTTGAGACCTGGCTGGCAGATCTCCCACCTTCATAACTGAAAGCTTGGGTTCAAGGCTAACACGCAGAACCTTTACTTGTAGGCAACTTTTTTTTTTATATAGTTTTATAAACATGGTTCATGATCCGTGAATAGTTTAATTAAAGAAAGCACAGATGTGGACAACAAGCAGGAAATAGCCAAATTTAATCAACTATCAGACAGGATTGAGTTCTGTCACCAGATTTGTTTTCACTTTACAGCGAAACCAACATGAGAAACCTAGAAGAATGCCCTGGGATAAAAAGTTGGAGGAAGAATAATAAACAACATTCGTTACGCAGATGACACTGTGCTAACTGCAGAAAATGAAAAAGACCTACAAAACTTTGTGAATATTATAGAAGCAGAAAGCAAAAATAAAGGGCTGGAGCTAAATAGCAAGAAGAGCGAAGTCGTGGTAATCAGTAAAAAACAAGAAATTCCCACATGCAAAATAACAGTAAATGGCACAACTTTGAGACAAGTTGAGAAGTTTACGTATCTGGAAACGGTCATCTCACCAGACGGTAGATGCACATCAGAAATAGCAGGCAGAAACAGCCAGGCCAAAACAGCATTCAAGAAGATGAAAAGCGTTCTTACCAACAAATGCCTGTCAATTAACATCATGAAAAGAGTTTTTGAATGTTACAGAGAACTGATACTGTTGTGCAGGTTGTTAATGACTGAATTACCCAGTCCATCACTCCCCAAAATGGGCCAGTCCACATACTGCCAGTTGAGTCTTAGCATCCTTACTTCGCACCAGGACAGAGGGAATGTGATGGCAGATGTTACCCAGACATACTAAGTACAGTTTCAGTACCATCTATGGTTTGACAGCCTGGAAGACTAACGTACATTCATACAACATGGTGACGTTCCTGTTGAGAAAGGTCTGGGAGACAAGTGTTTAGTCAAGATCTGAATCAGTACACATGCAACTCAGCAATTGATTTATACAGACGTGACGTAGCACACAGTGTAAATGTCATTTACAACATGGATATAGGTTAATATGTGAAGGTACGTGCGAACATTCTGTCACATTCTGCTGGAGGGATGGTGAGTGTTGTAAAGTCACGAGACAGGGCGAATGGTTATAAGCACACTTTTTTATCATAGCATCTGGTACTTTACGCTCTTCTCTGCACTCACATAATACACTGAGATGGTGCAGCTGATGCGGGCGGGCATGCTTGTGAACTTTCTGTGATGTAACCACACAGGACTTTGTCCCTTCACTGATTGTGTCTTCATGTTGATCAAGCTAGATAGCCATCACCAGAGAACACGTGAGTTGCTTATCTCTGCTACAAGGAAGTAAGCTGCCTGTGTTGGCTTCGGAGCCAAAGCGGTCGACCTACTTTTTGCTTCAAAAGCGAGTGGTTTAGACCTACTTCTTCGATGCACAATTTCAGACTGCACTGTTCTCACCTCAGCCATCTTGTCTGGTACCTTAGCCGCCATGTCTAAACCAGTGATGAGTGTGGAATACTTTGACAGTATACAGCTGGCGACGCCAGACATACACTCAGTGCCCAGAGGGAAGGTGGTGGCTGGAGACATGAAACATACGATGACCAAGGAAGGTGCAAGCTGGGACATGTGGAAAGGTAATTAGCTTCTTTCTCTCTCTCTCTCTCTTCTCTCTCTCTCTCTCTCTCTCTCTTTCAACTAAATGATTAAAACTAACTGACTGACTAATTATCTGGGTAACTGAAAACTAGTCAAACAAAAAAAGAAAAGAAAAATAACAAAGAAGAAGAAGAAAGAAAGAAAGAAAGAAAAGATTAAGAAATGGCATAATTCATTTCCAGGCCTGGAGAAGATTAAAATTTTCTACTAGCCAGCTGTGCTAGTGGATTTTAAGATCTACTGGCCCAAAGATACATGTATTTTCACTAGTCTGACATGTTGCCCCCCAAAATAGTGAAATTCTCTTCATGATGATGACCAAAAATATTCAGCAGAATAGGCTATTGTTACAATAAAGGTGGTCAAACTTTCTTCTGGAGACTTTCATCGGGGTGGGGGTGGAGGGGGGTGAATAGTGGGAAATCTGGTGATAACACGAAGACGTAAAAGGCAGATGACAGATCTCAAAGTTTACATGGATTCTCTGTGTAAGTTAGAGAGAGTTCTTTAGTTTATCTTAGTCTAACTGATCATTTGTTACGTTTTACAAATTACTTCAATGTCATCCTGCAATATTTTTCCCCTTTCATAATTTTAATCATAATCTTAAAGTATGAGTGTGTGTGAGGGAGAAAGAGACAGAGTATGAAACCATTAAAAAAGAGAAAGAGTGCGAGAATGCATATACATATGTGTATATGGCACATGCGTAACACAAATAGTGAGAAATGTTAGCAGAACAATTGGCAGTTTTATATACAAAGATGGTTAGTTTGCTGATTTAAAAAAAAAAATCATGTTGTTTCCATTGGATCACCAGCCACACCTATCTGATGCTTAGGTCTGTGTGTGTGTGTGTGTGTTTGTGTTCTTGACTTCAGTACTTCAGTGCGAATGAAAAACACTTTGAAAACATTTAATCCACCCTTACTGAAATTCATGATCTGAGAGACAAGTGAAGATAATGCAAGAAAAAATGTCAAGTAGCGTCTATGCCTTCTAAACTAGTTCTTTGATGGATTCATCTTATCAAATGATGCATCAAATTTGCTCTAGTCTCTCGAATTTCTTTGCCAATAGCACACACATTCTCTTACCTTCCCCATCCCTCGATCTCGATAAGACATATGTTGCATTATTTTTTTTTTTTCTGGTTTCTGTACTTAATTAGAAGTTTCTAACCGTTCGGCCAAAATTTGGGCGAAAGATCGCTGATCTGTAAACACTATTGCATCGCACCGACTCTCTTCACTAACAGGTCTACGGGAAGCAAGAGTTGCCTTTCCCCAGTTGGCCACGTTTTCGCGCGAACGTTGGCAGCCTCGATCATTGCAGACAAAATCAATCGGCAGATCCGAAAGTTTGAAAAATCAAAATGAATTATAACTGCAGAGGCCAGAATTGTCACTCGCCCAATGGACTAGTAGTTTTTGATTTTGAGTCGCCCTACAGGTTTTATACTCGCCTCAGGCGACCAGGCGAGTGGATTTCGCCAGCCCTGCCTTTCGTTTTCTTTCTTTCTTCCTTTCTTGATGTAAGAAATTATAGCTAGATTAAAAATATTGAACACTGATAACTGCCTTCTTAGTCTTCCTTCCTTCCTTCCTTTCTTTCTTGCTGTCTGTCTCTCTGTATTCTTTTATATATCTAATCATTCATTTCTTATTTGTTTATCCATTTATTTTTTGATGATCACACTGATCTGTATTTTGTTTGCTTTGCTTTTCACCTTTAGCTGAGTCTTTTTACAAAGCAGCATACCTGGAAATGTCTACTTCTAGTTCAAGTTTCAAGACAGTTTTCACAATACGGCATCAACGTCCTTGCAAAAATTCTATATACATTAACACTTGTAGAAAATCAGAATCCTAGGATTTTACATTTTTTACGGTTCCATTCCATTTTTATGCGCTAAATATCTCTTACTCGAATCTTTTTCTTTTTCTGGCCATACATTTCAGGTCTTTTTCAAAATTAATTTCCAAACCTGATTTGTTTTTCAAAATTACTCAAAATTATTGACATCTCACCCTTGAGAACACCCGCATTAAAAGTACGAACTACAAAATCTCTTATCTGTCTCCGAAAAACAACAACAACAACAAAAGTTACAGTCATACCATTCATGTGTGGACTTTTATCGTTTTGCATATTTTTCAATGCCTTTGATGCGTCTTCTTTTATTACAAGTCCTTCTAATTGGTCTTATTCTGTCTTACTTAAGGTTGGTAAGTTTGTGAGATAATTGTTAATGGCAATATCTTGTCATTGTCTTTCAGAGTATAATTCTAGATATAATTCCTGGTTTCATTTATCTGTTCCTGATAATACTTCAACTTTATCTGTTACAAGTTTTAACGTGTTTGCTTACAAAGTGTCTTTTCAAGAGTGCAAAAATATTTGGTTGCTTTTTCACCTTGTGAAGCCAATCGGGCTTTAAATCAGATAAATATTCCTTCCAATTTTATTGTCCTTATGTCCTCAAACCGTTTTTTATTTTTCTTTATCTTGTAAGAGAATCATATCTCTTTCATTCTATGGAAAGTTTCTCTTTAAAGGTTGTATATCTTGTTCTAAGTCTTGCCTATGTTTTCTTTGGTCTCTGTTTGTACCTATACTATATGTAATTGAATTTTTAAATCATATTTCCATGAATAAGATATCTATGAATGACTGATCTGATGTCATCATTTCTATTTGATCATTTGGAATATATTTCGTATTTTCTCTTGCATATAGTAAAACTGCATATTGTTCTTTTACATTTTCAATAGTTTCATGAAGGAGTCCTACATATTTAGGAGCTCTCAACAGAGAAGAGTTAAATGTCCAGAAACTTCTATATTTTCCATTTTCTTTGAAAGATTTCTGTTATCATAAGGGAGTGATCGCTTCTATAGCCATACATTATCAACAACTGTGACGTCATAATCCCTTTATCAGTATACGTCATCATGATAAACTACATCATCACTAATCATAATCCTCTACGTCATAGCGATAAACACGTCAGTAGCGTGTCTAAGTATACGTCATAGATTATATTAATCTAACCAATCACAGGGCGCCAGCGAAGAGCCACATATTGCATTGTGGGTAATACTGCTTTGCTTGCCACATTTTCCATCAGTGCTCTTCACTTGGCGCCTTAAACTCTGAAGAGACAACACGTTATGGGAGACCAAACACCAACATCCAAACCATACCAGGACCATAAAGCTGCAAATTGGTGTTTTACACTCAACAATTTCAAGGATGCAGATGAGGAATACATTCAAGGGTAATGTTGTACAATAGAATACGAAAATAATTGGAGCTAATTTCACGCACTTTTACGGGTGTTTTCGGTTCTGCTCGATGTAAAGAGACGTAAGACACCCTTACCTACTCACTTTGACCAGTCCTTCCCCACAAACATGCACAAAGTATCCCTGAATGACTGGCGACCACAGCTCCAGCAGTCACCTGCACGCCATTTTGGTTGCTGATCACATGGGCACAACGTCATCACTAGTGGGGAGTTATTGTCTATAAATAGTAACATCAACCACGTGTGTCAGTGCAATCACCGACCTAAAATATGTGTGCAGTGCAACACTTGTTTACCCCTTCGGTTACCTCGCGTTTTTTGGCTTTTTCCGCGTTTTTTTCGGCATTTTCCGGAGTTTACTGGTCTCGATCTAGATGTAAACATTACCACGTGTTTCCTATTTTCGGTTTCAAATAAAAACACACAACAGTGTGACGTTTCACCCACGTCACCACGTGATCAGGTTATGGTCGCCAGTCATTCAGGGATATTTAATGCATGTTTGTGGGGAAGGACTGGTCAAAGCGAGTAGGTAAGGGTGTCTTACGTCTCTTTACATCGAAGGTAAGGGTGTCTTACGTCTCTTTACATCGAGCAGAACCGAAAACACCCGTAAAAGTGCGTGAAATTAGCTCCAATTATTTTCGTATTCTATTGTACAACATTACCCACTAGTTACTTACAGGTATGATCTTCATCTTGAGTTCAGTTGAAGTTAATTACCAATAAGAACATGCATTTTCCTGCTTATGTGTAAAATTTGGTGCAGATTTTAGTCCCTGAAACCGTTTTAGGCCATATTACAGATGATCTTGAGTTCAGTTGAAGTTAATTACCAATAAGAACATGCATTTTCCTGCTTATGTGTAAAATTTGGTGCAGATTTTAGTCCCTGAAACCGTTTTAGGCCATATTACAGATATTTGGTGTGGTGACCATAAGAACTCTTATTGAGTTATTCACAGGATATCCACCATCAGCACAATGACAATCCTATCTTACAACTCTCATTCATAAGTTATCCACCATTAAGATAAATCTTCACCTTGTCTCACAACTCTGGTTCACGAGATATCCACTATCAACACAGTCCTGTTTCACAACTCTGGTTCACAGAATATCCACTATTAACACAATCCTATCTCACAAATCTCGTTCAACACCAAATACTTTTAACGTGGCACTCATGGAACTTCCCGAGTTACAATATATTTTATTTTTACCCCAGCATCAGACAACCTGGTCTGCTAAAAAAAAAAAAAAAGTTGTACCTCTCTCTCTCTCTCTCCGTGACGTCACGGGAACATTGACGTCATCTGGATGACGTACTGACTTCGCGTGTTTACATTCCGTATTTGGTCCATACATTACTCCATGCACCCACACACACACACACACACACACACACACAAAAACGTGCAGACATCACTGTGCACATGACACTGAGACTCAACTGGCAGTATGTGGACTGGCCCATTTGGGGGAGTGATGGACTGGGTAATTCAGTCATTAACAACCTGCACAACAGTATCAGTTCTCTGTAACATTCAAAAACTCTTTTCATGATGTTAATTGACAGGCATTTGTTGGTAAGAACGCTTTTCATCTTCTTGAATGCTCTTTTGGCCTGGCTGATTCTGCCCGCTATTTCTGATGTGCATCTACCGTCTGGTGAGATGACCGTTTCCAGATACGTAAACTTCTCAACTTGTCTCAAAGTTGTGCCATTTACTGTTATTTTGCATGTGGGAATTTCTTGTTTTTTACTGATTACCACTTCACTATTCTTGCTATTTAGCTCCAGCCCTTTATTTTTGCTTTCTACTTCTGTAATATTTACAAGGTTTGTAGGTCTTTTTCATTTTCTGCAGTTAGCACAGTGTGTCATCTGCGTAACGAATGTTGTTTATTATTCTTCCTTCAACTCAGGGCATTCTTCTAGGTTTCTCATGTTGGTTTCACTGTAAAATGAAAACAAATCTGGTGACAGAACTCAACCCTGTCTGATAGTTGATTTAATTTGGCTATTTCCTGCTTGTTTTCCACATCTGTGCTTTCTTTAATTAAACTATTCACGGATCATGAACCATGTTTATAAAACTATAAAAAAAAAGTTGCCTACAAGTAAAGGTTCTGCGTGTCAGCCTTGAACCCAAGCTTTCAGTTATGAAGGTGGGAGATCTGCCAGCCAGGTCTCAACAAGCTTTGTGGACCTACTGTTACTGAATGAGTTCACAATTACGATTGTGCTCACATATTGAAAATAAGGTGTGACCATTCATAAAAGGCACAGCCAATGTGCATATGACCTAGAGGCACGTCTCTGCATAATGCTCAGCTTAATCAAGTTAATGTATGCCATTTTCATCAGTGTTATTCCTTGTCCTCAAAAGGTCATTGATACGAAGTCAGCTAATACATGTAGTTTTGACATTTGCAGCTCTGTTCCTAACCCATTCTCTTACAGTAATAACATGAATAGAATGTACGATTTTCCTTCTCCAGAAATAAATTACTTTCCTGCATCTCCTAACACCCACATCCGCTCGTCGGGGCAACGCAGCGCAAGACTAAAAAAAAAAAAAAAAAAAAAAAAAAAAAAGAAGGCAGGAAGAAATACGTGTTGAGGGCATGATGGAAAAATGTTAAAGAAGTACAATGGCGGATAGAGAATAGCTGAGAATTCCATATATAACCAGTGCCATGAAAATGCAACGTAAGTTTGCCAAAATCTTTCGTGCTTGCAAGAGGAGGGTTTAGCTCTTCTTCCTTACTTGATAGAAGAACATGGTTTGATATATATTGATATGTACATATATATCCATATATCTATATATACTGTACATATGTATATATATATATATATGTATGTATATATATATATGTGTTATATAGAACCAATAATGTTACACGGTTGTGAGGCGTGGACAGTCAACAAGCAAAGCTAGAGCAAGATTGAGGTAGCCGAGATGTGGTTTCAAAGAAAAATGTCGAGAGTTCCATGGACAGTAAAGAAAACAAACAAGACAGTCTTGATGGAGGCAGACACAAGAAGATCATTCATAAGGAAGATTAGGAAGAGACAGGCAACATTTATAGGCCATTTTATGAGGAAAGGGGAATTAGAGTACCTGGTCACAACAGGAAAGCTGGAGGGAAAGAGAGCACCAGATATACCCAGGGAAAAATATTGGATGGACTTGCAGAATGGCAAAGGACAAAGAGGGTGGAAGATGTGCTTGCGACAAGAAGGGATAGATACATATGGAGGGCCATCATCGCCAACGCCATGCGGCAGGGCAATTGATGATGATGATGATGATGATATATGAATATATCATGTATATATATATATATATATATATATATATATATATATATATATATATGTATATATATATATATATATATATATATATATATATATATATGTATATGCAATTCATAAGATCATGGAGACTATTGACTGCTGTTGTAAATACAGAAAAACCAGCATATCAGCATTACAACAGACTGGTGCACATAGGCCCACCATTGCTTGCATCAGATCTTACAGCGATATGACTAATAATGGATGTAGGTTACACTGGCATCATTAAGTACTATCCACAAAATATGTGTGTCCGCCATAGATCTACATATACTTAGATAACGCGTGCCCGTCTGTGAGCCTTGAGGCAAACGGTTCCACACACACACACACACACACACACACACACACACACACACACACACACACACACACACACACACACACACACACACACACACACGCACGCACGCACGCACGCACGCACGCACAATATATATATATACAAACAGACACGCACACACACGCACACACACACACACACACACACACACACGCGTGCGAACGCATGCACTCACGCACAGACACACACACATACTCATGCACGCACTTGGGGGTGCACTCGTCAGCGAATTGAGGTCGCGTTTTTCAGAGCTCTGCACCAATTAACCAATTTGCGTTTTAATTACGGAGTACTTCACTAAATCTGACTCTGCAAATTGATGTTAGGTCATTATGCCTCTGGCAAGTGTCGACTTTAGGGTATATTGTGGCGGATGTCTCGCAATTTATATAAATTTCATGGCCAAGCGGGCTAATTTTATGTTAGCCATGACTCTTCCGAAGTCTTCGTGTGTTGACAGTTAGGACCCGTGTGACCGGTGTCATGGTAGGCTTGGTCCTCTCGTCATTTTTCTACAGCAGCCTGTTACTTCGTTGAGGCGATGTAGAGCAGAACCCCGGCCTAGGTCGAACCAAAGCAGTATGTTGAAACAGGCTCGACTGACCAGTGATGGTGCCACACGCTGTGCCACGCTGACCGCTCTTCACTTATGGACCATGACCGCTCTTCATCAGGTGAGGGATTGTCTAATGACCCCACATTGAAGGACATTATGTCTTCAATTTCGTGCATGCATACTAAATTTGATGACATGAGAAATGAACTTAAAAATCTGCATGAAGCTGTCAGTGATTTGAAAAATGAAATGCATGACATCAGGGACTCTGTTCGTAATCTGACAAGAGAAAATGACTCTCTTAAAGCAGAGAATACAATACTAAAGGAGAGACTTGATCAAATGGAAAGAAAAACTGATGCTCTTGAAGGTTGGTCGAAGAGAAACAACATCACGTTCTATGGAGTCCACAAAAGAGACAGTGAAACAAAGATGGACTGTGAAGATTGTGTACAGGACATACTGACAGATAAATTAGAACTTTCAAAGACAGTACAGTTTGACTGTGTACATCGCTTGAACACCAAACCAAACTCCCCAATTATTGCCAGGTGTACATTTTATAAAGATAAAGAAGAAATCCTCAAAGCAAAGAAAAGACTGAAAAACAGCCAAATATTTATTGGGGAAGACTTTACACAAAGAGTTAGCGACATTAGGAAACGATTGGGTCCTCATTTGAAAACAGCTAGAGATAACAACAAAAGGGCCACCATGATCTATGACCACCTCCTTATTGAGGGTAAGAAGTTTGGATTAGATGACAATGATAAATTAAAAGAAATCAGATAGGTGTCTGGCCGGCCCAATGTAAAACAAATATTTACTGTAAGCCAAAAACAAAATACCTTAAACAAATATCAAGAGGTAACAAATTCCCCCTCAACACCGGTTCTCAACATTTTCAGTGAAGATTCAGAAGTGGGCAGTAATGTGTTGAAAAGCCAAGATACCGTGCAGGCATGTCGTGCAAGTCGCAACAAGTCCCTCCGCTTTTCCTCTACTCCCTCTATTACGCGCTCCTTCCAAGAAAATGAACAAGTAAAAATTAAGTGTGATAAGGGGGTACATTTCCAAGATAATTTTTGAAGAATGTATGAATGCAAAGCCAAGCCAAAACAAAGGTGAAAATCTACCAAATATTCAAAGAACAGTAAGAAACAATTGTACTCAGTCATTATCTTTTCTTCACTGAAATGTGGAAGGTCTCTTATCTCAACTTAACGATAGAATGTTTATCAAGTATTTTACCTCTTTTGACTTTGTTTGTATTGTGGAAACTTTCATGGAATACCTAGAAAGTCACTTATTTCCAAACTATACAATATTTTGTAAACCAGCTTTGAAGCTGTCAAAACAAGGTAGGCGATCGGGGGTGTGGTTTGTTTAATTAAAACTGATTTGGTCCCATATGTTAAAGAACTTAAATGCGACCAAGATAATATATTGTTGTTTTTCTTTTTTGCTCGACAAAACTTTGTTTCGTTTTGAAAAAAGTATACTTTATCTGTGTGTATATATTCCTCCTATCAGTTCTCCTTATTATACGACTTTTGATGTTGAAAATGGTATTGTGTTTAGAGGATGCATTAGCGGAAAAACTTATGTTAATTGATAATGTTGATATTCGTCTAAGTGAAGATTTAAATGGCAGGACATCAAAGATATTTCCTGTCAGTTGTAGTCAGTTTGATATGCCTATTTTTAGTAAAGAAAATGAAAATGTAAATCTGACAAGACAGTCAGAAGATTCAGTGCTGAATTTGTATGGCAAATGCTGTTGAATCTATGTGTTGCTTTTTGGCTTGTTTATTTTGAATGGAGTATGTAATGGCGACCTTCATGGTCGGTTACACATTCATTTCAAACACAAGCAACAGTGTGAACGATTATTTTTTAACTTTTAAATTTATTTACTACAGTTAAAAAATGCTGTAGATTGGAAGTTTCTGAAATGATAGACTCTCATCACCAACCTATATAATTTTGTTTTGATACCAAGAACTACATGAGGTCCGGCACAGAAGTCGGCATTGACATTAAAAAATGTGTGTCGAAAAATATGTATGGAATTCTGATTATGCCCAACAATATTATGACAATATTTGCTCTATAAAACAGAGCAAATACTTCATCATGCTACTGAATTAATAAATGCTGATATCAATGAAGCGATGGAAATGTTCAATTGTTATTATGACAATATTCGCTCTATAGAAACAGAGCAAACACTTCACCATGCTACTGAATTAATAAACGCTGATATCAATGAAGCGCTGGAAATATTCAATTATTTTATAAGACAGCAAGCTGAATGTATGAAAAAGAAAATTTTTATCAATCAGAAGTCGGAAGTATGGTATGTGGCAGACAGTCAGAAGACAGTTGAGGGTGTTTAAAAAGTCGTTAAAGTCTGAAGATAGAGCCATGCTTTGTCAGATTAGAAGGGGGTATAAAAATTGATTACACAGAAAAAGTAACGAACATACTAATGTAATTTTAAACAATCTTACAATGTACGTGGATAACCAGAAAAAATTCTGGCGCTATATGCGTAAAATTTCCGTTCAAAATTGGTTTCAGCATTTCAAAGGTGTCCTTGACAAAGTGAATTCTCCCTGTGAGAGTGTAATCATAAACAGCAATGTCTTGGTCATATTTTTAATGACTTTGATTGTGATGATGGTGATAATTGTGGTGGTGATGATAATGGTGGTGGCGTTGATGATGTTGATGGTAACGATAATGTTGACAAAGGTGTTTTTGTTGGTAATGATGATGATAGTGACGATGCTTTAAATTGCCCTATTTCAAAAGAAGAAGTTTTATTATCATTAAGAAAATTGAAATGTGGAAAAGCAACAGGACCAGATTGTATACTTGGAGAGCTCTTGAAAAATGGAGGAGATGAGGTACAGGAGTGTCTTTCAGGTGGGTGGTATGGTAGGTACAGCAGTGTCTTTCAGGTGGGTGGTATGGTAGGTACAGCAGTGTCTTTCAGGTGGGTGGTATGGTAGGTACAGTGGTGTCTTTCAGGTGGGTGGTATGGTAGGTACGGCAGTGTCTTTCAGGTGGGTGGTATGGTAGGTACAGTAGTGTCTTTCAGGTGGGTGGTATGGTAGGTACGGCAGTGTCTTTCAGGTGGGTGATATGGTAGGTACAGTAGTGTCTTTCAGGTGGGTGGTATTGTAGGAATAGCAGTGTCTTTCAGGTGGGTGGTGTCTCTCAGGTGGGTGGTATGGTAGGTACAGTAGTCTCTCAGGTGGGTGGTATGGTAGGTACAGTAGTGTCTTTCAAGTATGTGTGTGTGTCCATGTGTGTGTGTGTGTCCGTGTGTGTGTGTGTGTGTTGTGTGTGTGTGTGTGTGTGTGTGCATGTGTGTGTGTGTGTGTGTGTGTGTGTGTGTGTGTGTGTGTGTGAGGAGAGAGAGAGAGAAGAGAGAGAGAGAGAGAGAGCGTGTGCGTGTCGGTGTTGGTGTAAGCCCAGCACGAGATATAAAAGAAGAGATTAGTTACTCTCCTAGCAGCAAGTTGTTTATGTGTGTGCCTTGCTGTGGCAAGCCTACCATGCACATCCCCACTTGTCTAAAGGCTTAAAACACAAAACACAAGAATTCTGTAGATTAGAGATGCATTGCCCCTGCTTACATTACGTATTAAGTCGGTCAAGCTTGGCTGTGATCACCAGCGAAGACTTTAATATACCAATCTCTCCACATGTTTTTTCTGGTGTAGGGAAAGTAAGCTGTGAATGTTTGCTTTAAAACGGAGTGCCGTAGACTTACTTTTGCATGTAGCCTACAAAGTCAGCCTGTTTGTTTTCACCTTAACCTCCGTGTCCTGTACCTTAGCTGCCATGTCTAAACCAGTGATGAGTGTGGAAGACTTTGACAGTATACAGCTGGCGATGCCAGACATACACTCAGTGCCCAGAGGGAAGGTGGTGGCTGGCAACATGAAACATACGATGACCAAGGAAGGTGCAACCTGGGATATGTGGAAAGGTAATTACCTTCTTTCTCTTCGAACTAAATATATGAAACTAATGACTCACAAATTAAATCAAGTAAATGAAACCTGTGTAGAAAAACGATGAAATGAAATAGCTTACTTTGTTTTGTTTCTTCCTTCCTTTCTTTTTTCTGTTTTTTTTTTTTTTTCTCTCTCCCTTTTCTTTAACGTAATAGATTTTGGTTTGATTCAAAAGAATTTGTTGAACATTAGTTATTGCTTATTTATTCATCTGTTCATTTATTTATCTATTTATCACCATGTGTTGATCTATCTATCTGTCTATCTATCATCTATCTATCTATCTATCTATCTATCTATCTATCTATCTATCTATCTATCTATCTATCTATCTATCTATCTATCAATCTATCTATCTATCTATCTATCTATCTATCTATCTATCTGTCTGTCTGTCTGTCTATCTATCTATCTATCTATTTATCGAGCCGTCTGTCTGTCTGTCCTCACTATTTGCCTATTTATTCATTCATTTATTATTTATGCATTTATTCATCTATTTGTTTGTTTATTATTTGTTTCTGTGTTTTCATTTTATAATCAACGTATTCTTTATTTTGTTTGCTTTGTTTTTCATCTTCAATTGAGTCCTTTTACTAACAAATAGATCTGATCAGGTTTAATTCTAGTTCCAGTTTCGGCTGATTTCACAATATAGCATCATTTATTATCATCATGTGCCCTGCAGCATGGCGTTGGCAATCATGGCCCTCCATACAAACCTATCTTTTGTCAATGCAAGTACATCTGCCACCCTCTGTGTCTTCATCCACTCCACAAGTCCATCCATCATTTTCTCCCTGGGTTTGCCTGGTGTTCTTTTCCCTCCAGCTTTCCTGCTGTTACTAGGTGCTCTAAGGTCTCTACATACTTCTGATATTCTGAAACGCTCTAAGCAATCTTTTGACTGCTGCTGCAATTCTTCTCCGCCGTTGAATCAAAAATGTCCCCATATGTTACACCAAGACAGATTAGGCGTGTTGGGATGAACAAATCACTACCACCTAAACTGAATTCACCATGACAGGCATGAAGGGCCATAGATTACTTTTTCACAGTGTTAATATGATTCATGTTTGTAATGATGATTGTATGGAATTCCTTTTCGATTTGAGATTGCATGACAGGGATATACTCTACCCCTCCTTTCATAATGTATTCTCATGTCAACCAGGCCCAAGAGATACAGACACCTGCGGCATTGTCAGGAAATCTAAGCCATAACCTCAATAATAAATTCATGAAGTGGATGTCACTCAACTGTGTTGTCCATTTTTCCCACATGAGATCATAGTATACTCAACTCTGGGTTGGAACAAAGGAGAACTGAAAAATACCACAGGGATATGAACTGATGACTGTACAATCCTGTAATCCTCCCAGTCATCAGTCCATTGCTCTAATAGTTTTATGACAGTAGGCTGCAAGGATCGACTTGACTGATCTTCACAAGTCCCAGAGTGTTACTTAAGACTGAGACAATGGATGAGACCAGCTCACATTACCCTTGTGTCCTTTGCATAATTATTTCAGTTAACAGTACAGTGGCAATGTCATTGATTTCATGACAGTGACACTGAGACTCACTTTATGCTGATCACATATCATAAAAGATGTTAATGTACGCAAAAACAAAGGTCCCGGGTTCAAATTCTGGACAAGCCCCCTTGCCGTCTTCGTGCTGCTGGCCTAGAAGAGGTTGAGGTCTCTGCCGTCTCACTCCCCCACGACCCCAGGGTTATGGAACTATCCAGGTAGGACCTCAGGACCTGGCCAGCTCATGGTTTTATGTGCGTGGTTTTATGTGCAGGCTTAAGGCGTATGCTGTGATCATTCTGAATCTTCTATATCTCATGGCACCCGTGACTTTAGTGCACATGGAATTCATTCCGAGCGCGGAGACGTCATCTTGAGAAATTGAAACTGAAAGTAAAAAAAACACACACACACACACACACACACACACACACACACACACACACACACACATATATATATATATATATATAAATACACCACACACAGACACGCGCGCACGCACCACACACACACACACACACACACACGCATATGCACAGATACACACGCACATACACACACATACACACAGTAGTTGTTGTATGTATGATGTGTATTGTTCTTGCAGGAATGGTGATGATGGGTCCCCGTGGCGACGTGTCTCTCTCTGGACCCACTTTCAGTTCGTCATCTAGTAGTCACGAACTACGGCCCTGTATCGAGACCTTGACCCCATGGCCTTGGGCCAGCACTGAAGATCGTCGTGTTGGAAACGTTCTTTGTGACATGTATCTTCCTGATGGCAGCCTTGACCTCAAATGCTCAAGTCCCAGCTGGATGCTCTGTGGAAGAACTACGGTCTGATGATAAAAACAGGCATTGAGTACGAATTTTGCATCTTCAAAGAAAACACCTTTGAACCATTTGATAATTTTCTGCTTCCTTACTGCGACTTGAGAGAATGGGGAAAGCACCAAGTGTTATTCAGCGAGCTTCGTGAGATGTTGGAAACGATGGGGATCCAGATCAGAATGATACATCCAGAAGGCGCATTTGGACAGTGGGAACTGACCACTGAACCTTACCTGGGAGTCCATGGTGCAGATGTTGGATTCTACGTGAAGAACGCTGTCAAAGGTTTTCTCAAAACTAAAGGCTATGATGCTACGTTTATGACAAACCCTGTGACAGGAGACACTAAATGTTTAAATACTCAGCATATGAATCATTCCCTGTGGAAACCCAGCTCTCGTTCAGACAAGGAAAGACAAAACGTGTTTGTTGGCAATGATGGAGGCTTGTCCTCAACTGCCAAACACTGGATTGCAGGTGTGTTGACACATGCCAATGCACTGTCTGCACTGTTTCTCCCTTCAATCAATTGCCATCGTTTTCTTTACCCCATCTTTCCCTACCTGAGGGGTAGATAACCGCAAGGCCGTTATCCGAGCCAGAATCCTCGAAGATAACGTGTACTTGGAGAACCGCCTTGTCAGTAGTGCCACCAGCCCTTACCTGGCCATAGCGGGCATAGTGGCAGCTGGTCTCGATGGATTGGAACGACGCCTGGAGTGCCCCCCACCCATGGACAGCAAGCAGGCCAAGGAGATGCCCAGTACACTGGACCAAGCTCTGACTGCTCTGCAGGAAGATCAACTTCTGGCTAATCGTCTGGGGCAAGACTTCGTCTCCTGCTTTGTCAACAGCAAGAGAGTAATGGAGATAGAACCGTATGAAAAAGCAGAGCTGAAAACCGAAGAAGAACAGATTGCGTTTGAGAGGGACATGTACTTCAAGATTTACTGATGGTCACTTGCCTTTGAGGCAACATCCAATTCAGAACATTTCAAACTGTTGTCAATTATCGCTGTTTATTATGAATAATCTCACAGATTTGTACCTGATGTAACTGGACTAAGAAAAGTATCCTTTTGTTTCAGTGTGTTTGAATATATTTTTTTCTGACAGCTATGCATTTAACTTTCAGAGAGAACACATCTAATGTAATGTGTTTCATTATATTCATTTGGACATCCCTGAATTATCTTTTACTTTGAGTACATTTCCAAGTTTTGTAACCAACCTGTTTGGACAATCGTACACAAAGACTTGCAAGTGAAATGATTGTTAATGTTCCATATTAAACATGTTAACAATCATAGGCTTGCAGTTGAATTGGACTGGTGAAAGATACTGTTTGTGTGTAGTCCATGGAGAAAATTGGTAGTTAAAGATTGTAAGTGCCGTTCTGTGTGTGTGTGTGTGTGTGGTGTGTGTGTGTGTGTGTGTGTGTGTGTGTGTGTGTGTGTGTGTGTGTGGTGTGTTGGTTTGTTTTTGTTTGTTTGTTTTGGACTGCAGTATTCTTCAAGTAAGATCAAATAAATAAAAAAGTTAACTATATTCGAAGCGAAAGAGATGCTGACTTCTCTGTTGTGCTGAATCTAAGAACACACACACACACACACACACACACACACACACACACCACACACAACAAGAGAGAGAGAGAGAGAGAAAGAGAGACACACACACACATAACACACGTGAACAGGAAAGAGAGCAAGAGAGGGAGGGACAGGAAGAGAGAGAGAGAGCAAGAGAAAGAGAGAGAGAGGGAGAGAGAGAGCCACCCAACATAAAACATCACATTTTCAAGATATCTGGAGAAAGGCTTTATTGGTATCTTATCCAGTCTTGCACACAAGCATTACTTATAATACATATCATGGTTCATGAAAGACAAAAAACGTGATGAGTGAAACCACTGTGTGCACGACATCATTGTCAACCAACTGAAGACGAACAGTTCAAGGGGAATCGCATTCAATCATCACACTTCTGGTTTAACAGACGATAATTTTTCTTTCTCTGGGCTCTTGACGTGCGATTCGCTCCCTAAATAAGTGACCTACTCATTACCCATTATCCCATTGGCCTGCAGGGCAGCAACGAAGCCCCGCCAGTCCTGTCTCGTTTGGGACCAGCTTCTGGCAACTAAAGCAGCTTATTACTGAAAACAAACCAAAAACAAACAAAACAAAACCAAACAAAAACAGAACCTTGGGTACCCAAAGATGCAAACACGGAATGCAGTATCTCCTTTACCCTCGCGATGTTTTAAGAGATTATTTCATTTTTGCAGAAAAAAAATCGTCAATTCTGTTCAAATTATAATTGTAAGACTACTGATGAAATACAGGTTTGCAGATGTTAAAATTATCAACCTACTTTGTATCAACCTAAATTATTTCGTGTCAACCTACGAACTGTCTTGGAATAGGAATAATTCTGATAAAAACGACATATACATTAACCCTTTGACTCCCGCACCCTGTCCACCAGCATCCTGCACTGCCAACCATGCTAACAAAACAAAAACTTAACCCTTTGATTCCTTCACCCTATCCATCAGCTTTCTGCAGGAAGTGAACTGTGTGCTCATGTTACTGTAAGTATACAACTTGTACACAGGCCTGCCTGGTAGTGCTCACACCTTCAAGTCTGACATTGCGGGTTCAAGCCTGACTCTCGGAATCTTCACTTGCAGGCAACCTTTGTATAGTTTACAAACACAGTTCATGGCCCAGGACAAGTTATATTAAAAAAGCACAGTTGCACAAGCCACACACACAACAACAACAACAACAACAAAAAACAATCAGATTAAATATACTGTCAGACTTTTGTCTTACGTTATCCAGCCTGGTTAATTTTACAACTTACTCGTAATTTGTTGTTGCTGTTGTTGTTTTTACCAAACAGGTCTACTTTGTTGTTGTTTACTGTTAAACTTGTTCTCCCCAGTTTTGATGTTATGTTGTGAGCCTGTCTTTAATGCCCGTTGGTAATTGCTTTTTCATGAACATAATTAGCTACACATGAAAAGAGATGCGGAAAAACTTTCAGTCTGAAGATTTTGGTAAATTTATGTTTGAAAGACCATAGCTTGTCAACAACAGTGGCTATGTATTCTGTCATGATCAGTGGTTCATTTTACAGATGCGATGTAGTCGAGTAGGATAAGACGTCAGGCTTTGAATCTGAAAGTTTGGGTTTGATCCTGCCCCGTAGATAAAGGACAAAGATTTTTCTCATGTCCCAGGTGAACATATGTGCAGATTGTTAGTGTCTTTTGTTATTGTTGTTTAAAGCCCAGCCGACTGCATAGAACCATATAAGGGCTACAACCGCTTCAAAATATACAAAACTTCCAACAGGAGGAAAAAAAAAAAAAAAAGAAAGGACAAGAAAATTAAGCACACATATCAATGCATTTGCGCACATAATCTAACGACGTACCCCGGTGCTGACCACTCTGTCCAATTTATCGCACAGGGGATTTAAAAAAACACCTGAACACAAATTTAAGCATACCTACGAACACCAAAACACATATAAAAACAGGCCTAAGTTACCTAAAATTGCTTCCGCATATTTCACGTGCATAGAGCCAAAAATGCACTTAATACATGTACCCAATTATCAATCCTAGGAAAACGTCCGTAAGATTTTATATCGAACACATACAGGTGAATGTACCAGCAAGGCAGAAAACGATAGGAAGAAATGACAGAAAGCAAAAGAACAATGCAGAAATAGAGAGTGACAGAAAAGAGGAAATTTCTAGCACAGAACTTCCTGAAGGTGGGGATATTATTTCTATTGAAAGAGCCCCCAGCATCCCCACTGGGGGGGGGGTGGGGGGGGGGGGGGTGTCAGTACCTGAACCCTCCAGGTGAGTATACGCACACAGAACATCAAATACGCACGTTACAGGTGTTGTTAGTCATGTCAGTATCTGGTGGCTTATGGAAGCAAGAAAACATGTAGCATGAATGCTTCATCATCATCATCATCAGGTGCACTGCCGCATGGCGTTGGCGACCGTTGGACTTCCAACCATCTCTATCTCTCGTTGCCCCTAGCATCTCCCCTATCCTCCTCATCCCCAGCCACCCTGCAAGTCCGTCCAGCATTCTCTCCCTGGGTCTACCTGGAGCTCTCTTTCCCTCCAGCTTTCCTGTTGTGACCTGGTGCTCCAAATCCCCCTTCCTCATAAAATGGCCTATAAATGTTGCCCGTCTTTTCCTAATCTTCCTTATGAGTGATCTACTTGTGTCTGTCTCCATCAAGACTGTCTTGTTTGTTTTCTTTGCTTCCATGGAACTCCCAACATTCTTCCGAGAAACCACATATCGGCTGCTTCGATCTTGCTCTGGCTTTGCTTGCTGACTGTCCACGCCTTGCATCCGTACAACAGTATTGGTTCTATATAACATTCAAGGACTCTCTTTCTGATGTTAATTGATAGGCATTTGTTGGTAAGAATGCTTGTCATCTTCTTGAATGCTGTTTTGGCTTGGCCGATTCTGCAGCTATTTCCGATGTGCATCTGCAGTCTGATGAAATGACCGTTCCCAGGTATTTGAACTTACTTACCTGTGTCAAGGTTGTGCCACTTGCTGTTATTTTGCATGAGGGGATTTCATGTTTTTTTTTACTGATCACCAAGACTTCAGTCTTCCTGCTGTTTAGTTCCACCCCTTACCTTTGCTTTTTATTTCTAGTATATTCACAAGGTTTTGTAGGTCCCTTTCATTTTCTGCAATTAGCACGGTGTCATCTGCGTACCGAATGTTGTTTATCATTTTCCCTCCAACCTTTAATCCAGGGTCTTCTTCTAGGTTTCTCATGATGTTTTCGCTGTAAAGTGAAAACAGATCTGGTGACAAAACACAACCCTATCTGACTCCTCTTTTGATGTTTTGGAAAGAGCTTATATTGTTTTCTATTCTCATTGCAGCTGTGTGTTCCCAGTACATATTCCTGATTATTCGTAGATCTTTTCCATCAACATTGAGTCTCTCCAGTTGGTTGATCAATTCTTCATGTCGTACCCGATCGAAAGCCTTGGTATAGTCAACAAAGCATAAATACAAATCCTTATTCATCTCAACTGACCTCTCTATGATAGTTCTCAGGATGTATATGGCATTAATATTCCTTTCCCTTCCACAAATCCACACGTTCTTCTATTTTTTTTTGATTCTATTCCTTGTCCTCATCATGATTATTCTTAACAGGATTTTTGTTACATGACTCATCAAACTGATTGTGCGATGGAGTTCGCATTCTATAGCCTCTGTCTTCTTTGGAAGTGCAATGAAAACTGATTTTGACATATCTTTGGGGATTTTTCCAGTGTCATAAATTTCATTTAGGAGGACTTATTTTTTCTATGCCAAATTCCTCCAGGGTTTCTATCATCTCTGTAGTAATGTTGTCTGGTCCTGGGGCTTTTCCTGGTTTCATCTTTTTCAGTGCTGCTCTAACTTCATCTTTCATTATGGGTGGTCCTTCAAAGTTCTTTTTTAGAATGTGTTCTTCGTTTCTGTCATCCTCAAAAAGGTCTTTAATGTACTCTCCCCATCTGTCCAGTATTTTGTCTTTTTCCATGATAAGCGTGCCATCTTTCGATTTTAAGCAACCAGATGATGTGCATGTATTTTTCCTGTGGACAAACAGCTAAGACGAATTGAAGAAATTGTCCACAGGAAAAAAAAATGCATGCTTGTCCACCGAAAATGGAGTGTATGCACTGTGCAGCAACATACTACATGGGCATGTGGGCATATCAAAGGCACATACACATATCTGAGAAAATTTGGATTGTTTAAAAACAAAAAAGTAGTTTACATTAGAAAACATGGCAAAAGCATGTAAGACAAGTGTGTGTGTGTAGTGTGTGTGTGTGTGTGTGTGTGTGTGTTCGTGTGTGCGCGCGTGTGTGTGTAGTGTGTGAGTTTGTGTTCCCAGATTCAGTCAGCACAAGTGAGAAATAAGCATCTCTTTGGCTTCAAATACAGTTCATTTTTGTTGTTAATTCGATTATATTTGACGACCACCTGTAGAATAACTAAAGGCTCCAAGTTCTCGTAAGTTTTAGCCTCCAGAAGCCGACAGAAGAAGACAGCCAATTCATCTCAGGATGGATGGCTATTGAGAAAGTGTCAGTGCATTGTATCTTGAAAATTGGGTTCTGTCGCTTTCAAAAACAAACAAACAAACAACAAACAAACAAAACAACAACAAAAACAGCTAAGACAACAGACCCTAACTGTCTGTAATTATCTTCTTTAATCTTGTGAGAAACTAAAATCCAACCAACCAACCAACACCCCCTTCCCCACACACACACACAAAAATCCCAACACACACCCCTCCATTCCTCTGCCCCTAACAACAAACTAAGGGGGAACATCTCACAGTTCAGCTCTTTTTGCGTTTCAGTTATCATTCTGACTTACATGGATAGCTGCAAAATGGTTAATCAATCGTTATCTTCAGATCCTGGAGTTTCACATGGGCCATGACAAAACTGTCCAACTTAAACATATCAAGACTGAATGAATGAACAGTCTATTTTGCAATGAAGTAAAAATTGCTCTCCAAAAACACATCATCACATTTCTATCAAAGTCAAACCAGCCATCCTCACCTGTTAAGACAACAACAACAATAACAAAAACAACAACAGCAACAACAACAAAAACAGGACCTGACAAGATATCTTGATCCCAAAGCACATAAGCCAAACATATCTATGGTGCTGCACCTTCCTGTACCAATTCATTGAAAGATTTCTAAGCATAAAAAGCCATAAAATGAAAACAAAATCAAACACAGAAAAGCTTTTTGTGGGGAGAGGGCAAAACCGGGAGGAATGCATACAATCCCCAGACAAAAAAGATATGGAAAACAGAAAAAAGTGAACAGCAAAGACGAACTCAAAAAGAGTGATATGGTTCCAAGGACAGAATGGGCCGTTTTAATCCTTAGTACACCAATGCGGTGATTTGTTCATCAATCACACAAACAAACAAAACACAAAATAGACATATATGTACAGAGACATCTAGCAACAAATGAAGGAAAGAAACATTCAAACCGAATTTACAGATTTTGTAAAAAACATCAACAATCGAACAAGCGTAAATACCCAATTGTACATCAGGTCATAAACACACCACACATTCATCAAGTAGGTTTATCTACTGCTTCTGATATATCACAATCATCACCACCCGTGCTTCATGACCATATGATGAAATGCCAACATAGATGAGATTTTTGCCAGTCCTGAATCATACAATCTGTGAAAAGTTGACGTCTTTATTTCTTATTTTACACATGAAACTTCCTCCAGCTGAGATGCCACACTCTTGTTATGGCAGAATGGCCAAAGGCTAAACCCCAAATTTTCACCTTACGTGTCCACTGAAATAAGTCAGTGAAATCCCCATACACAAATATACACTTACAAATTAACAAAGAGTTCTCCAGCTTTGTGCTTTTCTTCACTTTTTCTGCATTCTAATTCTCTTGTGGCCGTGGGAGCATCGTGGCAAGACAGACAGGTTGTGACGTGATGCCTTCCAACATTCCAGCAATGATCAGGACAGTTTCAACGGTTTCGTAATCATTTGTCTTAAGTCTTGCTAGAATTGTTCACAAAAGAGATGGCTTACAAAAAGAAAACTTAAAAACAGATCCATCATAACTAACACATAACCAATCCACCATAACCGACTTGTTACGAACTGATCACTAGCATTTGGTGATTCTAAGTGGTGAAAGTGTGACGTCTTCAGTGACATGGCTAATGGCATTGTGGAGATTGACACATTATCACCGGTCTTTTCAATGGTGATGACCGGTAGGGTGAGGTACAGCGTTACAGTTCTCCTCAATGAGGACAAAGACAGTTCAATGGTGAAAGTGTTATCATATCTCTCTTCAGTGGTGACATTGTGTTTCAGGCCTCAGGGTGATATGAAGCTGTGAGGCAGAACTTGCTGCAAGTGACACAGAGAAAGTGTTTCTGATTTCTTCAATTGCGTCAAGATAACAATACAAGTCCATTTAACATTGACAAAGTGGTGGTGTTAGACACAGTAACATCATCAGTAGCATACTTACGACATCTTTACCAGTGACACACTTGCTAATACTGAGAGTGTAGTGATCATCTTCACTTGATGATAAGGCTGGTGGAAGTGATATTTCATGTACTTACAGTGCATCTTCATTTGTGACATAACAGGGTCAAATTTATGAATATCACGTATACTTGAGTATTGCAACTGGTGACACGAGTGGTGAAACTGATATTACATTATACTCATAACGTTGTTTTTTTTTTATATCATGACTGGTGTCGATGGTGTCATCCTTGATATCTACATGACTTGTGATATTGACAGTATTAGAGACATCTTTGCTGGTGGCCTCAACTTGATATGAGTGATACCAGTGTTACAGACATCTTTCTGAATGACATGGTCGCTGACGATCATTCCACAACTCCTTAAAACTGACCTGGTGTGATATCAGTTATAAATCTAATTAAATTCAACATCCTTAAACTATGGCACAAGCGTTAACACCAGATTTTCTTTCATTATTTCATAAAAGTGAAACAGTCAAGGCCCTAGATTCACAAAAGTACACACAAATGCATAAAGTATGGAGAAAAGTCAGAATACTGCCATGACTGCCCACATCCCCAGCTTCATTCAGAAACCTATCTAGGCCACAGGTAAATTTAAACGTGGTGGCAGCATGTTGGAAAGCCAGCCTTAACCCTTTGGCTCTGCATCCTGTCTATCAGAGTGCTGCATTGTCAATCATGTTAGCAAAGCAAAAACTTAACCCTTTAATTCCCTCACCCTGTCCACCAGCTTCAGGAAGCTGGTGGACAGGGTGAGGGAATCAAAGGGTTAAGTTTTTGCAGTTGGTGAATAGGGTGCGGGAGTCAAAGGGTTAAAACTGTTCGTTACCTGCGCAATGAGGCCATCTTCCATTAACTCTTCGACTCCCGCACCCTTTCCACCACCAGCAAAAATTCAACCCTTTGGCTCCCTCACCCTATCCACCAGCTTCCTTTTCTGCTCTGCTGTCATGATTGACAAAGAGAATGCGAGCAGATAGGCTGAGGGAGCCAAAGGATTAAAACAGCAACCAACATGTAAGTTATCATCTCTCTGATGACTTGTAGGCTCATCCAAAAAGTGCAGCTGATTTTTCAAAACATTTCATGACTTCAACACGTGGGTGAAACCTTAATGAGATGAATCAGTTTCATTCGAGTTGTAGCCATTTACATCTTGTGATGCAGAATAATTTATGATATGCTATGATACAAGACGATAACTCTCTCCTATCATTTTATTGATTTGTACCGGTAATCTAAACAATTCACATTATAGCATGATTAAAAAATAAATAAATAAATAAAAACTAAAAACTTTCATTACCTATTCAATGCATTTGCATAAATGGAAATGTTTCCTCCTGATGTGTTTCACATTTAGAAAATTTAGCATGAACAAAGCGGGAAACTTCAGATACTTTTTTCCCGATCTCAACAATCAATATCTCTTATTATGTATAACCATAGTTAAAAACACATGTCTTACTTCATTCATCAGTCAAAACAATCATTCCAGTTTCCAACACATACCGCCTGTCAGGGAGACTAAACCCTTCTACGCAAATTGTCCAACACTTTATCTTACAAATACCTTAACCTGTGAAAAATTCACTTCCCAACATGACCAGTACCCACATAAATAATGAATTCAAGTTCCCTCAAAAACGCAAAACCACCACAAAATCTGACAAAAGGAAAATTATACGCCTGTACACATTTTGCAGCCATTAACCCTATGACTCCTGCACCATATCCATCAGATGCAAAAACTTACCCCTTTGACTCCCCTATCCTTCCTGCAGAAAGCTGGTGGATAGGGAGAGGGAGTCAAACTCAAAAGGGGTAAGTTTTTGCTTTGCAAGCATGGTTGACAATGCAGGTTGCTGATGGACAAGCCATGGGAGTCAAAGGGTTAAATATAGGGAACAAAACATTTATTTTAATTTACCGTACTTCTCATTCTCAACACGTACATGTTCAGGCCAGCCAGCATATATCCATGTATACATATGTACAAAACCATGTTGCGTGGAATTTAACAATTCATAAACACACACGGTCATATGAAATCTTCCTGTGCAAGGATCATAACCATAGGATTTAAATGAGAACTCTCAGTTTGAACATTTGCGACAGCATTTTCCATCCAACTCTACACCATAACAGTATTGTTACTGAGCTGATTTGGTCATTGTAAGACATGACTCACTGTGATGCTCTCTCCGTATCATAATTTTTGCTCTCAATCTCTGCACGTTTCTCTGTCTTCTAACTTACCGTTTATCAACAGTAGAGTTTTTCTGAGTCTTTTCCTTTTCATCATACATTGTGTGAACAGTCCTGTGTAGTTAAAGATCTGTAAAGAATGTGGTGGAACCTAGCAGTGAAAACACAAACTCAGTTATTTACAACGACTGCATCTATTTACAAGTATGGCTTTACAATCTATTAACAAGTACAGCCTTACAATCTATTTACAAGTATAGCCTTACAATCTATTTGCAAGTAAAGCCTTACAATGTTAGGGGAAAAGTTTGTACAGTAACGATAATATAAAACAACTTTATGATAATTTTTCCTTTCAATCCAACAATATAATCTTTCAACAAACAGAACTGTCTACATCAAAGTTGAGCTTTGTTAACATTTGCCATTTAAATTTCAATAACACATGGAGCCAGGAATGGTTATTTATTTCAGCAGGCTACATAGGAACCTCTGCACAGATGATGGTAGTGAGATCTTTAGCAACATTCCTTGTCAGAATGTTGAGAAGACACAAAACATAGGTTATACTTAAGAACGGCCACAGTCTAGCTAGCCTCTGAATTCTTTTCTTTCACTGCCTTTATAGTTTAAAGCAGACCAATTCAGCAATTGTAAGTGATCTTGTACCCAACAACACAGAAAACAGTTTGAAATACTTTAACAGAAACTTTGGGCAATGCCAGTTTTAAATCGCTTGTTGTTGTACTGTGGATGATCAACTGTGCGCATTTTTCATACCGGTGAACTCAATGATACTCTGCACAGACCCTGTAGACAAATTTACCGTTTTATAAATTTTAAACTCACACATGACACATGATGAACACTAGGACAGTGCTTAGCAATCAATATGGTTTCTGTTTAGTCAATAAAAAGCAACGCTCAAGATACTTAATAAAAAGCAACAATCAAGATACTTACCTAATAAAACGCAACAACTAAGACACTTCAAGCGAGTGTGCATTCTGTACAAACCTGTGCTGCACAACTGCTGTATAAACTGTCAAACCTGTGCTTCTGACAAATTTTCAAGAAACGAAAGAAACGCTCACCTTCCTCAGATAAATTCGTTCTTCAATTTTATACTGAAATCTGTGGCACAACATGACTGACAAAAATAACTGGTGCAACATTTCCTCAGCACTGTATCATCATCATCGTCAAATGCCTTGCCACATGGCGTTGGCGATCATGGCCTTCCATCTGTTTCTATCCCTTGTTGCCTCAAGCACCTCTTCCGGCACCTCTATACCTCAGCACTGTATATCAGTATACATTCAGTGTAAGAATCTGGGCTCTACAATGCGTGTCCTAGAAGCACCACAGTAAAGGTGGCTGGGACATACTGTGTAGCGTTAATGGGGACTAGTCAGTATTGTTAAGTTCAGAGGTTTGCTGGAAAGCTGAAATGAATGGTACGGGGGCAAATGGTACAGACATGGTAGGAGATAGGGCAGGAAATAGTTACAAGAGGGAGGGATTGGGGGTGGTACAAATCATTTGAAACTTTAATACTTGATTCTATTTTGACGGTTGAAGGGGCATTTACTGTCACTCGCTGAATTTGTGGTTTGGTGTTCTTGTTTACTCATGGCATATTTGCCTAGATATATTTGCCTGGCAGAATTGGACCAAACCTGAACTGGCCTTCAAAAAAGATGCTCACACCAGCTTGCTCTCCCAAGGGAAATTTACTGCCATAGCTGTTTCTTATGAATGCAGGTATCACATTTGTTGTTTAGTAACAGAAGTGGATTTTCTATAGAATTATGGCTTTTCATTGCTGCAGGTTCTCAATCATGTGCACATGGGACCTTGTTTCATCACTAGATATTAAAGACAGACACTCAAACCACCAAATAAGATCTGATGGACCAGGGACAAAAGCCCATCCATCCAGGACTCAAACCCCAGAACTTGGACTTTCTCTTACACCAGGCGGGCGCTTTATCCGCAAGGTCATCACCTGACATCCTCAAGAGGAGGCTAACAGTTCATGGTGACTAGCCAACTTGGTCAAGTGCTTAGAGTTCCATGGACTGTTGCTCCACTGGTCATAGGTTCAAACTCCCCATCAGTCAAAACAAATTATCATGAGATTTTTTTGGCCACCAGAAGCTCTGACACCAACAACCTTCTACATTGCAGAAAGTACGAAAATGTGACCTGAAAAAGATGCGACACCCAGAGCATGGAAGCGGGGTCTGCTGGATGAAGCAGACGACTGGGAGTGCACAGCAGATCACCCATAATGGAAAAAACACCCAGAAATCATCAGCAAGAGTGGCACAAGACAGGACATTTTTCTCCACTTCCATTCATCCAAACAAGCAATTCTAATCAAGCTAACTGTACCATACAAACGTAGAATGGAAGATGCCCATATCTACGAGACTGAAAAGTATGCCATTCTAGCCAGCAACTTGAGGACATCTGGCTTTCAAGCCGAAGTCCTCACCGTAGAGGTTGGAGCAAGGGGGTTGATAGGCACACCAGCCTATGATTTCATGAAGCAGCTCTTGATTTCAGGGAGAGAGGACCAGAGCCCTAAAGGCAAAGGCAGAAGCAGCTGAAAAAAGCTTCAGTTAGATCTGGACTAGGAGAAACAAAAGTGAACTTCATAAGGCTTAAAATTCCCCATATGTTGCTGGTGGCCAATAGCCAAGTGGTTAAAACATCCATCACAAGCGTGAGTTTGCCCTGAGAAACCTGACCACCTAGATGCCAGGAGGAGAAATTTCTATTGAAAAAAAAATGGCAACAGCAGAGGGGCATCCAGGAGTCATGACCTGGATGCGGCACAACCCCCTTAAAGTGTCAGGAGTTAAGGGCCGAAACACTCGCTTGATGGGGTTTCTCCTCTGAGGACCTTCTGCTGTCCAGTTCTCTCCACTGTTTTTTTTTTTTTACTACTGTTATAGCTCCATGGACTGTTGCACTCTTGGTCATAGGTTCAAACTCCCCATTAGTTAAAAAAAACAACAACAAAAAACCTAGCCCCAACTAGCTCCTGGTTGACAATATTATGATCTTATTGGGAAAGCTGAAACAGTAGTATCTCATCCACTTTATGGATACGTCATTGAGGGCACAGCTAAAATCTCCAGACCAGCCCTGCAAGTGTCTGTATCTGTCATGCCTGGTTGAGTCATCATATATTATGAAAATAAGCGCAGATTACAGACCTTTTTTATCCTGCCACCCTTTATTGTAATTGTTGTTTAAAGCCCAGCCGGCTGCGTAGAGCCATATCAGGTCTATAACCGTTCAAAACATACAAAACTTCAACAGGAAAAAAAGAAAAGAAAATTAAGTACACATATCAATGCATTAGTGCACATAATCTAAGGACATGCCCCTGGTGTTGACCACTCTGTCCAATTTATTGCACAGGGGATTTAAAAAACTCACCTGAATACAAAATCAAGCATACTTAAGGACACTAAAACACATATGAAAACGGGCATAAATTACCTAAATTTTCTCCTGCATATCTCACATCCCTAGAGCCAATAATGCACACAATACGTGTTCCCAATTATCAATCTAAGAAAAAGTACATAAGACTTTATCAAACACATACAGGTGAATGGATCAGCAAGGCAGAAAATGATAAGGAAAAATGACAGAAAGCATAGGAACACGGCAGAAAGAAAGAGAGTGACAAAAAAGAGGAAATTTCTAGCACAGAATTTCCCGAAGGTGGGGATACTAATTATACTCAAAGAGCCCCCAGCAACCCCACGGGGAATCCTGCCACCTAAACTAACTGGGGGTGTCATGGGAAAAACAACAACAACAACAACAACAAAAAAGAGCCTCGAGTCTGTACTGAGTTGGAATGCTTGGAAAAGTGGAATGCCACAAGAAGTCAGTTTTTCTGAAATCAACCCAGGTTTTCTTGGTCAGTCTTGGGCCTTGAAATCCAGCATCCTTGCACTGTAGGTACAGTGGGCTGGATGGTAAGTTGACAGAGTTGTGAGATGCCCAAACCATCTTCCCACTGTCTGTTGTTAAATGTAATAGTGGACTGCTGTAGTCCCCACCATTTTCCCATCTCAATGTCACGGTGCATGGACTTATCAGATCCTGTTGAAAGCTTCCCTAAAAGAGCACATCTTGCAGGTCATGATTTTGTATTCAAGAAGTTTTGTCAGCATCCAGGTTTGACACTGGTAAGTACAGTCAGTGTGGGAACAAAGACAGAATTGATTAGTTTAGCTTTGATTTCAACTGGGATGCTGTGGTGTTTCACTTGGGGCGGTCAAGCTGTTCACCCTTTGACTCCCACACCCTTTCCACCAACTGCAAAAACTTAACTCTTTGACTCCCTCACCCTATCCACCAGCTTCCTGCATGAAGCTGGTGAATAGGGTGAGGGAGTCAAAGAGTTCAGTGAGGGAGTCAAAGAGTTAAGTTTTTGCTTTGTTAGCATAATCGACAATGCAAGATGCTGGTGGATGGGGTGAGGGAGTCAAAGGGTTAAGTGATATTGTTAGCCTACTGCACTCTGATTTCCATTTTCTTGTTCAGTCTTCCACCATTGGTGAAGATACTGCCAAAGTATTTGAACTCACTCACTTTGTATCATCGAGTTCAGACAGCCCTGTCTTATAGTCTTTCTCTAAAATTGAACTCCATGTGATCACTGCTACCATTTGCTTAATGAAATGGCTATCGAGTGGGGTTGGGAGTTTGGGAGGTGATTGTCTGGAAACTCGTGAGGCACTGATGCCCTGGGTGCCATCCAGCATCCTTGGGTGTTTCTTCTTAACATATGAGGGTCGTTCCAAAAGTAATGCCTCCTATTTTTTTTATTCCACCCCAAGGGATCCGAGGGGATTGTTTATGGTATTGTTATGATGACTGAACTTTCGCGCTCATAACCTGAAATTTTCATCTCTCTGTTGCTTTTGGAACGACCCTCATAGTACTACCATTGCTGTCATCTCCATTTACGACAGCACTATGAAAAAATTGTCCCCTATTCTGTGGCTCTTCATGCCCTTCTTTCACAGTGACCTTGATACAGGTAGATATGGAGGTGTGGTAGAGAGCCAATATGACCAAGCATGGACACAGTGACACAAGATCAGTGCTGAAACTTGGGCAGCAAAATAAAACAAACAAAAATTGGCAAAAAAAAACTTGGGCACAGTATATACATACATATGTCATCATCATCATCATCATCATCATCATCATCAAGTGTCCTGCCACATGGCGTTGGCGGTCATGGCCCTCCATATGTATCTATCCCTTGTTGCCGCAAGCACATCTTCCACCCTCTATGTCCTCAGCCACTCTGCAAGTCCATCCAATATTCTTTCCCAGGGTCTACCTGGTGCTCTCTTTCCCTCCAGCTTTCCTGACACACACACATATATATATATATATATATATATATATATATATATATATATATATATATATATTATACATATATATATATATATATATACATATATATATATATATACATCTGTGTGTGTGTGTGTGTGTGTATACATAATATATTATATATATATATATATAATATATATATATATATATATATATATATATATAAAATATGTATATATACACACACACACATACATATATATATATATCTATATCTCGTGTCCTTTGTTATATCTACTACAACAGAATTAGCTATATCTCTCTTTCTTTTCTTACATATGCCAAAACAGAATTAACTACCACTCTACCTTCCGAAGTGTGTTGATGTAAATGGTCATATATTTCTTTTTGTTGTTTTCTGGACTCTGCCTCAAAGTTTCAGTGTCTGCCTCTATGTGTGTGTGTGCATGCATGCGTGTATGTGTGTGTGTGTGTGTGTGCGTGTGATGTGTGTGTGTGAGAGAGAGAGCGAGAGAAAGAGGAGGGGGAAGAAGAGAGAGAGAGAGAGAGAGAGAGAGAGAGAGAGAGAGAGAGAGAGAGAGAGAGAGAGAGAAGGCAGGGAGGGAGACAGAGAGAGAAAGAGACAAAGACAGAGAGAGCAAGTGTGTGAGTGAGAAACACAGAAAGGGAGACAAAGACAGCATACTGAGTACTATCACACTTTTCAGATCTTGTGATCTATACTAGTAATCTATGCATAATTGTCACAAGCCAGCTCAAGCAACATTCGAAAAGGCAAAGGCGTTAAGCTTATGATATTGATTTTCAACACAGCTCAATGCCATCACAAGAACAACTGGTACAAACTGACAACAATCACATCAACTGATCATCAGTACGGTTGTCCATAAATCAAAAACAAAGCCAATGTAAATAATCACTGGTCCGGATGAAAAAGACAAAGGATCCGTTTTGGACATGAACACGCATCCATAATGCAGCATTGCACATTTTATATCACATCTTAAGTCCAGTTGTCTGAAAACATTATATTATCATTTATAATACATTTTGCAGAAAGGGAACAAAGAGCTTCCTCACCCTTGTGAATGAAGATTAACATTTCCTTTCCTTAAGTCATATAGTGAAGTAAGCTATCACTGAACATTCTCTTAACTAAATAATTCTCTTAAAAATAAAACAAAAATCCACTTTCTCTGTACAATGTAGATCTAATGAATACTAAGTATTCTTTTGACCAATTTTAGAACCAGAAACAAAAGAGAGTATTTTTCTACTGAAAAAATGGCCATCTCAAACAGAACTTGAGTAATGGGTGAATTTTATACACATATAGGCCTACCTATATTGGTGGAAAGATTGAATGAATTTTGATGAAATGCTTTCTACATTACTTACTTTAAACGTTAACTCTGACATACATATACATTATATCTGTTTATAAGCATGTGATGCTGGCTTACAAATGTGTGATGCTGATTAATGCTTAGTTAAATCTTCCCTGTACAAAAAACAACCAACAAGAAAATAAAGAAACTGAAAGGTACAACCAGACAACTAACCAAGCAAGGCTGAATGACATACTAGTTCCAAACTATACATTACCTCAATATACTTCGTGCAAAATGAGATCACAGTCTGCTTACAACAAGAGAAAATACACTAAATAATGTTGACAACATGTCAGTCTAATTCTACATGCATTAACATACTGTCAGTCCAATTCTAAATGCATTAACATACTGTCAGTCCAATTCTAAATGCATTAACATATATACATTATAAATTAATCTCTTGTAAATTTATACCATAAGTTTTACACTTCCAACCTATTAAAATGATGCTGTCTGATCTCATTTATTTACTGAAGTCTCTGGAATCTTCATGGATCTTTCTTTTTTTTACATAGTTTACACTGATGGTTCATACTTGTGTATAAATGTGACGGTTGTAAGCATACAACTGGCAAAGTCAAACACTCCCTCTCAAACACTGTGGTCATCAGTATTTCTCACCATACTCCCGAACAATGACAAAAATTATCTCATACTACTGAAGGAAAGTTACCTTAAACAACTAAAGAAAAAAAACAATGCCCAAACACAATGTCAATGTAGCCAAAACATCAATCATCCTCTTAGTCTTACGCTATACACAAAAGACAAAACATCACTATTTAATTAGACTTTAGAGATTGTGTAACTGCAAGACATCAGGAATCATGCCAAGACAAGGGGCATAATAGCAACAAGTAAACTGCAGCACTTCAAAATGAAACAAAACAAAACAAAAACAAACTCAAACAAAAGAAAACAAACATACCAAAAAAGTTTGCATTCTTGTAAAGTGTTTGGGGGAAAAACCACCAAAACAGAACCAAACAAAACAACAGTTTGCATTCGCATGAACCTGAAAGTTCCTCAATACTTTTAAAACACCAAAGCGCATGATTAAAATGGCTTTGTATGCTGAAAGTTAGAGAATCAAGAGTAAATGTTACATGTATATAAATTGCTGAAAAGTGAAAACTTCAAGATCTTCATGTTTTCCATGCCTCATGGATACAACATGCCCGGTCACTGTATTTGTATTTTGTATGCATCCTTGACAATAACAGACTAGTCCCACTCTACTGCTGAAAAATGAAAACTTCAACTCCAAGATCTTCATAATGTTTTCCATGCCTCATGTACTATATGCCTTGTGACTTTGCATGTGTCCGTGACTTTGCATCAGTCTCACTTGTCAGTCAGGCTTGTGGATTTGTACAGACAGCACATCCAAGTTTGGTCAGTATTAGCCGACAAAAAAGAAGGCCTCAAAGCACACTTAGTACATGTACTCAATTCTCACTAGGGAAATGAGATATGCACTCGGGAAATGAGATATGCAGAAGCAATTTCAGGTAATTTATGCCCATTTTTATGTATTTTTAGTGTCCTTAATTATGTTTCAACTTGTATTCAGGTTTTTTTTTTTTTAAATCCCCTGTGTGATAAATTGAATGGAATGATCAACACCAGGGGCATCTCCTTAGATTATGTGTGCAAATACATTGATACGTATACTTAATTTTCTGTCCCATTTTTTACCTTTTGAAGTATTGCGTATGTTTTGAAATGGTTATAACCCTGATATGGCTCTACACAGTCATCTGGGCTTTAAACAAAAATAACAAGAACAATAACCGTAACAGCTGGAATGGTTCAACTAAGATATCACATGGCAAGATCAAGTGTCCAACCTTCATCAGTTCATGTTCTGAAGAAGTGTAGCAGGTCAAGCATTGAGTATCTACTCATCAAATGCCCGCTTCGCAGGACAGGACATTTATATTGTCCTTATGGAAGATAACCACATCCTAAAGAATGTTCCCACATGAGGACCTGAAGCAAGGACACCATGATCAGAGAAGACAACAAGGGCGATGCAAAGCGAAGGCCAAACCACATCCGCTGCAGCATCAACACCATCAGCAGGGATGACACTGCCCGCAGCAGGATATGCTGGCAACAGCAGTGCACATGGGGCCTGATCTCATCAGAACAGCACAGAGCAGCTGCCATTCAACACAACAGGGACTGGTGAAAGCAGAACCCAGCACCACAGGCAGGCCTCCCAATGCCAAACGAAAAACGATCTCTGAAAATCTAGGGAGTCCTGGGGGCACGCTCCCCCCAGAAAACGTTTTTGAATACAGATGCAAAGTGGTGCAATCTGACACTACCTGGCACAACTTTGGGCTTGTTTATGATCCTTTGTATTGAATCAAGTAATTTATACACATTGGTGTCACATTTGAAGAAAAACAATTTTCTAATGTACACTCCAACAAACATTAAACTACCTAGACTGAACAGCTTCAAGGTTCTTCCCAGTTTTCTGCCTCATCTGGTGCTTCTTTGACTTGAAATGGTCTGAAAGTTTGTGGATGCCTGCACAACTATAGTTATTTTTTAATTGAGTTCACAGTGGCACAATACACAGTAGCCAGTAGGCTATGCCAGCTTCAGCTATTTTTGAAAGCCATGTGCTCATTTACATGACTTCAATTTTTTTGTGAAATTGACTCCCAACACCGCTTATTTTTGCAGTCTTTATTAAATGTTTTTACTGTGGCAGACCCTCTCTCCAGAACATCAGCTGGAGACATACTCACACTCTCAAAAGTTTTGCAAACGGTTCTGAAAACAAGGTGCGCATGACAAACAAAAACCATCAGAAGTGACTTCAGCAAAAAAATGATACCGGATTTATCCCCCCTCCTGAAGTTTCATCGTCTGCAATGGGAGATCAACAGACTGACAAAACAGCCGACTGTTTCGCAGAAGAAGAAAAAATATCAGATGAATTCTTTTATTTACTCGGAGAACACATTTTTTTTCTTTGAAGGAGCCTCTGGATTTTCTCAGATTTCCAAGAAAATGAGAAAATTGGGAGCCCTCTGCACAAGGCTCCTTCCCATGCAATGGCTGCAGAATATATGCCCCCAGGATTGGTTTTCTATCCCACATGAAGACCTACACCAGATGCTGAAGACCTGAGCGTGCCTACTCATCCATCAGATTGACCATGGAGCCCAATATCATCATTTTGGATTCTGATAGAAAGGTTATGAATAAACGATCATCACCCAACTTTTGGCTCATAATACTCAGAAAACACCAATAACAACGAACCACATATCCAGGATTTCTTGACAATATCATGGGCAAGGTGTCATTTGTTGAATTTAAATGGAACTCTGGAGTGAGATATTGCAACAACAGTACAATACTAAATAAATGGCACTGGTCCCCTTCCAAGATCATAAGTTACAAAAATTATGATCAGAACTAGAAAAAAACAACAAAAAACAAAACAAAAAAAACCGATGGCATGGTTAGACTTTTTTTTCTGAGGAGCTGTGTGTGTATCTGTGTGGCATACCTTGATAATATAGATTTTGCCTTTCATTTTCTATGTTAACTGAAAAATCAATTTTATCATATTTTTCTTAATTCATAAATTCATTATTTCATAAAATGCATTTATTTAGCAGTTTACTTATTTAACTACCTATTGATAAGCTTACTTGTTAGTCAAAGCAATTCAGGCAGACCTACACAAGCCAGTTTTATACTCTTTCTACACAACAGTCTACCCAGCTGTGAACTGAGTAGTGAGTAGGCACCTACCTGACTTTGCTCTAAGTTTGGGAAGGTAAAGCATCAGTGAGAGGAGACGGATGCTGCTCACACAATGCTGGCCCCAAGAAAATTTGATTTCTAACATCTCATTGCCCTACAAAATCAGGGTTATGGAACAACTTTCACAGTACTCAGAGTGTTTCCAGTTCAAAAGGTATCATCAGCATCATCATGTACCCTGCCGCAAGGCGCTGGCGATCATGGCCCTCCATACGCAGCTATCCCTTGTTGCTGCAAGTACATCTTCCACCCTCTCTGTCCTCAGCCACCCTGCAGGTCTGTCCAATATTTTCTCCCTGGGTCTACCTGGTTTTCTCTTTCCTTCCAGCTTTCCTGTTTTAACCAGGTGCTCTGATTCCCCTTTCCTCATAAAATGACCTATAAATGTTGCTGGTCTTTTCCTAATCTTATTTATCAATGATCTCCTTGTGTTTGCCCCCAACAGGACTGTCTCGCTTGTTTTCTTTGCTGTCCATGCAACTCTCAACATTCTTCTTAGACACCACATTTTGGCTCCCTCAATCTTGTTCTGGCTTTGCGTGTTGACTGTCCACGCCTCACAACCGTATCAGTTCTATATAACATTCAAGAACTCTCTTCCTGATGTTAATTCAAAAGGTACGGATCACTGAATTTAGAAGACAGAACGATTCTGACACTGTGCGCTTCTGATACTTTACAGCAAACAACTCGTTGAGGATGAACATATTGACAATCGATGGCACACAGTGATATTTTGTAGGCTGGCTGGCTAAGCTGATGGGACTGTAAACCTTGACCTGGCATTTTCACTCACATTTCAATCCCAGCCTAAATGAACAAGTAGCCTGTATGATTGATTGATTGATTTGGTTCAGTTTTTACATCGACATCCACCTCAGATGATATGGCCGACGGGGATAACCATCCCAGGGAAGTGGAGGAAAGGGGACTTATCTAATCGTATACTGACACTACCAGAACAAATATGATGTTAAGATGGGACATTGAAAAGGCCACTTTTAATATAGCGCACCCTGGGATTCAAACCCACAACCATTAGCATGTGAATCCGATGCTCAAACCAACTGAGCTACTTGGGCCCACAAGTAGCCTGTACGATGTAAACCACATTATATATGATAATAATGGGGCCAGTATTGTGAGAGCAGCGCCCATCTCCTCTCACTAATGATCTACCTTCTCAAACTTTGAACAAACTTACAAAGTCAAGTAGCCTGTATGATGTAAACCACATAAATAATACATTCAGTATCACTTGCCACTAATCAAAACATGACAATCATTGTGATGGTTTTAGATGAGGGTTTTACACAAAATCAGATTCTCAGTCTGTGTAAAACCCTCATCTAAGACCATCACAATGATTGTCATGTTTTGATTAGTGGTATCTTAGATTTATAAGCATTTTACACAGGCTGAGGATCTGATTCACGTCCCTCTTCCATTTCAACACCTGAACAACGCTTAAAAAACATGACAATCATTGTGATGTCTTTGATTTATAAGCATTTTACACAGACTGAGAAAAATTCATGTATCTCTTCCATTTCAACAGCTGACCCACGCTTACACTGGTGCAGTTTGATGCTGGCTCAACAAATTTACCAGATCTTTGCTGCGCTGTTGACCTTCGACATTATGTCATGATTTTATGATCGCCAGTGCCTTGCTGACACACGCCTAACATCAGATCATGTCGTGATCAATACTGTTTCTTCAGTACTGCTGAAATGTCGTCAGCCTAGTTACAGGATATCCCCTCACAGCTCTTTCTTTCCTGAAAATTACAAGCTGAGTGGTGTGGTGTCTGTATGTGTGTGTGTGTGTGTGTGTGTGTGTGTGTGTGTGTGTGTGTGTGTGTGTGTGTGTGTGTGTGTTTGTGTGTGATGTGAGAGAGAGAGAGAAAGAGAGAGTGTGTGTGTGTGTGTGTGTGTATATATGTGTGTGTGTGTACATGTGTGAGTGTGTATGGGGGTGGGGTGTAGGTGTGAGTATAGGAGAGTGTATACGTGGAATGGGGCCTTGGGCACATTCTGGCCAAGATTTTTTCTTTCTGCATTCTCTCCCTCTGTGTGTGTATGTGTGTGTGTGTGTGTGTGTGTGTGCGTGTGCGTGCGTGCGTGCATATGTGTGTGTGTATGAGAGACTATTTATGCATGAAAGAGACACAGATACAGAGAAGGAGAATAAGAAGCAAGACATTTAAAAAATACGAGGGTACTTTCCAGTAGAATGAGACGTCTGTATAGCTTGAAAACGCATAAATTTTACAGAAAATGGAAAATTACTTCACAGAAAATGTCAGTCTATGATGTAATTCTGTGCCAAATTTCGTTATTCATCTTTGAACCATCTTACGGTTCTGACAGTGTATCATGTATGTCAAGGCCATGTCAGACACTGAATTGAAAAAATTTATGGCAAAGAAAATGGCATTTTCAACAGCAGATTATTGCAGCTACATCAAGGTACGTGTCGCCCTCGGAAAGAATGCATCTGAAATACTTGCGGACATGAGAGCTTTCAGACAACCTTCTGCTCCTTCGAAAGCAACTGTGTTCAGATGGGTAAAACATTTTGCAAATGGCCAGGCTAGCACTGAAGACAACAGGGGAAAAAGCAAAAAGTGCGATGAAAAGTTAGTGGCTAGTGTGAAGGCAATGGTTGATGCTGATTCAAGAGTCAGCTTTGAAGAGATCACTGATTGTCTCGACATTCATTCGTCGACTGCATCGAGGATCCTAAGAAATCAGCTTGGCTACAGGAAGGTGTCATCAACTTATCAAGATGGATCCCTCATAATTTGACGCCAGAAAATAAGGGGAGTAGGTTACGTTTCTGCCAAGATATGCTGAAAATTTACAAGAACTGCGACCCTAAGCGGCTAGATGAAATTGTGACAGGTGACAAAACCTGGGTGTACATGTATGAACCTAGGAGAAAGTCACAGAACAAGGCCTGGATTCCTAAAGGTGGGATTCCTCCTCAAATCGCTCGTCGTCAATGTTCGCAAAAGAAAGTGTTATACACCATCTTTTTCAACACAAAGGGGATCATGCTACAGAAACCATGCAAACAAGGAGAGACCATCACCGGAAAGTTCTACAGAGACTCAGTACTGTCTGACATCAAGAAGTTTTATGCAACTTCCCGACCAACCGCAGGAATGAGAGGAATCAAGATTCTTCATGATAACGCACCTGCTCACAAGTCAAGGCTCATACAAGAATACCTTGCAGCCGAGAACATCCATACTTTGCCACATCTTGCTTACTCCCCAGACCTTGCACCCTGTGACTTTTACCTGTTTCCACATCTGAAGAAATCACTGGCAGGAAGAAGTTTCAAGAGCCGAGCAGCTTTGGGAACGGCGGTTTTCCAGTGTGTGTCACATATACCCAAAGAAGCCTACAGAGCGGCATATTAAACAGTGGATCGAGCGAATGCAGAAGTGTGTGGCAGCAGGTGGTGAATACTTCGAACAGATGAAATGAATCATTCTTTTTGCCGGCGAGTCTGACGTAAAAGTTTGTTGGTTTCATTCTACTGGAAAGTACCCTCATATTGTGTGACAATCTGGTTCAATATAAAATTCACACATTATACTATATTACAAAAAGAATATATCTGTTCAGTTGTAATATAACTGACATTTTATGCTTTTGGAGATCTAACTCAGAGCAAACAAAAGTTGTAGGTGTAATTTTTTTCAGTTTTTCTGGTTTTATTTTTCAGCATACACCATTAAGCCAAAAGCAATAACAGGGACGGGGTCATGGGTTGAAGCTCATCATAAAAGCCATGAACTGTTTGAGAGTGATGAATTCCTCTTGAACGGATTCCAAAGTTGTACAAGACTAAAGTTATACTATTTCTTTTCATTACCTGGCATTAACAAGGCCTGGAAATGCAGGCACCGTTTGTGCTCTGGACTGTCGTGTATATGTAGTGATGTACGTATGACACTCTCTAACTCTGAACAAAGACTGAATGGGGAGACTCTGCAAATGTTTCTGCTCTCCACTGACTAAGATGGAGACATTCTATCATTATTTTCTTATGATTATATCATCACTGATGCCCTTTCACTTCGTTCCAACAAAGGATTTTTGGCTATTAAGTATGTATTCAAACTGCTAGATCTCAAAATAAGACCACAAACCCATCATGTAACAAATGTGCAAGATGTGTCTGGAAGTGGAAAATAACAAAAGCAACTACAGCAACAACAACAACAATGACAATAAAACGAATAAACTTCTGTACCAAAAAGGAGCCAAAATGAGACATCTGTGTTCACAAGATTCAATAGATTTTCATTTATAAGAATAAAACAGTCATATTACAAGTCTTTCATAACAACTATAACAATCTTAATATCACATAAGCTATTTTCAAAAGTAGCTTGAAACTTTGAAAGTTTGAATGCGTACTTGAAATATTACGTAAAACAAAAAATATGCTAGATATATATCAGAAATAAAACAGCATGCTCAATGTTCATAATAAACATATATATATGCAAATAGGCCTACCATGATCCAGTTTCTCTGTTAACTATATTGCCTTTCTAAAGTCTATAATCTTGTGTAAGATTACATTATATCTTTGTTAGATGACCTTCTTACCTACAGTGAACCAAAATTCATTTCTCAGCACAACAGTTCGTTTGGTTGTACTAAACTTGTGTCGAATCTGATGCTGCGAATAAAATCACAAACAACTGGCTAAACTTTTAAGTATGGAACCAGAACACACACACACACTGTGTAAAACATTAAACATTAATCTAAGTCTTCAGACATTCTGAAGAAAAACCAATTCAAACACATACCTGAATTACTTACCAAACTGCAGGAATGAATGAAGTCATCACACATAAAATAAATGCACAACTAGTACTCTATTGTATAACAGCCCACTAAGTAAAACACTACAGAATACAATGAATATGCTCCCTAAACATCTACTTCAGAGATTTCACCCAAATATCTTTGGGCATGATCGATCACAGACTGTTTTCTGTTCAATATACTGTCATTGTTAAGTTACATCTGCCTGTCCTAAAGCGTTCTATGACACTGCCACACGAGCTGTTGATAGACTTAACACTTAGACTTGGGCGAGTCTGGGTAAGGCAGTCCTGCGCAGAATCACCAGACAGCAACAGGCAGCACTGGCTGAGGAGAAGAGCTGGTGGCTGAGAACGCTGCTTTTACTGGTGTCTGCATCCAGCTGGATGAAATCTTCAAAGTGTCCCAGTCCAGATCCTGAGGGGTAGCGTGTCTCCCCACCCACAATCAGCATGCCATCTAGTCTATGCACAAAGCCAAAGTTGTAGCGGTCAAAGTTGGGCAGGGTAGCGTGGGGGTAGATGGCACCATCCTCTGACACCTTCACCACCGTGCCGTTTGTCCATGCCACAAACGCCTCATCTCCCATTGTCAGAGCTTTGCTTTCTGTCACAGGTGATGAGAACCTGCTAATGACACAGGATGTGTTGGTCCGAATGTTGTATGCCTGAATTTCCCTCCGCCTCACGCCACCAGCACGTCCTCCAAAGACAAGGATGACATCACCAGTGATAGTAGCAGAGGCTGAATAGACACCAAGCTGCAGATGACCAACAGGCTTCCAGGTGTCCTCCTCCACACTGTAACGAATGATCACATCAGAGGCGCCAACTCGCTTGTTACAACCACCCACCGCATACACAAAGATCCCAGTGACAACCAATTCATGATAGCGCCGTCGATCTGGCATCTCTGACACCTCCATCCATACGTCCTCCTCACTTTCATACTTCAGCATGTACCCTCGCCGCAGTGAGATCCCAGAGATGTAGATGTGGTTATTATGGACACAGGTGGCATAGCCTACACCAGGATCAAACGGCAAAGGTTGCAATTTGTACCAGGTGGCCATGTTAAAGCTGTAGGCATGCACCGCAGGCAGCATTTTGGTGGCCTTGTGCACTCCCATCACAACTAGCATCTCTTCGTAATTGCGACTACGACGACCCAGCGTCAACTCTGTGGCTGTTCCTGTCAAAGAGGTGTGGCGTGGGTGTTCGGGCAGCAAGGTGGAACAAGAGGCACAGGTGAACTTGGAGATGGCCAGGAGATTGGAATAACAGGTGGCAGACAAAAGGTGCAAACACAAGTTACCAACAATGGAGTCCAGGTGCTGGCCCCGACAGGCCAAGTCATGTTTGACCCACTTGGTGGCTGCATTGCACACCACGTCCTCACTGCTCACTTTGAGATCACTGTCACCAATCAATTCCAGCAGTGGCTCCAGTTCCAGAGACAGAAACTCTGCCTCCTGACTGACGGCACCAAAATGATGTAAAATGAAGGCACGGGCCAGCATCTCCAATTCCTTGCAGCCCAGACAAGCTGCCAGCTTCCAGATACCCAGGGCATTTTCTGGAAAGAGGTGATCTGCATAGTAAGCCTCACACCGTGCCTGCAGGCATTCCAGCTGTAACAGGCCTGCTGCTCGCAGTAACTCCTCCACAGTATCGTGAGTGATGACTGTGTCGTCGCTCTCATAGTAGAAGGTCAGCACATCTCTGAAGGTGGCAGAGGAGAGGCCAGAGAGCTGGATTCGGTTGTTGACACTTTCCTTCATTCCGGACAGGAACATAGCTTGGAAAAAGTCTGATATGGCACACAGAAACACCTTGTGGCATTTGAAGACCACGCTGTTTACTTCAATCTCAATGTCTGTGAAAATGTTGTGAGTGAAACATCGCTGCATGCCCTCCAGCACAGAGGTAGCGATTTTTCCCTTCCAAGCCATGATGAGGACAAGCGGCTGTTTCACCTCTTAGCTTGGCTTAGCTCTGGGAAAATAGCTTCATCATCTGATCAGGGAAAAAAAAAAGACAGATTAATTGTTGAGAAATTTATCTAAAATCAAAATTAAATGAAATGAACTGATCTTTACCAAAAGCTGTTGCTTGCTGAGTCGTCCACATAAGTACAGCATAGAGGGCTTATCAATCTACATTACCAAGCACAATGAAATAAACTGTTGAAACATACTTAACAGCAATACAATAAAATCACATGTGCCACAATCAAAGTTCACCATGTCCACATCACAAATAACATAACTATTTTAAAAATGCAGAATGACACCTGTCTTTACTATACATAACCCTATATTCCATGCTGAGAGTTTTCTTGTTTCAGCCATATAGGCGTTACTTAATTTTATGACCATTGTTTTTGAGAAATTATAATAGGCACAATCTTATTACAATTTACACATATATCACGCCTAAACGAATATTATCCATCAAGGAATTTCACTTACTTTTTGTTAGGCCTGATCGGTTCAGCGAACCCTCGTCAGATCGGTGGGCAGAGGCTTGTTGTAGAACTATTCAGTTGTGAGAACACTTCTCACTATCCGTGTGTGACCCCATTCTGATTTTCTGTTCATCAGTAGGTTGCTTGGGGCGTTGTGTATTTGGACTGCTTCACTGATTTGTCGGTCCAAAGCACTTTTATATTTGCCTGTCACTGTCATCACAAACTCAGGTGTGTTTTCTTCATGTTTGTGTGTAGTATTAACATGTCTATAGAGGACTGAGTCATTATCTTTGTTCTTATAGGCTGTCATGTGTTCTAACCCCCTACTGTAGCCATTACGGGCGGTCTCTCCATAGTAAACAGATTTACATTTATCATACACTATTTGATATGTGATATTGTTTGCCCTGCATCCCCCCTTCTCACTCCCTGCACATACCATACAATTTTGTTGGTCATTACATTTTCTGTTGGGAAACGGGTGGGATCGCTGGAGGATGTTTTTGATTGACTTCCCTGATATCTCTACTACTCTTATCTTTATGTTAGTTTTCTTGATTTCACATTCAAAGTCTTTCTTCAGTTTGGATTTTGGTGTTGGCGGGACAAAGACTACGCTCTCATATCCTCCTTTCTTATACCATTCCTGTTTATTCTTTCTCTTTTCCTCTCTCCTCTCTTCCAACCTTTCGGCCTGTACATCGGCTGTTCCCCTTCTTCATCTTTGTTTCTGATCTTTTCATAAGCTGCCAGGGCAGATTTTTTTGTTTGTTTGTTTGGCAAAAAACATCCTCTAGCGATCCCACCCGTTTCCCAACAGAAAATGACTCAGTCCTCTATAGACATGTTAATACTACACACAAACATGAAGAAAACACACCTGAGTTTGTGATGACAGTGACAGGCAAACATAAAAGTGCTTTGGACTGACAAATCAGTGAAGCAGTCCAAATACACAACGCCCCAAGCAACCTACTGATGAACAGAAAATCAGAATGGGGTCACACACGGATAGTGAGAAGTGTTCTCACAACTGAATAGTTCTACAACAAGCCTCTGCCCACCAGTCTGACGAGGGTTCGCTGAACCAATCAGGTCTAACAAAAAGTAAGTGAAATTCCTTGATGGATAATATTCGTTTAGGCGTGATATATGTGTAAATTGTAATAAGATTGTGCCTATTATAATTTCTCAAAAACAATAACCCTATATTCAGCAGCTGACAAACTTCAATACGGATCCCTTTTACAATATATATAAAAACTCCTGCATCAAAATATGAACAAAATAGGTAACAGCAACCCTGTCAGTCAATGTGGTTAATGCAACGGACTGGGAGGCTATGGGTTCAAAGCCCCTCAGTCCAAATATTTGTGGGATTTTTCAGCCCTAACAGGCTCCTACCCACAACTAAGCTTGCCATGGGCTCAGTGGGAAAGACTCATCTCACGAGAGTGTTGCTCAAACTTCATAACAAGCACTGCAGGAGTCTATATTCTTTGGTCTGGTTGACACCAGGATGTATTATGCTAGTATCCATAAAGCCTTGTCACACAGTCTGATTCCTAGATATATCATGACAAACTCTCCAAAACAAGAAAAATTAGGATAACAACGTAAATATGGGCTCCTATGGAGCATCTTCATCTGGTAGGTACCATCATTCTGCACCAACATTCGCAAGTACTCAGGACAAAATTGACAACTTTTATGAAGTATTAGAGATGGTCAAGGCTCAATACAAATCACAGGAAGTCACAATAATAATTGGAGATTTTAATGCTAAAGTGGGACAGGAGAGGGTGGAGAATGTAGTTGGACCTCATGGCCTTGGTACAAAAAATGAAAGGGGAGAGAAACTTGTGGAATGGGCAAGGGATAGATGCATATGGAGGGCCATGATTGCCAATGCCATGTGGCAGGCACATGATGATGATGCAGAGTAAAGCCCTGTCACACATGTATCAATCCTAGACATGACATAATTCCAACAGCACCATGACCAATCAATCAAGAAATGATTAATCATCATTGCATTATGAAAACTGTCCCAGATTCTGTGGGCTCTTCATGCCCTCATCAGGCGGGCTAGTTGGCAGAGCTATGAACTCAGGATCCAATATCTCGAGTTCAATCCCAGCCCACAACATTAAAAACTGGCCTCTTTGCTGCCTATCTTCATGTTTACATAATTCTGGTGGCGTCAGCTTAATTAATGTTTCATAGGTCTCTCTTCCCCCTTTCCCCACTTCAAGACCTTGCCAGCGCATAGGGTTTTGTGCAGACATCAGAAGTCTGTCAGATAATCGCTGGCAGATTTGGGTGGAGCGCATATGGAGTTTTTTCAATGCAGTGAATCCCTCCTGAACAAACTACAAACACACTACAAACAAACATGCCCTCATCTCATGGTGACCCCAGTTTTGGTTTCCTGTCAATTCCATGCCTGAGGTAAGTAAGTTCACGTTGGGGTCTTGGGCGCTGATGGAGCTGGTGCTGGAGGGCTGTGGAGGTTGCCTCCTTACCAGGGGGTTTTCTCAGACAGTCTGGCTCCATGACTAAACAGTCACCGTCATCAGTCAGAGAGTTAGTAAGCACAGTGTCCTTCATAAGCTGGCTTAGATTATAGAACAGGCACTGCTGAACTCCACCGTCCCAAGTGTTTTAACTAGGTTCCTGTTTGCTTGAACGCGTGCAGTCACACTTGTTCAGGATTTCCTGTTACTAGTGTTTGAAAATTTAGACATTCTCTTGATCTAGCTGGATACAATCACTTATGAACATGCCCCAGTCACGGCTGCATTTTCCCAGCCATTCTGCCACCCTTTAGTTGCGAGCCGGCGTTGCCTGCGTATGCTATTTTTAGCCAGGCAGGGTCGACCAAAGTCCGTCAGTGTAGCGCGTCTTTGTGCTCCCGCACTAGTGATAAAGGGATGGGTGAAAAGGGTGTGGGGAGTGGAAGGGAAGGGGCGCGCTATTAATACCCGGCAGAAAGTGGCCAACTAAAGTATCTCGGATTTGTGCGCCGTGCAGTAGTTCAGCTGGTTAGAATGCCAAGCTGATAATGCTGGGGTTATACGTTTGCCAGGTGTGCTGCATCTGTCCCATGATCTTGCCAATGCTTAAGGCTTATAAGTTATGCACACATACAGGGTTTATGCCATGATCATTTTGGATCTTATCTTTATCCATCACATGACATCTGTGGTATCATTGTATATGAAATTCATTTTGAGTGTGAAGATGACCTCTGGAGACACTAAAATTGAAAAGTTCTGAAACTGAACAGCAGTATATATAGATGTGTGTCAAATGGTAATTTGGTGATGGCGAGTGTCAATCTCCACACATGTATGTATGTATGTGTGTGTGTGTGTGTGTGTGTGTGTGTGTGTGTGTGTGTGTGTGTGTGTGTGTGGTGTGTGTGTGTGTGTGTGTGTGTGTGTGTGTGTGTGTGTGCGTGCGCGCGCATGTGTGTATGTGTGCATGGTTATAAGTTTACTACAAACTTGAAAACCATTTTCTGGAGGAAACCACCAATATCTTTTTGATCAATGAATGATTGATATTATTAGATATATATATGTGTGTTTGTGTGTGTGTGTGTGTGTGTGTGTATTACATGTGTGTGTGTGAACCCTTTGACTCCCACATTTTGTCCACCAATGTCCTGCATTGTCAACCATGCTAACAAAGCAAGTTTATACTTAGCCCTTTAACTCCCTCACCCTGTCCATCAGCATCCTGTACTGTCATCCATACTAGTAAAGCAAAAACTTAGCCCTTTGACTCCCTCTCCCTATTCACCAGCTTCATGCAGGAAGCTGGTAGATGAGGTAAGGCAAGGGTGTCAAAATATTACATTTTTGCAGCTGGTGGACTGGGTACACAAGTAAAAGGGTTAAGATTACAAATTAGTAATATGGATTGTTCCACATTTCAGATAGATCTACCAAGAACAAACTTTCTGCTACCATTAGCCTGATTAAGTGACCCCCTACATTACCTAGCTACAGTGAGTACTGGGGATTGTCCAATTGGAATCCCTGTTACGTCTATGTTACGCTACAGTGACACATGAGTATGTCTTTGTCAGACTCTGTGGGTACCACAAATAGTTAATCATGTCTTTTTAAGTTTACTTAACCCGTAGCCTACAGAAAGTGAGAAACAATTTTCATTTTTATTTTGAACAGGAAAAAATTATCTTGATGAAATCTGAGAAATGGCATAATCAACCCATTTTTCTCTGGGAGATTATCTAAAAAATATAAAAGTCTAGTAAGCCTCTGTGACCGTGACTGTTTTGAATGACTGTGTCAAGTATAGATCTATATGTGTACAGTGGTTGTCTGACTGCGAGTGTCAGATTCCGATTTGCTCTTGTCACTGAAAATGCCAGATTCCGATTCGCTTACAAAATTTTGTCATAACAATCTTGATAATCTGAAACTGCGATCCTATTTGTCATCAGGTTAAACGAACATCTATAATCTCTTAAAAATGACAACAATGGAGATACTTTACCTTATTGAAAAGGCCGTACATTCTCCTGGAAGTTAATCTTTTTCGGCTTAGGTTTGGAGAAGAAATTTTCATCGAACTGCTCCAGACTTCCTGTTTACTGTGATGGGGATTATTCCCCCTGAAAAGCTTCGATAACAGCTTCCGTAGTTGCAACGTGATTGTGGCATGCTGTCTGCACATTGGGTAGTTTTTGTTTTTGTTTTGTTTTTATTGACCTATATCTGCTGGAAGCTGGTGGACAGGGCGAGGGAGTCACAGGGTTAAAATTTTGCAGGTGGTGGAGAGGGTGCAGGAATCAAAGGATTAAACAGAATTTTTTTCCTTTAGTTAGGCTTACTAACTTACTAGCCTAAGTAAGTAGGCCTAAGTTAGAATCATACTATGAGTCATAGAATGTCAGATTAGAGAATATGGCATTACGCATTATCATGGCAGTATTAATAATGGTTGTTTCCTCTTTGCTGTTGTTGTTGTTGCTGCTGCTGCTGTAGTTGTCGGCCGACTTGCTGTGTGGATATGGGTGTGTATGTCAAAACATTGTCTTTGTGCCAGCATATGGGTAGCCTATATAATATCACTATATGTAGCAATGCCGTGCAAACCGAAACGCGACGTCAAATTTGTGGTACCAAAAACTGGGGAAAACCGGGGCCGGCCGCAAAACTGGGGGGGTCTTCAGTTCAATCAAGTATTACTGCCTCTTTAATCGGTGTTTCATTCTTATTTTTTGTCTTATGTGAATAAGAAATGAATAAAGATTTGAATGATTGCCTTTTTATATACTTAGAGCGAAAATGGAATTAGTTATTTGATGAGAAAGTCGAAAATCCGCGTTTCAGGCGCAATCGCGGCGACGGTATGCGTTTAGAATCGAAGTTTGTTCGGGATGCTTCACTAGCCTATTTCGGTCGGTACCAATCACATTGTAATTTTGCAGCCAATGAGAATTAATGTAACAGAATGATATATCCCGACGACAGCTATGTGTGCCAGTTTCGAATAGAGATCGATGCTTCCAAAGTTTTGCTTTTTTTCATCGGAAAAGTTTGCAGGCAAGTCGCCATTTTTGGAACTTCTCGTCAGCGGGATTCGATTTTACATGCTTTTTTCTATATAAAAGTATAATATGAAATCAATTTGATGTAAAATACGGCCGTACGCCAACTTTTTACATGAGGATCTGTACCAGATCAACGTCGGAATGTGCCGACGCCAGTAGCCTGAGTAGGCCTACAACGCGAAACAGAACGCTGTGCAAGTTTCAGCTCGGCAAGTTTTGCGCTGTCAGACAAAGACTAGATCTAGCAATCAACAGATCAAGTTCTGTTTTATCTGTAATATTGTATTTTTCAAGAAAAGGACAACTGCGTTTGAACTCGATTCGGAGTTGTTAGCCGAAGCTTGGTTTGTCAACCATTTCCTTCCCGAGGTCATGCTAATTTGCATGTGTAGACCTGCTCACCCCATGACGGGCGAGCTTACTAGGCCTACTAAAAATACTATGTGATCGACGGGCTTCCCGGGGCCGTGGAAAATTGGTTTGCCCAAACAGAGGGGTGCGCATACCCGCCTCCTCCAACTCTCTCTCTCTCTCTCTCTCTCTCTCTCTCGCTCTCTCTCTCTCTCTCTCTCACGCTCTCGCTCAAATAAGTGAATGAATAAACAGATCTAAATAATTTTTTTTTCAAATCAACAATTCTGTGCCAGTCATTGTACTTTCCTTGACATGAATCTCTGTCTCTCTCTCTCTCTCTCTCTCTCTCTCTCTCTCTCTCTCTCTCTCTCTCTCTCTCTCTCTCTCTCAGAGAACAAGAAATGAATAAATAAGTAAATAGGCCCCAGTACATTCATATCCAAGTCATTGTTAACAGGCATGATCCTCTCTCTCTTTCTCTCTCTCTTCTCTCTCTCTCTCTCTCTCTGACAACACACACACACACTAATACACACAGAGATTTAGAATGTAGTCAGTATCTGGAAAGGATATGCCTATTGTCATTAATTTGTTTTAATGGGAAGATTGCATCTTATTTAGTAGTAGCCTATTAATAGTATTATTGATTTGTATTAAAGGGCATGAGTACACTGGAAACACTTAGCAGGATTGCTCTGCTTTGGTGGATTTTTACCAGTAATATGCTAAAAATCAAAGTCGCGAGTTTGGGCTTAATGTTAAAGTAATATTGATGTGGAGACTATGCATTATGGTTTCCTTTCCTTTCCAGTCTCTCAATGAATAGTATACATATATTATGCAGAAATTCATATATTTCTCTATTGTAGGAGTTAAGTGACCTGTTCCTGAATGGCGAGTGGTCCCATATCCTTCCAGAAGTTTTCTTTGGACGCTGGCTTTGCTAAGTGTTCGGGGATTTGACTCATCCACAGTCAGTCAGTCAGTTTTCTTAACACTGATGAATAAAATAAAAATCAAATGTACTGTGCAAAAATCTTGTCTGATATGTTTTCCTCTGTGTGTGTGTTTAGTTTTTAGTAGAATATTGATCAGATGATATTTTTGGATAGCCTCAGCATAAAAGCATGCAGTAATTTTTAATATTTCAACTATTTAAGTGATTCCAGAAGTCATTGATTCTCAGATTTCCTTTTATATGTACAGAAACTGATGAAATATTACAAATTATTCATAAGACTACTGAAGTAGCGAGTCGTGACTTTTTTGGTTTAATTTGCAGTAATAAGACACTTGAACGATGAGCAAAATGATTTTATATCTATCTCATGAAATGATTATATATCCTTGTTTTGTTTCTAGCTTCATTTTTGTCTGTTATTAATACAATATGGGCAATTATTAATGAAAAAAGATAAAACATGGTTTGTGTTTGCTTGGGCGCGGGCAGTCACTCTTGTTTTGGATCAGATAAAACATGCCAAATATCACATGTTTCCTATAATAAGACAAAAATGGCTCGTCGCAGAGTTACGATAATGGTTTCATTCAATTCGGCATACAAAAATACATCAACGATCAAAATTTTATGACATTTGGTCCTGTCTGTCTCTCACAATTACAAAATGAATGTCATTTCCAGCAAAATCAGCATACCATGCCATTTGATGGGTTTGTTCTGTGACAGCTGGTCCTTCTTTGTCCCACTAAAAGGTGGTACCAAAATTTAAGAAATTTTTGACGCTTCAAATTCGAATATCTCGTGAACTAATAGTCCGATCTGAAAAATTTAAACTGCTTTTTACTCAGAACAACAATATCTTCAAAACCATATAAATCTTTTAACTCAAAACCCAATTTCAATTTTTCATACGGCATTGCTACTATATGCATACTTACTGTTATTTATTTTTATCTCTTACCTGTTTGTTTATCTACATACTCCTTTAGTTTGTATTTATTTATTCACCTACTTACTTATTTATTCACTTACTTACATACCTATCAATGATTAAGAAAATATTGTCTTCACCAAGCTCATACTAGTCATAGCTGAGCATTTGTGCATTGATTGGGGGGTGGGGGTGTTCTGCCATGTGAGAGGAGTTTATAAATACAGATGACCTAGTTGTGGTGTGATTCAGATCTTTAATTGTTTATTTACTTTATAAATATATATATGTTCCTTTCTTTCAAGGGAAAGATACACAGATACACATGTCATTTACAGGGCTGGTGAAATCCACTCACTCGATCGCCCGAGGCGAGTAAAAAACCTGTCGGTTGAGTCGAAATCAAAAACTAGTAGCCCGTTGGGTGAGTGACAATTCTGACTCCTGCAGTTATAATCTATTTCGATTTTTAGAACTTTCCGATCTTCCGACTGATTTCTTCTGCAATGATCGAGCCTACCAATGTTCGCGCAGAGGCTATCTATGGAAAGTCAACTCTTGCTTCCCGTAGGCCTGTCAGTGAAGAGAGTTGGTGCGGTACAATTGAGTGTTTACAGATCAGTGATCTTTCCTCTGTCAGTTTTGGTCGAACGGTTAGAAGCTTCTAATTAAGTATGGAAACCAGAAAAAATAACGCAACATATGTCTCATCAAGATCATGGATGGGGAGGGGAAGAGAATGTGTGTGCTATTGGCAAGGAAATTCGAGAGACAAGAGCAAAAACTGATGTATCATTTGATAAGATGATTCCATCAAAGAAACTAGTTTAAAGGTATAGATGCTACTTGATGATTTTTCTTGCATTTTCTTCACTTGTCTCTCAGAACATAAATTTCAGTTTGGGTGGATTAAATGTTTTCAGAGTGTTTTCCCTTCACTCTGAATTACTGAAGTCAAGAACACACCACACACACCACACCCACCACACCACCCACACACAACACACACACACACACACACACACACACACACACACACACACACCAAAACACACACACACACACACACACACACACACACACACACACACACACACACCACACACACACACACACACACACTACACACACACACACACACACACACCACACACACACACACACACACCACACACACACACACACACACACACACCACACACACACACACACACACACACACACACACACCACACACACACACACACACACCACACACACACACACACACACACACACCACCACAACACACACACCACACACACACACACACACACACACACACACCACACACACACACACACACACACACACACACACCACACACACACACACACACACACCACACACACACTCACACACTAAAGAGACATAATACTTATTACTTATACAACAACTAGAAAATTTTGAAAAAACCAAAAACCAAATAAAGTTAAAAATACAACAAAACAAAACAAAACACACACACACATGACCAATTAACAAAAGCCAACAGATACATACTTCAGCACCACTACAGACCTAGCCAACAGATAGGTGTGGCTGGTGATCCAATGAAACAAAATGATTTTTTTTTTAAAAAGCTGCACACTAATCATCTCTGTGTATAAAACTGCCGATTGTTATGCTAGACTTGCTTTTAATAAACATACTTAACAAGTCTCACCAGTGCCAATATTTCTCACTGTTTGTGTTACGATGTGCTACACACGTATATGTATACTATAGCTCTCTCTGTGTCTCTGTCTCTGTCTCTGTCTCTGTCTCTCTCTCTCTCTCTCTCTCTCTCTCTCTCTCTCTCTCTCTCTCTCTTTCTCTTGTTTAATGGTTTCATACTGTCTCTTTCTCTCCCTCACACACACTCACACTTTAAAAGTAAATGATTAAAATTATGAAAGGGGAAAAATATTGCAGGATGAGGATGAAGTAATTTGCAAAACGTAACAAATGATCAGTTGGACTAAAATAAAGTAAAGAACTCTCTCTAACTTACACACATAATCCATGTAAACCTTGAAATCAATCATCTGTCTTTAACGTCTTCGTGTTATCACTAGAATTCCCACTATTCACCTCCCACTCCCCACCCCCCCATCCCCACCCTGATGAAAGTCTCCAGAAGAAAGTTTGACCACCTTTGTTGCAACAATGGCTTATTCTGCTGAATATTTTTGGTATCATCATGTAGAGAATTTCACTATTTTGGGGGGCAATAGTCGGGCTAGTGAAAATATCTGCGGGATAGTAGATCTTAAATTCCACTAGCCCAGCTGGCTAGTAGAAAATTTTAATCTTCTCCAGACCTGCATTTACATTTAACGAAGATTATTCCAGTGATAGGCTGATAAAATACCAGTAGAAAAATATGTAGACTAGGCAAAACACAGGCTAGTAGGGCCTCAGGACCTGGCCAGCTCATGGGTTTATGTGCAGGCTTAAGGCTTGTGCCATGATCATCATACACATGGCACGTGTGACGTTAGTGCATATGGAATTTGTTCCTAGCGTGGAGACATCATCTTGAGAAACTGAAACTGAAACTTCCTAACTTTGTGGTTCTTTGTGTGTGTGCAGATTAGCGAGGAGAACAGACAACATTTTGGACAACATCATGTGTGGAATTTGCTGTATTTGCAGTCTTGCTTCTGCATCTGTCAACAAGTACTGCCCTTTACTGAACATGGTTTGTGGTCCACCAGTATCCTTCATTACCAACCATGCTAGCAAAGAAGCTAGTGGATAGGATGAGGGAATCAGAGGGTTAAATTTTTACAGTTGGTGGATAGGACGTGGGAGTCAAAGGGTTAAGAGAAACTACTGCAAACAACAAGAAATGAGTAATGCATGCACATTCACAAAAGCATACACACATGTACACACATTGCCACACACACACACACACACACACACACACACACACACACACACACACACACCTGCCTCTCAGTCCCTTTAGTGTACCTTGTCTTAAACAAACAGAGAGTAAAGAACTTTAAAATGCCACCATTTTTATCAAGCGATAACATGTATTACAAAATGATGATGTTGGTGATGATAATGAGAACAGCAGAGAAGGAGGAAGATTATCATCTTTATCTTAAAATTATCATCATTATCCTGTTTCAGGAATATGTCCATTCCCACTCCCTCATCCCCCGTAGAGGACCAGACGTTAACACGAGCATGTACAGTATGCTTTGGTCCAGGATTGAAGCACTGTTTGCTGGTTTTGTTCTTCACCTCAGAGGCACCATCACACCTCAACCTCTTACAAACAGTGAAGGAGACATACTGTTGTGGAATGGTGAAATATTTAGTGGCATCAAGGTTAGTTGTGCTTGTAGCTCTGTACCTTTGATTGTCCTTCATGGATGAAATTGTATGTAACTGCACGGATCAGCATTTTTAACATTAGCATTAGTCTGCTTCTGTGTTTCATGCCGAGGTTTATGGCATCTCCCGTAGTTATTTTTGACTTCATCACATGATGATAAATAAATGAGTAGTGCATGAAATTATGTGAAAGTGAGAGATAGTAATTGAGTACTAGTGCATATGAAACTGAAATGTACCAAGCGAACAGTTTTGACATTAATATGATTATGAGAGAGGACTAGTTGGTATACCTTGAGAAAGGACAGAACTGTCAAACTTTTCAGATTTTTTTATATTTTGAAAATACTGAACTATGAAGGTAGATTTATATCTTTCATTTTGCAGTCTTTCTTTCTAAATTAGAACATAACAACATTTGATGTTATATGCCAAACAACATTGCACATTGTAAGAAAGAAAAAGGTGTCATTAAATTTTGAGATTTGCTGCTTTCACATATATGCACAACCTAATTATGCCTGTAATCTGGAAGAGCCCTAAAGTGTGCACAGATGAATCAGGACAAGCCGTAAAATTCTTATACCATTGGGATGATTGTCAGGAGAGAGTAGATCTTTTTATTTTCATGTTGTGTGACTGAACTATGGATATCACAGGTTGAGCTCAGGGCTCTATCAGCTGAACTGCCAAGCCCAAGGTTTTTGTCTATATTAAAAACTATTTTATGTATATATCAGTTTTGTTTTTCTTCCAACTCATGTTTTTTTTAGATGTGTGTATGCACATTGTTCTGCTTCATTGGCTTACTCTGCAGGCATTATACTTTCCTCCATGGGAATGCCAGGGGCTCTTTTGGTGTAAATAGTATCCCCACCTTTTGAAAATTCTGTGCCTGAAATTTCCGTTTTTCTGTCATTCTCTTTGTTTCTGCCTTGCTCCCTTGCTTTCTGTCATTTCCTCTTATCATTTTCTGCCATGCTGGTCTATTCACCTGTATGTGTTCTGTAAAACCTTACATACTTTCTCTTACGATAAATAATTGAGTACATATATTAAATGCATTTTTTTAATTCTTGCATTAACTCGATGGCGACGCTCCGCAGCTACAGCTGCGGAGCTCCGTGTCTCGACTGTGACGTTCCGCAGCTATAGCTGCGGAGATGATATGGTTTTTTTTCACCAAGACTACGTATATACTATAATAAGGGAGATTATACTGACAGCAGAGTTTAACCATTGACCTTTTAAAACATGTATAACAGGATAGGTTTATTGTTGTTGGGTATTCTCCATAATTTTTTTAAAAGCACTAAAAACTGTGCATCTCGAGAGTTTCGGCAGCCATTTTAGGGTGCGTCTCCAAAGAGTTAACCCTTATCCTGGTTATAATTCGTACCTATGTAAACACTGTGTTTGGTCATATAACGAACAGAAAAAAACAAAAAAAACGGTAGTAAGTTTAAATGAGCTATATCTCAAAAACTATTTGTTTTTGAACAATAAATGTTATACAAAATATGTTCAGAAATGAATGAGGAATACTGCTCATCAATTCATTATCAAATATAAATCAACATGAAGGTAAATACCTCTGCCAAACAGGTGAAATGTCAGGTGAGGACAGGCGTGTTGATGAGACTGTCAGTGGTCCCCAGAAGGACCAGGGGCAGGCTCACCAGGCTGCTGCAAAACCCTCTTGAAATCCACCCTGCTGTGGTATATATTGAAGCATTCTGGCACACACAAGGTTACATCACACTGCTCACACTTGAAGGCCGACTGTTTGCGCTTGAACCCAGCACGATCTTTTTTGGGTCTGTTGCATGCAACACAGTCACGCATGGGGCGTTTCCTCTTGGCTCCTTCTTTGGCAATGTGATGTACAGGCTTGTGCATGCCAGTCAGCCTCAGTGGGGGGTTCAGACTCTTCTTCCCTCTGCCAACTGGCTTTGGTGCATCAGGAGATTGGAGAATCAGCTGACGCACAATCTCTCTCCGGAACTGATAGTGTGTCAACGTATTGTTGGCAAACTTCCGGTGGAGACAGTAAGCATTGCAGAGTGCTACTGTGAAGAGATAGAAGAAAAGTTTCCTCCACCACTTCACAGTTTTCCTCAGCAGGGAATAATTACCAATTATTTGGTCAGAAGTGTCCACCCCCCCCATATTGCGGATATAGTCCACAATGCAGGTTGGTTTCCAGATGGGGTTGCCTGCCTCATCCCGCTTGTCCAGCTTGACTTCAGTGGGGCTGTGGATTGTTGTTAGCATATGGACATCGCGCTTATCATGGTACTTCAGGGCCAGAAGATGGTCATTCTGCCTGAAGATGCTCTGTCCCTGGGTCAGCTGAACTCTATCTGCCCTCCTCTTCGCCTTCTTGAAGACACGTGGCATGCCTTGCCTGTTTGTACGCACTGTACCACAAGCATAGGTGTTCAGCAGATAGAGTTGGGTGAAGAGCTCTGGACTGGTGTAGTAATTGTCCATGTAAACGCGATGCCCTTGGTCCAACAATCCACTGTAGCTGAGAAGGCCGAGGACAGTGCGGGTGGTGATGTTCAGCTCCTGCTCGATGCCCAGTGCCTCGGAGAAGTCGGTGCCTCGTGTGGAACCCTGGTATATATCCATGCCAAGCACATACCCTGACTTGGCCTCACATGCCTCATACATTTTGATGCCAAACTTGGTAGGCTTGGCAGGATTGTACACCCGGAAGCGGAGTCTGCCTTTCCAGGGACATGTCGCTTCGTCAAAGCTGATGTCCCTTTCTGGCGAGTAGACCAGGAACTTGGCCCGCAGGTGGTTGTAGAAAGGCCTCACTTTGAAGAGGGGGTCGGTGAAGTCATCCTCTGTGTTGTCCACAAGATGGAAGTTACTGAGGATGGCTTCAAAACGCAGAGATGTCATGTTTTTGGCGAAAAATGGTGTCTCTGTGATTTCATCCGCTGACCAGTACTCTGGGATGGTAGGCTTGATGACGAGGCCTGTTGAAATGCAGAGTGCCAGAAACACCCTCATCTCTGCCCTGGTCAGAGGTTTCCAGTGATGCAACCTGGGAATAAACCCACTTTGTTACACACAGAGAAAGAGAAAAAAAAAAAAAAAGCATAACATGTAAACACACACACACACTCGCATACACACACACATATGCTTGCATAAACATATTTGCTAGCATACACATGCACACTCTGATACAATGCTTCACTAAAACAATCAAAGAACAAACACACTCATACAAACACACACAACCACATTTTTTTCATTCAAGGCAAAAAGAGAAAACCAATGATAGAGAGGGATTGTAACAAGTTCATTTACAGTGAGGAGAAAAACAAAATCTGCCATTGATGTAGAAAATCATCACAGAGAAAAGCTCACACACCTAAGTCCCTTTCTAAATTACTCAAAAGAAACACATGAATTGCACAGAGAGGGAGCTAGGAGGAGCAGAGACAGAAAAAAACAGAAGAGTGGGCAAATCAATGGAGGAAATAACTATTTCAGCAAAAAAACAAACAAACAAACAAGTGAGCAAACGAGAGATGAAAAAAGAGAGAGAAAATGTGAGAGAGAGAGAGAGAGGTAAATAGAGAGAGAGGAAGACGCGAAAGGGGGCGTATACGAAACAAAAAATGGAAACTTACCTAGAGTGTGGTTTCAGGTTGCCAGCATCGATCTTTCTTTGGGCGTAGAGGTTAGTCTGCTCAACTAAAAGATCGATGATTCTCTCATCAATGAATAGAGAGAAGAAATCAAGAGGTTGGGGATTATCGGGGAAGTTGTCATCAACGAGCAGTCGCGACTCTCTCGCGAATGGCATGTTGACGAGTTCGCCTTCCTCGCTCATCCACCCCTCCGCCACATCATCGTCAAAATTTCTGTTGGATGGGGCCTGGTCGATCTGCCTGGCATCTCCAGGAAGCATAAGACCCTCCAAGACATCTTGCAGGTCTTCACCTTCCCGGGCATCGGCGATTTCGTCCGCAAAAAATTCGTTCAAAAAATCTCTAAACTGGTCGCGTCGTCGTCTGCCAGCCATTTTGAGTGTCGCCACGCCCTCTGGATAAAAGGACTCCACAAACTCAAACTCTCAGTCAAACTGCTGAATATACATGTTACAGGGCGCTTCAGTCAAGCAACTACGCACTTGACACGGTCAGTGGAATTTTCCACTGAGGGGACGCGTCCTTGACCTCGCGAAAGTCGGTCACTGACCAGCGCGCCCATTGTCGCGACTTCCCTGTGCTAGCAGTGAGAAAGGGGCGCAACTATTGTCGCGACAACCGCGATCAGGGTTAAGGAAATGTGATTTGCATAAGCAGTTTTAGGCAATTTATGCTTTTTGGGGTGGGGGGGGGGGGGGGGGGGGTTCATTGCACTCAGGGAGGTTACCATTGTGCTCACCTTTTTTTTTTCGTCCCATTTTCTGCGCCATATTAATGGCCACAGATGCTGGCAGTCTTTTTTACAATGCAGTGATGATGATGTCAGTGAAGATGATAATCATGACGCTATGGAGTTTCATCTAGGATAGAGACTGCGTGACAGGGCGGTACTCTACGCTTGCTATCATAACATATCCTGGTGTCAACCAGGCCTGAGAGATACAGACACCTGCGGTGCTGGTCAGAAGATTTGAGCAACACCCTCAATGATGCATCCGTAAAATGGATGAGACTTGACTGTGTGGTCCCAGTCTTCCCAGTGAGCCCATAGCATGCCCAACTCTGGGTAAGAGCCAGTTAGAGCCGAAAAACCCTCAATGATTTTTAAAGGGACTGATGTGGATTCGAACCCACAACCTTCCAGTCGGTAGTCCGTTGCGTTAACCACTACACCACGGTGACGGGTGATTTATGCCTGTTTTTATGTATGTGTTTTAGTATCCTTAATGGTGTTTATATTTGTATCCAGGTTTGATTTTTTAAATCCCTTCGTGATAAATTGGATGGAGTGGTCAACACCAGAGGCATCTCCTTAGATTATGTACGCAAATGCATTGATATGTGTCCTTAGTTTTCTTTTCCAGGTCTTTTTTTTTCTCCCTCCAGTGAGGTATGGTTTACATTTTGAGATGGTTATAGCCCTGATGTGGCTCTATGCAAACAACTGATCTTAAACAACAATAACAATAATAAAGCATTATATTTTATCATCCCTAAATCTGAACAGGGTGAGGTAACCATTCACAGCCACATGGATAACATTGCTAATAACACACCATGTCATGTGTAAACAGCTATGTTACAGTTTCATAACAGTTTATGTTTGAGCTCCATTTGTCTGTAAGGATAAGGAATTGTACCGCTGGACACATGTTGGACCCATGTACCTTCTGGCCTGCGCATGCTAAAGATCCCACGGCTGTTGAAAATCACAAAGAGCCAGGTTTCGCCTGGCTGCCTTGGTAAAAAATTATATTGGAGAGAGGGATTGATTTCCCATGTCCCTTTCTTTCAAGGTGAGTTACCCTTACCTTTCTGAAGGAAAAAAATTGAGTGGTGTTGTTCTGCGATGATACACTCTCAAACGGAGGAGCAGCTTGAGTTTCACATGGTAAATCCACTTTGACAGAAGAAATGAATATGAATATGAATATTTGAATATGTTCTCAGGTATAATGATATGGAGAACCTGTTGCCCATGTAGAAGGCTCCCCCTTCTTGCTCCGCTGGTGTTATCCAAAAGAATACAGCTTGAAGCCAGTGTAGGGAAAATTGCCCTAAAACTGTTTGGCATTGGTGTATATGCTGGGTATTTTTGTGTTTCCATAAGCCACCAAATAATGACTAGTGTGACTTACAGTGAAAGACACTGTTTGCTTGTTTTTTCCTGCCATTCTGAAGGATGACAACATCATTTCTTGGAGTAAAACGTTGAGCATAGCTTCCAGACTAGTCC
>CM060313.1:10532709-10572709 GCA_030674185.1 Monoplex corrugatus | reverse complement strand
CAGCTATTTAATTTGAGTAATAATCTGCTTGGAAAAACAAACAGCACTCCTCTCCCCACAGTGTTTACGGTGCAAGAACTGCCTCAAAAATTTTTGGACTACTTCACTGGCAAGATAGCCCTTATCTGCGAAAACCTAGACTCATGTGTCATACCATCTTCACCCATTCCGGAACATGTGTACAATGGTCCCGACTTGCATTGTTTTCAGCCAGTGACAGAGGAGTTTGTGAGGAAAGTGTGTATGAGTTCTGGCCCTAAATCATGTGAACTTGATCCTATTCCTTCCTCTCTGCTTTTTGAATGTCTTGATGTTCTGCTGCCACATATTACTTATGTCATGAACTCATCCTTGTCCTCAGGCATTTTCCCTGAAATTTTCAAATCTGCAGTTGTACGTCCACTCATCAAAAAGCCTTCCTTAGATCAAAATAGCTTGAAAAATTATCGCCCTGTCTCAAATTTGTCATTTTTGTCAAAACTGCTTGAAAGGATCGTGCTGTCGCAACTCTTGGCCCATCTAGAAAGAAATAGTTTACTTAGTGCCCATCAGTCAGCTTATAGGCATGGTCATAGTTGTGAAACGGCCCTTGTCCGGATTGTAAATGATCTCCTTTCTGGACTGGATGATGATAAAATATCTGTTCTTGCTCTCTTAGACTTATCAGCTGCTTTTGATACTATCGACCACTCTATCCTCTTGAGCAGACTTGAAATTTCTTTTGGTATTCGTGGCACTGCACTTGCATGGATCGCTTCTTATCTGACTGACCGTACATTGAGAGTTTGTGTGAATGGTGTTTATTCTGACTTGTCACCCCTGAAGTATGGTGTACCGCAGGGTTCTGTGCTAGGCCCAGTCCTCTTTGTGCTGTATGCCTCTCCTGTGTCCGATGTCATCAATGGTCACGCCATGTTGCACGAAAGCTTTGCCGATGACACTCAACTTCATCAGTCGGCCTCCATTGCTGAAATTGACTCGTTGATGGTACGGACGCAGGAGTGCATTGCAGACCTAAAGACCTGGATGACTCTTAATAAGCTTCAACTAAATGACGACAAGACCGAGCTCATGTTAGTCTATCCGAAAAAACTTCAACACTCTGATCTTCCTGATTCTATGCTGATCAATGACATCCCTGTTCCTTTCTCTTCAGCAGTTCGAAGTCTCGGTGTGACCCTTGACCAGTCTCTTTGCTTCCAACAACATATCTCTAATGTCTGTAAGGCTGCCTATTTGGAACTGCGCAGGATTAGTTCAATTCGTCAGTACCTCTCCAGTGAGGCAACGAAAACACTTGTATGTGCTTTTGTTCTGTCTAGGATAGACTACTGTAATTCACTCCTGGCAGGGATTCCAAAATATTTGTTAGACCGACTCCAGCGAATCCAAAACAATGCTGCTAGGCTCGTCTGTAAAGCTTCTAGATCTGAACATATCACTCCTCTTCTTCGCTCTCTCCATTGGCTTCCTGTACCTGATCGTATATCGTACAAAGTATCTACTTTGACCTTTTCTGCTGTTTGTGGTTCTGGCCCAGAATATCTTTCTGAACTACTCCCAGTGTATACTCCATCCCGCCAACTGCGTTCCTCTTCTGACACTTGACTTCTCACGATACCATCTGCAAGAACTAAGACTTATGGTGAAAGGTCCTTCTCTTTCCAAGGTCCCAAAATATGGAACAAACTCCCTGGCAGCCTTCGTCACTCTGACTCCCTCGTCTCTTTCAAATCTGGTCTAAAGTCACATCTCTTCTCGAAGAGCTCGGATACGACTTAACAGAAGACATGTCTGTGAGTCACTATCACATGTGCATAAGCGAGTGTGTGCATGCATGTCAGTGTGTATGTGGGGGGGAGGAGGGGGGATAAATGTAGCTGTGTGCACGTGCGTGTATATTGTGTGAGTGGAAAACTTGGACATTGCTTAGTCTGTTAGTGACCGTACTTAGAATGTGTGTAAGTAAGTGGGAATGTATTTTATGTGCTTGTGTGTATAGGATGCTGACGTATGTGCGCATGTTAAACACGGTATTTTGTATCGGTTTGCTACCCTCTGTTGTCTAATGACTAGAGTGTTTGTGTCGATTTTGTAATGCAATACTATTTTGTATGTTATTGCTCATGTCATGTTTCTTTTTGTCTACAATGCCATGTCTATGTCCACGTAATGTGCTACAATTGTGTATAGATCTAGCATCGATTTGTGAAGCACCTTGAGCAGTTTGTCTGGATAGTGTGCTCAAAAAGTACCCATTATTATTATTATTATAAAGTGTGAAATTTGTTTTTGCATCTTGTAGATATTGAAAACAATTGATTGCAGATGTGTGCCATCTGAAGAACCCATCGACCTGATCAATGTTGCCTTTGAACAGAAGGTCTCTACTCCGCAACCAAACAAGAAAAAGGGGTAAGGTGGACTTTTTTTTTTTCTATCTTAATATGCGTATATTCATATTACAGAAAACAGTATGTTACGCGAAATAAAATTGTGTGCGAGTTTCATATGAAGTTTCTATCAAGAAAGGAATTGTGTGTTTGTGTATATATGTCCATGTGTTAAAAAAAACAATCTATGGGGTTCTGCTGCCTTAGGCTTGAGTGATCACATATGTGGATGCCATTTCTGTCTTACTGTCCAAGGCATCAGGCCTGATGAGCTCTACATGGAATGAAATGCGTCACCAGTTTTGGGAACACATTTTGTGTGGAATCATTCAAATGTGACAAAAAGAAAAGAAAAAAAAATCCTGTCTAATTCAGTAATAATAATAACAATGATGATGATGATATATAATATGATGATGATAATGGTAATAATAACAATAACAACAATAATAATAATAGTAATAATAATAACAATAATGATAATAATGACATTTATAAGATACCAAATCTTGATACAAGGATCAAACCAAAGCGCACATTCTCACAATTCACCAAAGCAATCGCCCGACACTGACCTCATGGCAACCATCTCTCAAGGAAAAACAGTGGCAAAAAGGAAAAAAAGGCAGACCACCAGTCTCACACATCGAGAACATAAGCAACATCAGTGGCCTAAATATTCTAGAAGTTGTCCACAAAAGTCATGACAGCTACCTGGAGGGAGATGGTGGTGTCTAAGTGTGCAGTGGCCAACACCGAACCTGGTAAGGCCGACAGGTGAGATAGGTAAATCATCCAATAACGACTAAAACTCCAGGGGCAAGGGGGAGGGCAGTGGGGCAAAAGAGTGTACATGTGGAGGGGGGAATCCATCAGCACAGGAAAGAATGAACTTTTAGAGCCTGCATCGTATGCATTGATGTGACACTGCCAGCTATAGTCGAACACCCATCACAAGCACAGATGCCATGCTGCTGGCAATCCTCAACCCCTGCGTCACAACTCTGGTTGCGACAGTAGTAAAAATTCATAGTTCAGCTGATGGTGTGATCAAAGGAAAGAAACCGCTTTTAGAATAATCTGTCTTTTCCCATTCCTGTTTATTTATGTGTGGTTTGACAGACAAGAGTTTCTTCATTCTAATCAGTTAGAACAATTAGCTTTTTCCTCTTATAATAATTTGATAGCATTTTTTTTAACTCACTCGCTACGTACGATTATGCCCCTTGCCGTTCCCCTGATACGCACCATTTGTATAGGTCATGAGAAAAATTCTCATACAAACAAATGAAATCAGAGAGCTTTGAAATTTGGCAGGTCATGTATTAAAAGATTGGTGTACAAAATGCTAAAATTTCAACTGTGTAATCCTCATGGTTGCTGAGTAATGGTACAAGTAAAATAGAGACATTTTCAGGTGAAAAATGTCTTACAAAATACACAGTCAGGTCAATACATCAGTTCCTACAGTCACATTTTGAATGAAATTTTATAAAATCCAACGTGCACATACTCCACGTGCACTTAAGCAAGAGATTGTGTTGAACAGCGCCGAGTTTTTGAGTATTGTTCAGCCATTTGCTTTTCCGTCGTCTGCTTCACTGTGGAGATAGTGGGTCGTGAACTTGGCACTGTCCACTCACCAACTGTGCAGTACAATGACCTCGTGGCCTGAAACGAGGCTAGGAATGATGAAAGAATCTATTTCTGGCTATTAGTTTTGGTTAACGGAAATACTGAAAGCCCCACAAATTTTCAAAACTCAAGTGGGATTTCTCCGACGCTCATAGACAAGCGTTGTTGAGACATGATCGGGAAATCCCGATGCTCGTAGCAAGAGAGTTAAAGCACCAAAAAAGCTATATACTGGGGGAATCACTTGTCGGCATCACCGGGTTTGGTGTTGGCCGCTGCACACTTACCACCATGTCCCTCCAGGCCGCTCTGTCTTGACTTTTGTGGACAATTTCTTGAATGTTTAGGCCACTGATGTTGGTTAACTGGGGGAATGCAAGCGATTTATAGACCACAGTGGCAGGGAATATGAAGCAGGCTCTAAGAGTTAAAACAAAACGGCAGCTTTTGATGTTACTGTAATCCTGTTTCCACTATCTCACCATACTGCGTGGTATTGGTTCTTTCTGTTTCCATAATCATTGTACCTGGTTGACAGAGAAAGGGCTCTCTTTTTCGAGCCTCACTGTGTAACCCTTTGACTCCCACACCCAGTCCACCAGCATTCTGCATTGTGAACAATGCTAGCAAAGCAAAAACTTAACCCTTTGACTCCCTGACCCTGGGGTGAGTGCAAAACTTTGTGTGGAGCCTTGACTCAGTTAACTCTGTTGAGGATAAGGGAAGATTAAGTCACAAGAGAGAGTTGTAGAACTTGACTCCAGAAACTTTAACAACGAGTAGTCCCCAGCATTCTGTCTTATCACAGTGGGATAGCCTTCAGCTTCTTCTCCATTATTTGTATATTTGCATTTATTTCTTTTTGATTATTTGTAATTGCATGTTATTAATACTAGTATTCTTTCTGTTCTGTAGGAGTCAAGCCCGGTGCACTGCTGTAAGTCCGTCACCATATGATGTCCCAGACAGACAGACGGGATACCTGGCACTCTCAGAACTCAATCCTCATCGCTGCTGGAACTTTGTGGAGGTATAAGATGACTAGTTATTAAACAGCATAGCTTAGGATTGATCAAGGTAATGATACTTTTTAGTGCTGGTATTTGGCCTCTGTCAGTCAGTGTCGACTATGGATGATGCACCTTAGTGTCATGTAGAGTTAAATTGATGCCTCTGGAGCAGTGTTGGCTGTGGCTGGTAAGGCTGATGCAGGAAAGGCACACTCTGTGACATTGGATGCGTGTGTGGATGCTGGCCTTGGGATTGCCTTCATAGGAGCTTGCTTTCTGTGTAGTATATTAGATTATGTGTTTGTTTTGACTCTTGGAGCTTGTGTTCTACAGTAAGCTAAAAACAGTGGATTATATGGTTTAATCTAGGTGATGATAATACTATAAGTTCATAAAATGCACTTAAATATAAAAAGAAATCTTAAATACGTGCTGCATGCATGGTTATTTATGTAGAAAGCATGCGTGAATGTACATTCACTCACAAAAAACGCACTTATACATACTGAAATGACATGACCCACAAAAGCAATACTTAGAAATGCTGTTATCATCTGATGTGGGTGGTTTTTGGATGAATGAGATTGAGATTTTGAGCTGTGAGCAATGGAGTGCGTAAGTTTAAAATAATTAATGTCAGATATATCAGATAACAACAACAAACAGTCAATAATCAGTAAACAAAACAACATCCACTGAATCCATAAATCTGTTTTGACAGGTGAACGTCACCCAGGAAACATTGCAGCAGGAAAGGTAGTGTGTCAGGTGTACCACAGTTGACAAAACTGTGGGTATCCACACTTAAACTTGGATTCCATTTTAAAGTGTCTGTTGTGTGTTAATTCTGACAGTGTGATGATTGGTTTAGAAATGTACATATTATATAATTTGAAATGATGTCTTAATATGTAAGTCCTGATGTATCTTGTCACTTTTCCTGACGAAAACTTTCTCTAAAACTATCTCCATCATTATCCTTATTCTTACATTTGAAATCATGAGCATGAGAGAAGATAGATAATGACCGCGTATATTCTTGGTATTTTTATGATTGTGAATGCATGTATTCTTGTATTTTTATGATTGTGAATGCATGTATTCTTGGTATTTTTATGATTGTGACTGCATGTGTTCTTGGTATTTTTATGATTGTGAATGCTGTATTCTTGGTATTTTTATGATTGTGACTGCATGTGTTCTTGGTATTTTTATGATTGTGAATGCATGTATTCTTGGTATTTTTATGATTGTGACTGCATATATTCTTGGTATTTTTATGATTGTGACTGCATATATTCTTGGTATTTTTATGATTGTGACTGCATGTGTTCTTGGTATTTGTATGATTGTGACTGCGCTTATTTGTTGTATTTTTATGATTGTGACTGCATATATTCTTGGTATTTTTATGATTGTGACTGCATTATTCTTGGTATTTTTATGATTGTGACTGCATATATTCTTGGTATTTTTATGATTGTGACTGCATATATTCTTGGTATTTGTATGATTGTGACTGCATATATTCTTGGTATTTTTATGATTGTGACTGCGTTATTTGTTGTATTTTTATGATTGTGACCACATATATTCTTGGTATTTTCATGATTGTGACTGCATTTATTTGTTGTATTTTTATGATTGTGAGCACATATATTGGTATTTTTATGATTGTGACTTCATATATCCTTGGTATATATTTTTATGATTGTGACTGCATGTATTCTTGGTATTTTTATGAATTGTGTGGGTTATCCAATAAATAGTAAAAATATCTCCATAGAAATGTAGAAAATAAATACTGATCTGTACCTTTCCGTGCTCCTTTGATGTAACATTCCCTCTCCTGAAAGACTGATTCCCATCTGTCAGGAAGGTCCAGAATGCCTGTTGCTAGAGTTGACATGTTGTGCCTGCTTGGCTTCCCCCACTTCCAAGTCATCTAAGTTGTAGATATAAAGTCTGCGGCTGTCAAAAGGTCGAAAAATGACCGATTCGGATTCTGTTTTTTCTGGTGGGAAATGAAAGAGTAGAATGCATAGGTGTGATTTCAACTCATTTTAGTGGTTTTCAACTGTCGAAACCATCTGAAACAGGCCGATAAAAATTATCTCAAATTTTTGATATCGTCTAAATGTGGAGGCCATTTTGTTGGCCAATTTTTGTCAGAGACTAATTTGGATGGTAAATTTAGGCTTGGCATGCTCGAATTAACCTGATGAGATATGTTACAAAGGTAGGTTCGGATGTCACCTTTTTCACCCAAAATCACCGCCAGGTCTGCGGTTGTCAAAAAGGTCGGAAAAATTACCAATTCCGATTCTGCTTTTTCTGGTGGGAAATGAAAGATAGAATGCATAGGAATGATTTCAACTCATTTTAGTGGTTTTCGACTGTCAGAACCTACTGAAACAGGCTGATAAAAGTGATCTCTAATTTTCGAGAATAAACAAGTGTGGCAGGGTGTCTCATAGGTATGATGTCATAAGTGATGTTGCTCTCTCTGTTTTGTGGTAAGATGCGTTGTCAATGAGAAATCATTTAACAGTGCTTTACATTTCTTTCAAAAACAGATTATTATTTTTACTTTATCAAATGCATGTATACTGCATATGCTCTTGTCCTAAAAAATAAATCTAAATGTCCCAGAAAAAAAAAATCTCAAATTGTGCCTAAAAAGAGTTTAAAGGGGTTGTTGACATCTCTGAAATTTGTTTCTTGACTTTGTCGTTAAAAATGGTGCAAAAAAAAATCTTTACCTTCAGTGTTGAAAGTTAAACATTTCTGATTTTGTGTGTGATAATTTAGTTTGTTTTGTTGACTGTGCCATCTCTAGAGTAAAACAAATATGTTTCATGTGTAGGTCTTGCCACGTACGTCATCTGGTCTACCCTCTGAACACTGTGTTGGACGACAGTATTGGTTGTGCTGTCTGGTTTGCCGCCAGGGGTAAAGGGGTCCTGGGAAACGGACCCAACAAGGGAGCACCATACACAGTAGTGCCAGGGTTAGACATCTTTGTGCCTTCATTAGTCCTAGTTTTTTTGTTTTCTTTCTTTTCCAGTTTTTGTCAAGCTTTGTTTTTTCTTCTGTGTGTGTGTGTGTGTGTGCGTACGTGGTGTGTGTGTGTGTGTATACGTGTGTGTGTGTGTGTGTGTGTGTGTGTGTGTGTGTGTGTGTGTGTGTGTGTGTGAGAGAGAGAGTTATGCATATGCATGTGGGAGTGTTGTTTTGTTTGTGTGTGTGTGTTTGTGTGTATGAGAGAGAGAGAGAGAGAGAGGGAGTTATGCATGTGGGAGTGTTTTACACCAATATCATACACAAGTTTGATTATAAGTGGTGCAGTGTTTATGGAAAAACATGACTATATTCTGCATTTTAACTGTACAGATGAAATACAGAAACTGCATGCTTTGATGACACAAGGGTTACTATATGGACAGTTAGAGTTTGTGTAATTTTGTTGCAAATCTAGTAGATTTATCTAGTGATACTAAACACAGTTTAATCCTGAAATATCCAGGCTTTACTTTATTGAAGAGTTTGCAGTGAGGGAATCATATGTCATGATGGTTCATTGACTGTGAACATCTGTTGTCTGCCCTTAGAATGGCACAGCCAGGGAAGACAGCTTTAGTGTCAGATATGCAGAAGCAAGTTTAGGTAATTTAGGCCCATTTTTACATATATTTTGGTGTCCTTAGTTGTGTGTAAATTTGTATTCTGGTATGTTTTATAGATCCTCTGTGTGATAATTTTTTGTTTGTTTTTATTTTATTTAATTCATGGGTTAAAACCAGATCCAGCTAATAGTCGGGCTGTTTTTAAAATTTATTGTTAGACATATTATCATATTGTGTTCTGTCCATTTTCTAGGTGCTTGATGAAAAGTCAAGGTAATTGTGAACTCATAATTCATAATTTGCTCTGACTCCAAGTGTGCCACTTAAAAACAGAATCCTGTAAATTTAGACAGAACGGAAGTGGAACAGGTCAGATTGATGTTACAATGATCTGCTGTTGGAATATCCGAATTTTAATGATGCTAAGCCTTAAAACAGGAGAGTATCAAAGTCTAGATAAGTATTGTATAGAAGTATTCAGTGTTTGATTTTTCATCCCCTTGTAAGAAAAGTTGTCTGATTATTTAGTAACAGTGTGTTTGCTTTTTGTTTGAAAGCAGAATGTACTCTGAGTATGTTGTTCTGCTTGCTGCCGCATAGGCCACAGTTTGATGTGCGTGGAAGTCAGAAGCAACTATCACATGCTGTTCAGTATAAATAGTATCTCCACCTTCTGGAAATTCTGTGCTGGAAATTTCCTCTTTTCTGTCACTCTCTTTGTTTCTGCCTTGTTCCTTTGCTTTCTGTCATTTCTTCCTATCATTTTCTGCCTTCCTGGTCCATTCACCTGTATGCATTCGATAAAGTCTTAAGTACTTTTTCTTAGGATTGATAATTGGGTACATGTCTTAAATGCATTTTTGGCTCAGGGGTGGGGATGAAGTGGGGGTGGGGGGATATGCGGAAGCAGTTTTAGGTAATTTATGCCCGTTTTTATATATGTTTTAGTGTCCTTAGGTATGCTTAAATTTATTGTCAGGTGTGTTGTTTAAATCCCCTGTGCAATAGGTTGGACGGAGTGGTCAAGGCCAAGGGCATGTCCTTAGATTATGTGCGCGAATGCATTGATATGTGTACTTAATTTTCTTTTCTTTTTTTTTTCCTGTTGAAGTTCTGTATTTTTGAAGCAATTATAGCCCTGATATGGCTCTGTGCAGTTGGCTGGGCTTTAAACAACATTAACAATAACAATATCATGTGCTGGATTTTTCTGCCTTAACCCTCTTGTATTTGTATTCTAGAGAGCTGAACTACCCCTAGATTTCGAATTTTCTGAAGCTTTTCCCCCCAAAATAGGGTTACTCTGTTCATGAGTACACTGTGAGCATGTCTGATCAGATATAAAGCTAGAAATTTGTCAGGTGTCGGTAAACATGCTTTACTTCCATATCCAAGTGAGTGTCTTTCTAACCACTGCTTGTCGTGTCATTGTCACCAAAGATGTCACGAAACATGAATAAATAAGTGACATATGTATGAAAACAAGAGAAGCACACCTATACGTAACCACAACACATACAGATGAGTAATGAATTAGAACATGGCCTAGCAAAAGTGTCTAGCAGCATTTCCATGTGATAGTACTCACAGTGATCACCAAATGTCACCAAGTGCTCCTCAGGTATTTACACAGTTTGTTCAGGTAGTTTTTATCATTATTTTTCTTTCCACTACAAAACTACATTCAATGTTCATAATACACTTTACTAATTGTCTGTACAAAAACAAAAAGAAATAATCTAAAGGTTTGGCATCAGCTGGCAGTATACAAGTTGGTCCGATCCAGAGATCAAATTTCTTTACTGTCAGCAGAAACCAGAGATGGGTGCCACGTTCGCTGGAATGCGGTCAGCGGCGCGTTATCTTCTGTGTCGGTCTGCTCTAATAAATCACAGTTTTCATCATCTTCCCCCTCACAAACCTCAATATCTGATTCAGCTACATCTTCTTCGTGTTTTCCTAATTTACGAACAGTAGTATTTAATTCCTCCTCTGAATAATCTGGAGAATTATCTGTATCCTGAAAACCGTCTGCTACAAAGGGCATCGCCATTTTTTCACACGCTACGAGTCATGAATGAAAATACCCCAACCACATTTCACGCCCAAGCATAAGTCAATGGATGTGTGTGTAGTGCTAATTTTCCCAAGATCATCTCATTGGATGATACCAAGAATGTTTGACCAATTGTCAGTCTCCCTGGGCCAGAAACATGTGATCAGTGCTTGATCAAAATAGCCCATGCTCGTGGCCGACTTTTACAGTCGGGTACGGCCGTAACGAAGCACTAGGCAGTGCGGGCGGAACTGTCGGCTACGGTCGTAACGAAGCTAAGAGGGTTAAGGGGTGTCAGAACCAATCGCCAGTCTTCTGGAAGCTGAACAAACAATGTCACTTTATTGCATGAAGATGGAGAGCCATTAAATAAATTCTAAGTGTATACATATGTATTACATCCTAGACTTTCAGTTTACAAAACTATAAGATATACAAAACGAGTGCAACTGCCTGCGTTCAAGCAAACAGGAACCAGAAAAACATGAACACAAAATCAGAACGCATGTTTAATACAACCAGACAAGACAGGCGCAAATTTTTGGCCAACTGGCCTTTGTCAAGCATAAAAGTAAAATCACAAAAGAACAAACACCAAATACAAAACTTTGGAGAAAAAGATCAAAACTTCCTTGCTGCTTCGTGCAGTGGGAGAAAAGGATTAAAATGAAATCATAATGTCTTTGTGTGTAATGGTAAGAACTGAGAAGAGGGGAGGCAGATATGATATCTGAAGGGAAGTGAGATGAATTCTGCAGTTTGAAAAATGATCATGCCATATTAGTATTGTTTGATCCTGAAGAGGGACCAGGGCTAAAAAAAATATAAAAAGATATTTAGGTTTATTTTTTGTGTGTGTGTTTGCGTGTTTGAAATTCCAACGTAATTTCTCAAAATGACTGAAAAAATCTGGTTCTTGGTTTAATCCATGGAAATGTAGTTTATGTAGATTTCATGGTATTGTCGATTATGGCTTTAAAAATTCAGCATATGTACATTTTAAATAATAATTGTTGATCACAGTTCCATTATTCTAACATGCAGTTAATGTAGTGATTTTTTTTTCAGGTGATTCTATGTGGAATGGGAGCTGATGAACAGCTGGCTGGCTATTCTCGGCACAGGGTGCGCTTCCAGTAAGTAGCATAGAGTTTTTAAGTGATGCAAAGATCCCACAGCCTTGTCTATGTTTCTTCTCATGCATGCACACATACAGTACACCATATGTAGTATGCCACTTGTGCACATATACACACAAAAGAAAAAATCCCACACACACAACACACACACCACACACCACACACACTAACACATTGACACACACACCACACACACACACCACACACACACCCCACACACACACACACAACAACACACACACACACACACACGCACACACACATTCACACACCACACACACACACACACACACACCACCACATGCACATATCACTTATAGTGAAAAGACGTTAAAGCAAAGAACGAATGAACACACACACTCACACACTCACACACACACAAACGTGGACACACACACATGCACACACACACACACACACACACAATTCACACACACATCACACACACACACACAAATGCAGACACACACACACACATACACACACACACACAAACTGGACACACACACAAACACGGACACACACACACACACACACACACACACACACACACACACACCACACAACACACACACACACACACACCACACACACACACACACACACACACACACACACACACACACACACCACACCACACACACACACACACACACACACACACACACACACACACACACACACACACACACACACACACACACACACACACACACACACACACACACACACACACACACACACACACACACACACACACATGCACGCACATGCACACACACAGACAAACACACTCTGACACACTCACAGAGACAATTGGCAGTAGTTAACTTCTTTCTTTGTTGCCATAAGGCCATAAAATGTAGAACGATTTTCATACAGCAATAGTGACTGAAGACAGAGATGATAACAGGAGATGCTGTAATGAGATCCTTCAGGACCTGTGCTGAGGTTCAGTCCGGGTAGGTCTTGTGGTGAGACTGAAAATCCACTAAGAAGAAGCTGCAGCCAATTCTTAGTTATTTTTTGTTTTTATTTTTATTTTTTTGAAGTCCCATTTTCTAAGCTGGAACAGTTTTTACATTGCGATGATGATGATGATGATGATGAAGGTGACAATCATGATGTTGTGGAGTTCCATTCAGGATTGAGACTGCATGACAGGGCTGTACTCTACGTTTACTATCATAATACATCCTGGAGTCAACCAGGCCCAAGAGATACAGACACCTGTGGTGCTGGTCAGAAGATTTGAGCAACACCATCAATGACGCATCTGTGAAGTGGATGAGACTCGACTGTGTGGTCCCAGTCTTCCCAACGAGCCTATAGCATGCCCAACTCCGGATAGGAGCTGGTTAGAGCTGAAAAATCCCACAGTGATTTTTGGAGGTACTGATGTGGATTCGAACCCATAACCTTCCAGTCGGTAGTCCGTTGCATTAATTACTACACCACAGCGTCTGGTTGCCAGTTCTAAGTCTTTCTTTTATTCTTCAGATACATCAGAATCATATTCACATTCTTTCTTATTGTTCCTTTCTTCGGAGCTTCATTGTTTGAACAGTTTGAGTGACCTTTAGTTGCTGTTTTACATTTATTTGTCTTTTCTTGCTGTGACATTTTCTACGCCACTTGCATGCACATTCAGAATGCTTTGATGAGATATTGATGGAGATGAGAAGCGCGATGCTATGGAGTTCCATCTAGGGTCAGGACTGCATGATTTCAATTTCAATTTCAGTTTCTCATGATGACTTCTCTGTGCGCAGAATGAATTCCATATACGCTAACGTTGTAGGTGCCATGTGATGGAGAAGATCCAGAATGATCACGGCACAAGCACTAAGCCTGCACATAAACCCATAAGCTGGCCAGGTCCTGAGGTCCTACCTAGATAGTTCCATAACCCTGGGGTTGTAGGGGAGTGAAGTGGCAGAGACCTCAACTTTCCCCAGGACGGGCACGGTGAGGGCAGCGCCCATCAGGACTGCATGACAGGGCTGTGCTCCACACTTACTATCATAAGATATCTTGGTGTAAAGCAGGCACAAGAAAAACAGACACCTGCAGTGTTGGGCAGGAAATTTGAGCAACATCCTCAGTGACGCATCCATGAAGTGGATCAGACTGTACTCAGGAAGTCTCATTCTTTCCAATGAGCTCACAGCACACTCAGCTCAGTAGGATCCAGTTGGATCTGATAGGATTCGAACCCACAACCTTCCAGTCGGTAGTCAGTGGTGCTGACCACTGCACCATAATGAGTGGTTGTTTGAATGAATTTTCAGTTCGGGCCAGGCTGGAAGGGTTTATTATGAGAGTACATGCAGATGCAGTGCATATGAATCTGGCCGAGTACGGACGCCATTGATTTTGCACCAGATAATAAGCACTTCAGAAGTTGTCTGTATTGACACTGGGCTGATCGTTACGAGGGAGTGTGTGAGTGTGTGTGTGTGTGTGTGGTTGTGTGTGTGTGTGTGGTGTGTGTGTGTGTGTTCTATCAGACAGGAATCCTGGAGGGGGTTGATTGAAGAAATCAATATGGAGATTCATCGCATTTCTGCCCGCAACCTAGGCCGTGATGATAGGTGGGTATACCAACTTAAGTGCATTTAGATATGCACACAAGCGTGACAAATGTGTGTTTGTTCTTGCGTACACAGACACAGCACACACACACACACAATGCATGCATTCCTGAAACTCCTCACAGTTCCTCATATGTGTACATGTATTACTTACAGTCCTTGTAGATTGATGTTGCTGTTAACCCTTTGACTCCCGCACCTTATCCACCAACTGCAAAAACTTAACCTTTGACTCCCTCACTCTGGTGGATACCAGCTTTCTGCAGGAAGCTGGTGGATAGGGTGAGGAAATCAAAGAGTTAAGGTTTTGCTTTGCTAGTATGGTTGACAATGCAGGATGATGGTGGACAGGGTGCAAGAACCAAAGGGTTAAAAACTCTTTTATTGCTTTTCAAAATATTCTTTTACTGGCTGTTTGTTTATTGGATTTTAAATACTTGCTATTACTATTTTTATCGACTTGTCTCCAGCCTTACCAGAGCGTGGCCTCTGTTTCTGCTCTTTTTTCTTTTTTAACCCTTTGACTTTCTCATCCTGTCTGCCATCATCCTGCATTGTCAGCCATGACAACAAAGCAGAAACTTAACCCTTTCATGCTCTCACCCTGTCCACCAGCTTCCTGCAGGAAACTGCTGGAATTGGTGAGGGAGTGAAAGGGTCATGTTTTTGCAGCTGGCGGATAGGGTGCGGGAGTGAAAAGGTTAATTAAAGATTTTTTAAGAATTGTTTTTAAAAATGCTTTTTGGTCATCCGGAGGTGAAATATTACATATAATGGCAAGTGCCTTCATTGCAGCTTAGTTCAAGAATATAGTGACGTGGTTAAATGTCTCATCGATTGAATATTGATTTAGTGAGAAGATATGTTTCATCGTGAGAATGGTTTGTTTGATTATCGTAATTTCATGCAGATTTGAGGTGGATCCGGAGTGAAAATAAAAATGGTATGTCTCTGTGATCATAGGGTGAAAATTTGATGCAAAACAAAAGAAAGAAATTTAGTCAGAAAACACAACAGATTGTTTCGCTTTAATGTGTACACTGCAGGATTTGGACTCCTTGTGTGTGGAATTGGAACTATTGGATAATGTTTAATTGTACTGGTTTGGCATTGCAATGTACACAGAATCATCACAGACCACGGCAAGGAGTCTCGTTTCCCATTCCTGGATGAAGATGTCGTTACTTTTCTTGCTGCCTTGCCGATTCACCACAAGGTGCTGTATCAGTATGTGTTGTGTGTGTGTGTGTGTGTGTGTGTGTGTGTGTGTGTGTGTGTGTGTGTGTGTGTGTGTGTGTTGTGTATGTGTGTTTGTGTGTGTGTGTGTGTGTGTGTGTGTGTGTTTTGTGTGTGTGTGTGTGTGTGTGTGTGCTGCCTTGCTGGTTCACCACAAGGTGCTGTATCTGTATGTGTTGTGTGTGTGTGTGTGTGTGTTACCAGTTTAACTGTTTGACCAGAATATGAAGATATCAGGTCTTCTTTCTAATGCAGTTCACTTTATTTATAAGGAGACATGAAATGAATGTCGGCTGGATATGAGAAAAAAATACTCCCCTCTCCCACATGGAACAATCGTTCAAAAAATAATGTCAGCAACAACAACATGCTGCTTTCATGTTTTGAAACAACATTCATTGCCATTGTTAACATCATTGTGGTTGGGAAATACCTTTCATGCACACAGACATGGCAGCAAGTTCTACTTTGATTGGTCGCATACAAGAACGGAAAGGTCAGTGTTGCTACTGTTAGCGTATTAATTTCATGCGAACTCTGGGGGTACCAGAAATTCAAAACTTTTTCAAGGCCCAGCCCAAATACTTGTGCAGAACTGATGTAAACTGAACATATTCAGTCCTAAATTTTTACATGGAGAGAACCTTCTAAGGAATAAAAATATGAATAGAAGTGAAGACATTGTCCACCATTCTTTATCACTGTTCTTTTGTCATACGAGTCGTAAGTCATCTTGCCATTTGGGATGAATGATAGTGGCAAGAAGTATATAATTACAATGTGTAGTAATAGGTGAAATGATATAGTCGGCTGAGATAGAATGGGGCAGTTGGATACGGTGATGGAAGACTTTTTATGGTTTGCATGCATTGATAGTGTGTGTGTGTGTGCGTGTGCATGTGCATGTGTGTGTGTGTGCGTGAGATTACTTGTTTGCCATGAGGATTGTTTTGGAAATTGCTAAAAATAAAGGTGTTTAGTCATAAGGACAGTTTCTTGTGCACCTTTGGTCTTTTAAACATGTGGGTAACATCTGTATCATTTTCACAGGCAGACTTGCGTTTCCCACGAGGGGTGGGAGAAAAAACTGTTGCTACGGCTGTTGGCTCTTCGACTCCACCTACCCTCCACGTCGGCTCTGCCAAAGCGAGCCATTCAGTTTGGATCTCGCATTGCTAAGTGGAAAAGAGCAAGGAGAAAGGAAGCCAGGTCTGCGAAAGATTGACACAAGAGTGATTCATGGACAATACAGTGGTCGTAAATATATGAACTGAAAAATAACCGATCCATGGCTGGTTAGTGTCTTTTACCTACTCAACAGAGACAGAAAAGTGATACGTAAATAGTCCATTGTACGCAGATTGTCCATTGTTGTTTTCTGCCAGTTAAATAGAGACACAGAAGGGAAATGTGAGTGGTTTGTGAGGAGAAAGGTGGCAAATGGTTCCGATATTCACCTGCCAGAGACTAAATTCAAGGTTCCAGGGTTGGTTTCCCACTGAGGCCTCAATTTTTCTTCTCATTTCAACTGGAAAATGGAACTGAACATCTAGAAAGGGGACCAAAAAATGAGTCGGAACTATGTGCCTTCTGGCCTCTGCACACACTACAAGATCCCAAGATCCCACTGCAGTTAAAAACGTGAAGATCTGGGAATTTACTTAGCTTCCCTGGCATAAAGATTTTGGATAAATAGGTATGTTTCCCAGATCCATCCTCTTGAAGCCCAATTAGCTTTGTGCCTTTCTGAAGTCTTGATAAATGAAAAAAGAGAGACGGAGACAGAGTGAGTGAAAGAAAAAGTAATACAGGGAAGGGGAAAGGGAAGAGAAAAGGAAAGAATATATAAGAATACTGTACTCTGTGTGTGTGTGTGTGTGTGTGTGTTTGTGTGTGTGTGTGTGTGTGACTCTGTGTGTGTGTGTGTGTGACTCTGTGTGTGTGTGACTCTGTGTGTGTGTGTGTGTGACAGGATGACAACTTGGGTCAAGGGTCACTCGATCCTATCTCAGCATTTTGTGATTGTGTGTGTGTGAGTGACTCTGTGTGTGTGTATGTATGTGTGTGTGTGTGTGTGTGAGACAGGATGACAACTTGGGTCAAGGGTCACTCGATCCTATCTCAGCATTTTGTGTGTGTGTGTGACTCTGTGTGTGTGTGTGTGTGTGTGTGTGTGTGTGTGTGTGTGTGTGTGTGTGAGACAAACAGAGGGAGGTTGATGGCTTGGGTCAGGGATCACACACCCCACTCCTTTCCTGTCTTGTCCCTCCAAGTTTGCGTGTGCTTTGTGCCCTGGAGTTTTGGTCATTGTTTGGCGATTGCTTTGGTGAATTATGAGAGTGTGCTCCATGGTTTGATTCTTGAGTCAATATTTGGCGCCATATAAATGTCTATCATTATTATTACTGTTATTATTATTATAATTATTGATATTGTTATCATCATCATCATCATCATTATCATCATTATCATCATGGGTTACTACAGCTTTCTGGCTTTTCATAGAAATTTAAGAGAGATTTGAAAAAACATAATCCCAGTCTGACTGGAGCCTTCAGGTTGGGTGGAAACTATAGATACTTTTTCGAATTGAGCGATAGTAGTGGAAAATATTTGAGTGAAGCAAAAATTGCGCAGAGCTTTGAAGCTGAAAACAGTTAACCCTTAGACTCCTGCACCCTATCCACCAACTGCAAAAACTTAACTCTTTGACTCCCTCACCCCATCCACCAGCTTCCTGCAGGAAGCTGGTGGATAGGGTGAGGGAGTCAAAGAGTTTAAGTTTTTGAAATGCTAGCATGGTTGACAATGCAGAATGCTGGTGGACAGGGTGCAGGAGTCAAAGGGTTAATAAGAGCTTTTTAATCAGGCAACATGCCAGATCCTGCTACTATCATCTCCATCGTATAAAGCTGATCAGGAAGTATCTCTCTGTCGAAACAACTGCAAAACTCGTTCTCTCCTTCATAATGTCTCGCATTGACTATTGCAATTCACTCCTGTCTGGTCTTCCTGCCTCCACCATTCACATCCTACAGCGCATTCAAAACAATGCTGCACGCCTTGTACTCAAAAAGAAAAAAGCTGACCACATATCTCCTCTCCTGGCACAACTTCACTGGCTCCCTGTATCAAAGCGCATACAGTACAAACTAGACACCATGTGCTACAAAAGCCTCAATAACGCAGCCCCCGATTACCTGTCAAGCCTACTTGAGATCTATCTTCCCTCACGTACCCTCCGCTCTGCCTCTGATCCTCTGACTCTTCGCTTTCCACGCACTAAGCTCAATACCTATGGTCCACGAGCCTTCTCTGTTTCTGGTCCACTCTCCTGGAACAAACTTCCTCTCTCAGTCCGTCAGCAACCTACTTTTGTCTCCTTCAAGTCCGCTCTCAAAACTCACCTTTTCTCTCCTGCATAAAATCCTAACCTCACTCAACCCTCCCTCTGCAGCCTGTCTCCGCTCGGAGGGAATCACATGGTTATAATATATAATTGTATGCTATGCTCTCTATAATTTTCCATTGCTTTTATTCTTGCTTTTATTGCTTTTATTCTTTCTCCCCATTTATAGCCATGCGTGTGTGTGGGTGTGTGTGTGTGTGTGTGTGTGTCTGTATGTGTGCGTGCGTGTGTGTGCGAGCGTGCGTGCCTGCGTGTGTGTCTGCTTCAGCGCTTAGATTTGATTTTATCAAGATTTTGCGCTATATAAATATTGTAATTATTATTATTATTAATTATTATTAATTATTATTCCATGAGACTACGTGGAACAAGGTTGTATTCTCACCCTGTTGAAAATATGTCTTCGATTTAATAAACTTGGGATCAACTATGTATATTGTCATATTTTATAAACTTTTTCATTCTCTTTCTTTGTTGTTTTGTTTAGTTAATGTTTTTTTGGTTTTTTTTAGGTTATGATGGTTTATTTTAGTGCACTGTTTCAGGCCAAATAACTGACAACATGAGTACATGGAGTAAATTCTGTATTTCATTATGTTTCTTTCTTACAAAGGCATCTAGCAGTATTCTTCTTGGTCACAGTTATACAAACTTTGTATGACAGTGGACTAAGTATTTCAAATGTTGCCCCTTAGTGTGGAGTCTGCTTGTATGTGTGTGTTTCGTTTTTGTTTTGAAAACAAAAATGTTTTTGTTTTTCATCACATAAACAAATTGTCAGAGAATTGACAGTCTTGAAGATGTGTGTGTGTGTATGTGTGTATGTATGTGTATTTATGTGTATGTGTGTGTGTGTGTGTGTGTATGTGCATGTGTGTGTGTATGTGAGTGTGTATTTGTGTGTGTTTGTGTATGTGGGTGTGTATGTGTGTGTGTATGTGTGTGTCTGTGTGTTATTAACAACTTTCTTGGTCTTCCATTGTTTCGCCGAACATTTTAGACTCTTTTTCTCTCATTCTCTTCCGTGTGACAGTTGATCTGTCACGTATAGTTTGTTTAGTCACCAGGAATCACACGAACACTATTTGCTGCTGTTCTCTTTCTTTTGTGTCGGGTTCATTTGTTGATGTTGTGTTGTCTCTTTGTTTGTGTCTACATCCTTGTTAGCAGTCAAAGGCTTTGTGGAATTTTCATAGAGAATGTGTTCTGGCTTTTTCAGATCATTAGAGTTATTTCATGTGGATGTTTTGTTTGGTTTGTTGATACTTTTAAGATGAGTGAAGAGTCCCATAAACTTGAGTTAAACCAAGGCTGTTGCTGAATAAAATCTGTGTGATAACTAAATGCTTCCGTGTATATTATATTGTGCCATTCAAAAGTGAATAGCTGAACTTAAGTTTTGGATGACAGAGAGTAAACTTCAGCAAGATGATTAGACAAGCAATGTGTATCATGTCTATCAATTGCATTGGCACCCCATTCTCAGCTCATGTATGTAACCTTGGTGTTAACGTTCAATCGTTTTTGTTTAATTAAGCAACACAGTTTGAACCTTTGCAATGTGGCCCATCTAGAACTGAGGAAAATCAGTGCTATTCACTATCACCTTTCCACTGATGCTGCAAAAACATTGTCTCATTTTTCTATGTCGACTTGACTATTGCAATTCATTCTTGGCTGGCCTTCCAAAACGTCTTCTCCACAGGCTCCAGAAAGTTCAAACTAATGCTGCTAAGCATATCTTGGCAACATGAACATATCCCCTCTCATCTGAAATCATTGCATTGGCTTCCTGTTTAATCAAGAATGAGTTACAAACTCGCCTCATCATGCTTTGCATCTGTCTCTGACCCTCAGTATCTCTCTGACATTCTTAACATCTATACACCACACAGAAAACTTCGTTTCTGTTCTGATTCCAGAGGGTTTTGTGTTCCATCTTTCAAAACAAAATGTTTTGTTGATTCACATACCAAGTCCAGCAGTATGAAACGAACTCCCAGACAGCATTCGACATTCTTACTAAGGTCCAACACTACTGAACAAATTTTCAGACGTCATTATCATTCAGCTTCAATCACTTCTTTTGAATCTGATCTTAAGGTCCATCATTTTTAGCAGTGATCTTTGTTTATGTATGTGTGTTCAAGCTAACAAATATAAAAGTCAATCACTAACTCTGTCACTGTATACAAAGTGTAAAAAAAAAATTTTTAAAAAGGAACAGTGCCACATTTATGTGTAGTAAGTTATTCTCAGTGATTATCACATTTTTGATGTGGTAATTAATTCCCCATCTATGTCCAAATTGTTGTGAGACACACACATCCAATCTGGTTTTCTTGTTTAAGCATCTTTTTATTCTTGCCTCTTTAACATCTTGTCCTCTGAGCTTGCCGTGAAATGTTTGATCATCAGTGCGTAGCTGTCCACCAAATTGGTTGGATTGTTATTGTGAGAGAAGACACTGGATCACACGCCAACTTCTGTCTGCCTTTCCTGTCCCTCGTCTTTTTCTTCGCCTGAAAACATTTCCGGCCTTTGCAGCTCAAAGACATTTCTCCTTTCTGTTCCTCGTTTTTCTTTATTTCTACACCCCCCTCCCCATTCCACCTGCTGCCTCCCTTTCCCTTCTCTCATCTTTTGTCTGCCTGTTTCTTTTTTCTGTCTGTTTGTTTGTCTGTTTGTCTTACTGTTACTCTCTGTATCCCTCCCTTCTCTCCACACAGTTTTAAGCAGCCAGTGATGATAATCCACTGTTGGAAATTTAAGCCTTAGTCTCGCTGCCCGTCTGTCTGTCTCTCTTTAATTCAACCTGCCAACTTCTCTCTCTCTCTCTCTCTCTCTCTCTCTCTCTGTCTCTCTCTCTCTCTCTCTCTCTCTCTCTCTCTCTCTCTCTCTCTCTCTCTCTCTCTCTTGTGTGTGTGTGTTGTACATGTCCATTATACTTACAAATGCAAATTTATCGTTTCATGTATATACACTGTCGCTCCCTCGCTCTTTTCTTGCAATGACATCAAGCCAGTTTTTGCTGGCCCTTTCTGTACATCAGAGCGCTGTGGACATATACACGCCTTTTGATATCTTTGGTCTTGTCAAACAACAAGACAGAACTATGTTTTGTGCTTGTGTTTCTTTTCCATTATCAATGCAGTGGCTGTGTGTGAGGGGAGAGAGAGAGAGAGAGTGTAGTGTGTGTGTGTGTGTGTGTTGTGTGTGTGTGGTGTGTGTGTGTTGTTAGGGAGAACAAGAGATAAATTTCATGATTTCAGTACCTTACAAAAGTCAACATCTTGTCTCATGCTTTCAACATGCTTTTCTCACTTCCACGACTTTTCCTGTGCTGATTGAAAAAAAATGTTTTGACATATTCATGTGTTTTGTTTTTTTCACCGTGCTATGCTAAAAGATGTACGGGTGAGGTAGACTAATTATTCACCGTCAAACATTTGCCACATTTTAATCTACCCATTGGAATGGATTTGTGACCCATATCCACTAAAATCCCGTTGGTCCAAAATCATAACAGGATTATCAACTTCTGATACTGATGTATGTTCATTTCCTTGATCCTCTTGACTGCAGGGACAGTAACTGTTGTTGAAGGCGCTGGCTTGAATATGCTGTTCATATGGACGTTGAGCCGGTTGTGGTCAGCGTGTAATCTGATCAAGATCACTTGCTGTTCCCTGGACAGAAGGTGGTTGTCAGCCCTTTCTGTCTGTGACTTAGGAATGATCTGGTAATATGCCTCTTTCCTGTCTGTGACTTGAATGATCTGATGATGCTCTTCTTTTCTGTTTGTGACTTGAGGAGTGATCTGATGATGCTCCTCTTTTCTGTCTGTGACTTGAGGAATGATCTTTAGGAATGATGTTTTTTTCTTCTGTGACTTAAGGAGTGATCTGATGATCTCTTCTTTTCTGTCTGTGACTTAGGAGTGATCTGATGATGCTTTCTTTTCTGTCTGTGACTTAAGGAGTGATCTGATGATGCTTTTCTTTTCTGTCTGTGACTTGAGGAATGATCTGATGATGTTCTTATTTCTGTCTGTGACTTGAGGAGTGATCTGATGATACTCTTCTTTTCTGTGTGTGACTTGAGGAGTGATCTGATGATGCTCTTCTTTTCTGTTTGTGACTTGAGGAGTGATCTGATGATGCTCTTCTTTTCTGTTTGTGACTTGAGGAGTGATCTGATGATGCTTCTCTTTTCTGTCTGTGACTTGAGGAAGTGATCTGATGAGGCTCTCTTTTCTCTCTGTGACTTAAGGGAGCGATCTGATGATGCTCTTCTTTTCTGTATGTGACTTAAGGAGCAATCTGATGATGCTCTTCTTTCTGTGACTTAAGGAGCGATCTGATGATGCTCTTCTTTTCTGTATGTGACTTGAGGAATGATCTGATGATGTTCTTCTTTCTGTCTGTGACTTGAGCGATCTGATGATGCTCTTCTTTTCTGTCTGTGACTTAAGGAATGATCTGATGATGCTCCTCTTTTCTGTCTGTGACTTGAGGAATGATCTGATGATGTTCTTCTTTCTGTCTGTGACTTAAGGAGCAATCTGATGATACTCTTCTTTTCTGTCTGTGACTTAAGGAGCGATCTGATGATGCTCTTCTTTTCTGTCTGTGACTTAAGGAGCGATCTGATGATCTCTTCTTTTCTGTCTGTGACTTAGGAGGATCTGATGATGCTGTTCTTTTCTGTCTGTGACTTGAGTGATCTGATGATACTTTTCTTTTCTGTCTGTGGCTTGAGGAATGATTTGATGTTGTTCTTCTTTCTGTCTGTGACTTAGGAGTGATCTGATGATACTCTTCTTTTCTGTCTGTGACTTAAGGAATGATCTGGTGATGCTCCTCTTTTCTATCTGTGACTTGAGGAGTGATCTGATGATGCTCTTCTTTTCACTGTGGCTGATGCTGTTGTCTGGATGGTCTTCCTGGGTTACTTTTTTTTAGCTTCATCTACTGTCTCCTATCCTGGTATTCCACTGTGAGCAGGAATATACCTGAGAACAGCGCTTCTGGTTCTCCTGAATTGGTGGAAAGCCTTGGTGAGGTAGGGGAGCTTGCTATTCATCAGGGCCCGAAGAATACAGAAAGCATCTGAGAGGAAAACCACTTTCTAACATGTGTCATCTGTATTGTGACCCGTAGAGTCTGCTGGTGCATATTTACCTTAAGAACCTTGGCAGTTGTGGTTTGAGTCCCCAGGAGGTTGATGAAGGTACCGGCTGTCTAACTAGTCACAGAACCCCCCCTGGGGATGCCGGGGGCTCTTTCAGTATAAATAGTATCCCCACTTTCTGCAAATTCTGTGCTAGAAATTTCCTGTTTTCTGTCATTTTCTCTGTTTCTTTCTTCCTCCTTTGCTTTCTGTCATTTCTTCTTATCATTTCTGCCTTGCTGATCCATTCATCTGTATGTGTTCGATAAAGTCTTACGTACTTTCTCTTTGGATTGATAATTGGGTACATGTGTTAAGTGCATATTTGGCTCTAGGGATATGAGATATGCGAAAGTAATTTTAGGTTATTTATGCTCGTTTTTATATATGTTTCAGTTGTTTAGTTTTGTTGAAATTTGTATTCAGGTGTGTTTTTAAATCCCCAGTGCGATAAATTGGACGGAGTGGTCAACGCCAGTTGTAGATTGTGTCTGTAGCTTGAAAACAAGCAGTAAAAACTGTACACAGTAAAAATGGCAAAGACGAAACAAGTCTGGAAACAACAGTACCCGTCAAGTCGCCCCCAAAATGCTATATCATCGCTAATATCTAACAGGTGGTAGACTTGTGGTATTTAGTATGATACGTAATATCACTCATGCCTAATGAGTGGTATATTTGCATGGTACCTGTATGTACTGTTACTTGTACCTTATAGTTGGTATTTACTTGTGTCTAATAGGTGGCATAATTTTGGTATTTTGTATGTTCTGTCATCATCATCATCATCACATCATCATTCATCATCATCTTATCATAATGTGCTCTGCCGCTTGGCGTTGGCAATTATGGCCCTCCATACAAATCTGTCCCTTGTCGACACAAGTACATCTCCCACCCTCTCTGTCTCAGCCACTCTGCAATACATCTCCCACCCTCTCTATCCTCAGCCACTCTGCAAGTCCGTCCAATATTTTCTCCCTGGGTCTACCTTGTGCTCTCCTTCCCTCCAGCTTTCCTGTTGTGACCAGGTGCTCTAATTTCTCTTGCCTCATAAAATGCCCTAGAAATGTTGCTTGTCTTTTCCTAGTCTTCTTTATTAATGTTTGTCTTGTGTGTGCCTCCTTCAAGATTGTCTCGTTTGTTTTCTTTGCAGTCCATGGAACTCTCAACATTCTTCTTAAAAATGACATTCCAGTTGCCTCAGCCTTGTTCTGGCTTTGCGTGGTGACTGTCCACGCCTCACAACCGTACAACAGTATCGGTTCTATATAACATTCAAGAACTCTCTGATACTTATGTGTAATAGGTGGTATTACGAGTATTTCAGTATTTGGCATGGAATGTTTCGCGTGCCTAATAGGTGATACAATTTTAGTTTTTGCTATAGTATGTTACTTGCCGCCTAATAAGTGGTATAATTTTGGTGTGATCAGTAATGTTATTAAAAAAAATATGCCTAATAGGTGGTATATAATTTTGTTATTTGGTATGGTATGCTTTTAGACGGACTTGCAGAGTGGCTGGGGACAAGGAGGGTGGAAGAGATGCTTGAGGCAACAAGAGATAGAGACAGATGGAAGTCCATAATCGCCAACGCCATGCGGCAAGGCACCTGATTATGATGATGATGATGATGATAATGATGATGATGCTTTTTATTTCTAGCCAACAAATCCCTATCAATTAACATCAGCAAGAGAGTTCTTAAATGTTATATAGAACCGATAATGTTATACTGTTGTGAGGCGTGGACAGTACAGTCAACAAACAAAGCCAGAACAAGATTGAGGCAGCCGAGATGTGGTTTCTAAGAAGAATGTTGAGAGTGCATGGACAGCAAAGAAAACAAACGAGACAGTCTTGATGGAGGCACACACAAAGAGATCATTCATAAGGAAGATTAGGAAAAGACAGGCAACATTTATAGGCCATTTTTTTTTAGGAAAGAGGAATTAGAGCACTTGGTCACAACAGGAAAGGTGGAGGGAAAGAGCACCAGGCAGACCCAGGGAAAATATTGGACGGACTTGCAGAGTGGCTGAGGACAGGGAGGGTGGAAGATGTGCTTGCGCAACAAGGGATAGATGCATATGGAGGGCCATGATCGCCAATGCCGTGTGGCAGGGCACTTGACTTGATGATGGTGATGATGCTTTTTATGACAACAAATACACTCTGTGTGAAATTTGGATGCTATCAATGAGAAGAATGTGTCGCCACTGCACAGCGCCACATGTTAAGTATGTCAGACCACCATAGGCATTACAGAATCCATCAAAGTTATCTGAGGTCTAGGCTTTCATTCAGTGCTGGCCCATGGCGACTTGGTTCCTGTGGACTCTCTGGAGATGGGACTGACAAAATGAATTTGGGGTGTGCCGTGTAGAAGCCTCGAAAACTCAAATAGCAACTTAGTGATAATGACCCTGGAGAGACAAAAAATGCGATGAAACAAAAACAAAACAAAGTAAAACAAAGCAAAATACAAAAACAAAAAAACAATAACAACAACAAAATACCCCCCCCCCCCCCTAAAAAAAGCAATAACAACAATAAGAAACAAAACACAATATAAAAAAAAAACTACAACAAAAAAGGTGTTGGGGTGGGGGATTAATGTCTGATAACAACAACAACAACAACAAATCTTTGTGAGAGGGAGGGAGGCCATAATGACTGAGCAATGGACAGTGTCCTTTTCAAACATGCTGCGTTTGTGAACACTCCGTGGAAAAAAAAAAACAATCTGATACAATCCATTCATTAATGTTAAATATCATTTACTTATTTGTTTATTTATTTTACTTTATTTTTCATTTATTCATTTTTGCCATTTATAGATATTAAATCATTCAGTTATTTTTCTTATATACTTTTAACACACACACACACACACACACAACACAGACAGACAGACACACACACACAAAACACATACACACACACACACACACACACACACACACACACACCACAACACACACACACACACACACACACACACACACCACACACACACACACACTCCCTGACACTGATCAATCAGAACAGACATATTCTCTGAAGAGAGATGGAAAAATTGCACCGAAAACTGGTGAATGCGAGAATCTAGCAGGAGATCAAAGAATGTTCCCCAGGGTCCAGAACCCCGCAGAAGCACGGGCTCAAAACAAAGTCAGCCATGCATCCCTCACCTCTGACCGTTGACCCAAAAGTGCCTGTGATAAGTGACCCCAAAACGACATGGTATCGCTGCATTTGGCTGCTGTGGAAGAATCCTGAAGGGATGATTGGTGGAGAAGAACGTGAAATGTGTGTGTGTGTGTGTGTGTGCATGTGTATGTGTGTGTGTGTGTATGTGTGTGTGTGTGTTTGTGTCTGCGTGATAGGGGGAGAGGGGGCGTGCAGTGGCGCCGCCAGGAATGGAACATTTTGTTCTTTTTGGAAACGTGGATTTGTGGAAGATGGGGGATACGCGGGAGGGTTGGCATAGGGAAAAACGAAGGGTTACACTGAGTGCAGAGAGAAAATGCCAGAAATGTGGGACAGAATCCATGCTTCAGCACACAACACAGCTCGTCAGTCACGATCAAACCTGTCGGTTACATGCCATTAAGCTATCATTTAGGTTTTATCAACACGAACTCTATCCCTTTCAATAACCCTAACCTTCTAAACTACTGTGTCAGTTACACGTCAGTACAGTATTGTTTAACCCTTTGATTCCCCCACCCCTCCTACCAGCATCCTGCGTTGTCAACCATGCTAGTAAAGCAAAAATCTTAACCCTTTGACTCCCTCATCCTATCCACCAGCCTCCTGAAGGAAGCGAGTGGATAGGGTGCAAGAGTCAAAGGGTTACGTTTTTGCAGTTGGTGGATAGGGTTCAAGAGTCAAAGGGTTACGTTTCTGCAGTTGGTGGATAGGGTGAATATATGCAGGCTTTAGAAAAGCTATACCAAAGGAAATAAGAGGGAAGCAGGGAGAATTTTTAGATATCAACTAAGTAACGTAACTCTTGAGAGTCACGGAGCTTATCTCCCATGTAGAATTTCTCAAACCCAACACAGTTTGCGCTACCCATTCAGCTAGCATGACGCAGCCACAAAGCATAAAGTGGTAAGCTCAGAACATTCCTATAGACGCAGCCACAAAGCATAAAGTGGTAAGCTCAGAACATTCAAGGAATGTGGCTGCGTCTATGTTATGTTAGCTTAGAAAAGCTAACTTAAAGCAGAAGTTTATCCTAATTTTATCCCCAACCCTATCCCCCCCCCCCCCTTCACTCTTGTCTTCAAGACGAGGATCAACTTGGGCTCACCCCCGTGGGGATGCTGGGGGTTCTTTCAGTATGAATAGTATCCCCCACATTCTGCACATTTTGTGCTAGAAATTTCTTCTTTTCTGTCACTCTTTGTTTCAGCCTTGTTCTATTTATAAAGCAAAGCTTTCTGTCATTTCCTCCTATCGTTTTCTGCCGAGCTGGTCCATTCGCCTGTATGTGTTCGATAAAGTCTTACCTACTTTTTCTTAGGATTGATGATTGGGTACATGTATTAAGTGCATTTTGGGCTCTACGGAGGTGAGATATGCGGAAGCGATCTTAGGTTATTTATGCCCGTTTTTATATAAGTTTTAGTGTCCTTAGGTATGCTTAAATTTGTATTCAGGTATGTTTTTTTAAGTCCCCTGTGCGATAAATTGGACGGTGTGGTCAATGACAGGAGCACGTCCTTAGATTATATGCGCGAATGCATTGATATGTGTACTAATTTTCTTCTCATTTTTTTCCCCCTGTTGAAGTTTTGTATATTTTGAAGCAGTTGTAGCCCTGATATGGCTCTACACAGTCGGCTGGGCTTTAAACAAGAAGAACAAGAGCAAGAACTTGGGTTCATTAAAAACAAAAATATCATCACCACCAGCAATTCATAATCAGAACAATACGCTCGAGTACAAATAACTACCAGAATTGACAGAAATTTTAATCTTATGGGGCATGACCAAAGACGTCACAAATAGAACTTTTTATAGGCATGACCAAAGACGTTATAAATAGAACTATTTATAGGCATGACCAAAGACGTTATAAATAGAACTTTTTATAGGCATGACCAAAGACGTTATAAATAGAACTTTTTATAGGCATGACCAAAGACGTTATAAATAGAACTTTTTATAGGCATGACCAAAGACGTTATAAATAGAACTTTTTATAGGCAGGACCAAAGACGTTATAAATAGAACTATTTATAGGCATGACCAAAGACGTTATAAATAGAACTTTTTATAGGCATGCCCGTTATAAATAGAACTTTTTATAGGCATGGACCAAAGACGTTATAAATAGAACTTTTTATAGGCATGACCAAAGACGTTATAAATAGAACTTTTTATATGTCTTTGGCATGCTCAACTGACTGACGAGCTGCTGCAGAACATTGACAGGACTGGTCCTCAACGTCACTGTGGGTATAGGTAGATCTAGTGAGTTTGTTGCTGTCGCACATAACATTTTTTGGAACATTTTTTTATTTCTGATTTCTTTAATGGCGTGTATGGCAGTAACAAATGTCCGACACTCCTGTCTGATCCGGGCTAGTCTCTGTATGGTACCCCATGCGTGGTTCAAGGCCTTGAGTTGTCCTTGTTTGGTTCGTCTCCCGATGTGTTTGGGTCTTTCCCTCAGTGTCTTCATTCTGGTGTCCAACGAAGAGCAGTCTGGGCGATAGTATTTTGCTCTCTTCTGATGATATGCCCAGTCCACCCCCACTGCCTGTTCATGATAATGGTGTCCATACTCTTTTGAATGGACAAGGCCAGCAGTTGTTGGTGAGGGACGATGTTGGGCCTAAAGATTTATGTGCTGAGGTTTCTTGTGTGGAAAGTCAACAGCTTGGTTTGGTCGCTGTGTGCGTCCGCCAATATCTTGAACCGTTGTTGTTCGTCCTATGTTGTCGAAGAAGACCACGACCTCAATTTTGACTGGGGGATTAGCGATTGTGGGTCCAGAGGTGGCTGGTGAAGCCAATCCGGGCCAAGAAATCTCGTATGCACGTAGAGCAAAATGTACGTTGGTGCAGCTGTAGGATTGGAGGTCATTCGCGACTTGCGCGCTTCTCGTTTTCCTTGAGCCTCTGCTATACGTCTTCTCTCTACTGCTCTTGCTCCAATGGTCAGTTGCCTCGCCAGTTCTAGTACAAGCGTCTCCCAAGTATTGGGGTCTATGCCCAGGTCTTTGATGGATACTTTGAAGCAATCTTTAAAGATTTCTTTTGGTTACCAACTGTGCGCTTCGCCTGGCTCAGCTCTCCATACATAAGTTGTTTTCGTAGTCAATTTTCAAACATTCTCACATGTCCGGCCCACTTATTTGGACTTTCTGCGGGAGGGTGTGTATGCTGAGGGTGCGGGATCGTTCCAGGACTTCCAGGTCCAGGATGTAGTCTTGCAACGTGATATGGAGGAGTCCACGGAGACAGGTCGGGTGGAAGTGATTAAGCTGTCTGGCATGCCTGCTGTAGACTGTCCAGGTTTCACTGGCGTAGAGTAAAGTGGTGAGCATCACTGGACGGTAGACCTTGAGCTTGGTGGTAAGGCTGAATCCTCTCCGTTCCCAGATGTTCCTTTGGAGTCTTCCTAAGGCAATACTGGTCTTGGCGATCTTTTGAACCGTAATGTGGGATGGAAGGGACATAGCTCTGGTACACTCTCATCTGTATGTGTTCGATGAAGTCTTACGTACTTACTTTTAGGACTGATAATTGGGTACATGTATTAAGTGCATTTTTGGCTCTAGGGAATGACATATACGTAAGCAATCTTAGGTAATTTAGGCCCGTTTCTAATATAAGTTTTAGTGCCCTTAGTTATGCTTAAATTTGTATTCAAATTTGGACAGGAGCAATTGGAAGGAGTACGTCACAGAGGCTCGATCGGGAGATCGGCCAAAATAAACTTGTATTCAGTTATGTTTTTTAAATCACATGTGCGATAAATTGGACAGAGTGGTCGACGCCAGGGGCATCTCCTTAATAATGTGCGCAAAAGAATTGATATGTGAACTTAATTTTCTTTTCCTTTTTTCCCCTGTTGAAATATTGTGTCTGTTTTGAAACGGTTATAGCCCTGAAATGGCTATACGCAGTCGGCTGGGCTTTAAACAAAAATAACAGTAACAGTACCTGGGTGTGGTTGTGTGTGGTCTTCAGTGTCTGTCAGCATTTAGAATCTGTTTTTTTCAGTTGTGAAGAAAGTGTACTATTCATTCTGGGGTTGCATAGCTTCTCTGTGTTGAACTGTTGTTCTGTTTCTGTGCGCCCCGTTTTTGCTAGATATTTTCTTGTTTTCATCAACAACTAAACACTGACGTAAATACACATGCGTAAATGATATGCTTTTTTGCGTACAGACACGAAGGGATTTCAGACGCTTGCAAATCTCCATATTTCCTGACGTGGGATATCCAAAACACCTCCATCCTTTACCCATCAGGCGTTACCTAGGCAGAGTTGAACTCAGACTACCGATTGGAGGTCTGACATCCTGACCACTTGGTGACAGAGCTTGTCCAAAGCATGATGTGGAGTTGTCCCTTGGCTACATAGATATTGTAGGGCATGATTTAGATTGTCCCTTGGTGGCAGAGCTTGTCTAGGGCATGATATGGATTTGTCCATCGCTACTTAGCTTGTCTAGGGTATGATATGGATTTGTCCATTGGTTACTGAGTTTGTCCAGGACATGATACGGACTTGTACATTGGCTACTGAGCTTGTCTAGAGCATGATATGGATTTGTACATTGGCTACTGAGCTTGTCCAGGGCATGATATGGATTTGTACATTGGCTACTGAGCTTGTCTAGAGCATGATATATATATATATTTAACGCTCAGCAAATTAGAGCGAACCAATCAACTGTGAAAATTGGATGCTGTTCATGTTCATGACAATTGCTGGGGAAACGCCGAGGAGGTCAAGATCATTCGTAACATCAGCCTTCAGAGTCAGGGTTCTGCCTTGTCCACGTCGAAGGTTGACACGGTCGCTGAGGTTGGCAGACAATATGTCACCCAGGGGAGTGGGATACCTTGTCTGCATTCGAAGGCTGTGCCCGATCAGTCTCAGTCGGCGTCTTCGAAGCGTCTTGCTCAAGGGTGAGAGCTTAGTCCTAGAGTAAAGCGCCTTGGTGGAGATTTTCTCTGGCCAGTAGATGCCGAGTGCCGAGCGGATCATACGCCGATGAGAAGAGTCGATCAACTTCGAGAGAGTTTCGGTCAGAGGTATGGACTCGAGACCGTAGCATACGATGCTCTCTACTGCTGCCTTGAAAAGTCTAATCTTGATTTGGTCATCGGCCTTCGAGCTGAAAATCGGCTTCAATTTGTTCATCGCTGCCCATGCTTTGGCGAATCGTTCGTCTACCACTGAAGTTGGAGACGAGGTGTCAATTCCGAGGTAACTGAACTGCTCGCATGTCTGAACCACCTCGCCGGACTGGAAAAAGATTCGGCGGGGAATGGTGTCGTGGCCGACGTGCATGACTTTCGTTTTGCCGTGGTTGATTTTGAGACCAACAGCTGATGCATTCCTCTCAAGATTTTGAAGAACTCTTTCTACAGTGTCGGCCGATTCGCAGGCCAGAGCGATATCCGTCGGCGTAAGCCAAGGCGCTGATCTTTATTGCTGGATGTCGAGAGCTCCGTCTCTCTATCAGGGTGAAACCATCGTCGTCGTGCAACGTCTTTCGAAGGACGTGATCTAGAACAGTGATAAATAGATATGGAGACAACGTGTCACCTTGGAGGACGCCAGATGTAGTGACGAAGAGATATGTGTTCCCGTGATTGGTCCAAACAGAGGCTGATGTGTCGGTGTAAAGTTGCATCACGTCTGCCGTAACGTCATTGGGTAAATCCGTACAGCGAGAGGATTTCCGGTATAGAGCTTCGGTCGAGCGAGTCGAATGCTTTCTTGAAATCAACATGATATGGATTTGTACATTGGCTACTGAGCCTGTCTAGTGCATGATATGGATTGTCCCTTGGCTATAGGGCCTGTCTAGGACATGACATGGATTTATCTCTTGGCTACAGAACCTCTATAAATATGACTGGATTTGTCCATTGGCTACAAAACCTGTCTACTGCATGATATGGATTTGTCATTTGACGACAGAGCCCGTGTAGGGCATGATATGGATTTGTCCATTGGCTTCAGAGCTTGTTGTGGGCATGGTATGAATTTGTCTATTGGCTACAGAGCCTGTCAGGGCATGATATGGATTTGTCCATTGCTACAGACTTGTTGTGGCATGTATGGATTGTCTATTGGCACAGAGCTTGTCTTGGCATGACATGGATTTGTCATTGGCTACAGAGCCTGTCTGGGGCATGATATGGATTTGTTCATTGGCTACAGAGCCTGTCTAGGCATGATAGGGATTTGTTCATTGGCTACAGGCCTGTCTGGGGCATGATAGGGATTTGTTCATTGGCTACAGAGCCTGTCTGGGGCATGATAGGGATTTGTTCATTGGCTACAGAGCCTGTCTAGGGCATGATATGGATTTGTTCATTGGCTACAGGGCCTGTCTGGGGCATGATATGGATTTGTTCATTGGCTACAGAGCCTGTCTAGGGCATGATAGGGATTTGTTCATTGGCTACAGGGCCTATAGGGCATGATATGAATTTGTTCATTGGCTACAGAGCTTGTTGTGGGCATGATATGGATTTGTCCATTGGCTACAGGGCCTGTATGGGGCATGATAGGATTTGTTCATTGGCTACAGAGCCTGTCTGGGGCATGATATGGATTTGTTCATTGGCTACAGAGCCTGTCTAGGGCATGATAGGGATTTGTTCATTGGCTACAGGCCTGTCTGGGGCATGATAGGGATTTGTTCATTGGCTACAGAGCCTGTCTGGGGCATGATAGGGATTTGTTCATTGGCTACAGAGCCTGTCTAGGGCATGATATGGATTTGTTCATTGGCTACAGGGCCTGTCTGGGGCATGATATGGATTTGTTCATTGGCTACAGAGCCTGTCTAGGGCATGATAGGGATTTGTTCATTGGCTACAGGGCCTGTATGGGGCATGATATGAATTTGTTCATTGGCTACAGAGCTTGTTGTGGGCATGATATGGATTTGTCCATTGGCTACAGAGCTTGTTGTGGGCATGATATGGATTTGTTCATTGGCTACAGAGCTTGTTGTGGGCATGATAGGATTTGTCCATTGGCTACAGAGCCTGTCTAGGGCATGATAGGGATTTGTTCATTGGCTACAGAGCCTGTCTAGGGCATGATAGGGATTTGTTCATTGGCTACAGAGCCTGTCTGGGCATGATAGGGATTTGTGTCTTAGCTACTGATCCTGTCTGGGGCATGCTATGGGTTTATCTATTGGCTACAGAGCCTGTGTAGAGCATGATGTGAATTTAACTATTGGCTACAGAGCCTGTGTAGGGCATGCTGTGAATTTATCTTTTGCCTACAGAGCCCGTATAAGGCATGCTGTGAATTTATCTGTTGGCTACAGAGCCTGTCTAGGGCATCCTATGGGTTTGTCTCTTAGCTACTGATCCTGTCTAGGGCATGATATGGATTTGTCACAGTATCACAAATCCTGATTCCTGTCTTCTCTTGATTGTCCTATACATAATATGTATTGTTTTTCTCTTGTTTTGTATTGTGTTATAGTACAGTTTTGTTTAACGTTTGATAAATACGTCGATACAAGTATAAAAAGAAGAGATCTACTGTCTAAGAACAGCCGCTACTGCACACAGATCCATCACATTTAAACAGAACAGCCGTTATTGCACGCAGACCCATCCCATTGAAACACAACAGCCGTTATTGCACACAGACCATCATCCCAGTTAAACACAACAAGCCGTTATTGCACACAGACTCATCTCATTTAAACACAACAGCCGTTATTGCACACAGACTCATCCCATTTAAACACAACAGCCGTTATTGCACACAGACTCATCCCATTTAAACACAACAGCCGTTATTGCACACAGACTCATCCATTTAAACACAACAGCCGTTATTGCACACAGACTCATCCCATTAAACACAACAGCCGTTATTGCACACAGACTCATCCCATTTAAACACAACAGCCGTTATTGCACACAGACCCATCCATTTAAACACAACAGCCGTTATTGCACACAGACCCATCCATTTAAACACCACAGCCGTTATTGCAACACACAGATCCTCCCATTTAAACACAACAGCCGTTATTGCACACAGACCCGTCCATTTAAACACAACAGCCGTTATTGCACACAGACCCATCCCTATTAAACACCACAGCCGTTATTCACACAGATCCGTCCCATTTAAACACAACAGCCGTTATTGCACACAGACCCATCCATTTAAACACAACAGCCGTTATTACACACAGATCCGTCCCATTAAACACAACAGCCGTTATTGCACACAGACCCATCCCATTTAAACACCACAGCCGTTATTGCACACAGACCATCCCATTTAAACACAACAGCCGTTATTGCACACAGACCCATCCCATTAAACACAACAGCCGTTATTGCACACAGACCCATCCTATTTAAACAACAGCCGTTATTGCACACAGACCCATCCCATTGAAACACAACAGCCGTTATTGCACACAGACCATCCATTTAAACACAACAGCCGTTATTGACACACAGACCCATCCCATTTAAACACAACAGCCGTTATTGCAGACAGACCCATCCCATTGAAACACAACAGCGTTATTGCACACAGACCCATCCCATTTAAACACAACAGCCGTTATTGCAACAGACCCATCCCATTTAAACACCACAGCCGTTATTGTACACAGATCCCATCCCATTTAACACACAGCTTTCACACAGACCGTCCATTTACAACAACAGCTATCCACCCCATTTAAACACCAACAGCCGTTATTGCACACAGACCCTCCCATTTAAACACCACAGCCGTTATTGCACACAGACCCATCCCATTTAAACACCAACAGCGTTATTACAGCCCTCCATATTTAAACACACAGCCGTATTGACACGACATCCCATTTAAAACACACAGCCGTTATTGCACACAGACCCATCCCATTTAAACACCACAGCCGTTATTGCACACAGACCCATCCCATTTAAACACCACAGCCGTTATTGCACACAGACCCATCCCATTTAAACACAACAGCCGTTATTGCACGCAGATCCATCCCATTTAAACACCACAGCCGTTATTGCACACACACCCATCCCATTTAAACACCACAGCCGTTATTGCACACACGACCCATCCCATTTAAACACCACAGCCGTTATTGCACACAAATTCACCCTTTTTAATCCTTTGACTCCCACACCCTATCCGCCAACTGCAGGAACTTAACCCTTTGATTCTCTCGCATATCGACTAGCTTCCTGCATGAAGCTGGTGGACAGGGTGAGGGAATCAAAGAGTTAAGATTGTGCTTTGTTAACATGGTGGACAATGCAGGATGCTAGCGGGCAGCATGTGGGAGTCAAAGGGTTAAAGTGAACAGCCGTTACTGCACACAGATTAACCCTATTTAAACAAAACAGCTGCTACTGCACACATATCCATTCCATTTAAACAGAACATGCCACTATTGCACACAGATTCGCCCCATAAACAAAAAACACTATACTGACGTGTTGTAATTGGTTTATTGTCATAAACAATCACAAATCTAACAATGCATAATGTCATGTTACTCCTCAGACAGACCACGTATACAGTAGAATGACGCATAGTTAGTTAATCCAATACCAGAATGACAAGAACGACCACCATGCACGAAGCATGACCAGGCAAAAAAGTACCAAGTTCAAAACAAAATTTTGTACACAAAATCAGCGCCGGCTTAAAACATAGATATGAATAGTAATAACCTATCCATGTCTATGATTTAAACAATCGCTTAAATATATCAAATTGAAAAAAAAACAACTGATGGCGGGAACAAGACAAATCCAGGACCATCAAACAACGGTTTACTCAAACTGGTGTGTTGAATTACTCCAATACAAACATGACTGTATTTGTTTTAATCTGATCACATGAAAGAAAAGGAGCCGTTTTTTAAATCCATTCTCTTCACAGACTTGAAGTTATCTCAAAATTCATTAAAAAAATAAAAAATAAAAAAAGACAAATAAAGAAAATGAAAAAATTCAGTATCGGAAAGTTTTTTTTTTATCATATAGATTTATAAGCAAATACAGGCTTCGGCATTCCGTATTACGCAAAATTGTCACTTTATTAAGATGCTATTCATATTGAAAATATTGAAAAATTGAGTTACTAGATTGTTACACAAAATGCAACAGCATACTGGCAAAATATGCAAAGTGCAAATCACTCTACTGATAGCAGAGTTTTGACAAAATAGAAATAAACAAACAGGACGGTGAAACTTTTCCCGCTATTTGTTTACACAAATTGCGTGTATGTTACTTTCGTAATGAACCCAAATCTCTCCAAGATTCTCGAATGATCGTTAGAACTAATATTCAAAGCAAAACAATTTCGAAAAACCCCAAAAACCCCAAAAATTTACACAGCAGAAAGCAATTTTTATGAAATACTGACTTCATGGATGATTAAGATCCCAACTTCGGTGCAGGCGCACACATTTAAAATAATAATAACGGTTCAAAACGTAATAAGTGTTGGTTTCAGGTGTAGACCTATCAAACGTGGCATAAATATATATGTACATTTTAAAAGCAGAGAGAGAGAGAGAGAGAGAGAGAGAACTCATTCCCAATCCAATAAAAAAAAATACAGTGAGACAGTACCGCACCATACAGGCAGCAGCCAACAACCAAAGTATTGCCAAAAAAGCACAAAAATCTGTATGATATCGTCCAACAAATGAACGCAAAAAACAGTTCTGTGGGGCCTACCAAACCCAGTAGGCCTTGCCATTTCTACAAGAAAACGCTCGTCGAATGCCCCCCCCCCCCCCAAAAATGAGTACCATATCAACACCTCCACACAAGCACTGAAATCGGTTACAAAAAAAGCGATAAGCGGTTAAGTTAATTAATGGTATGGTAAAATGAGTCCCAGACTGCAAGAAACGGGACAGGAGACAAAAATTCTACCAAAATTGCTGTAAATTACATGAGATTCATGTATAATAACAAAAAAATGATAACAACAGCTTCTATAAACATTTAACACACAACTTTCAAAAACTCATAACACCCGTATCCGTTTCTTCTGCTATAGTATAGTATTGAACATAATTATATGAAAATGAAACGACAGATAAGGAAAGAAAAAGGAGGGGGGTTGGGGTGGGCGAGGGTATAAATACATCGCTTGGGTGGGAACAGTAGTGTAACTGGAGTTCTCGTTACATAGTGTGTGAATAATGTTTCTGAGTATTCCATTTCAACATTACTTCTTTGTACCGTTTACGAACAAGACATTGAAATACACGTACAGTTAGTATAAAGCATAGTATATCATTACATGGGTATGTGTACATGTGTATGCACGCGAGTGTTCGCGCGCACACACGCACGCGCACACACGCACGCGCACACAATCATCCACACTTCCACGCGCACAGACACTTTCATATACTTTGGCGCAATTCAAATTCAGTATGTCAGAGATGTCACGAAATAGTTGATGGGAGAGAGAGAGAGAGAGAGCGAGAGAGAGAGAGAGAGAGAGAGAGAGAGAGAGAGAGAGAGAGAGAGAGAGAGAGAGAGAGAGAGAGAGAGAGAGAGAGACACCAAATGAAAATATTTAACGTTGAAAAACTGCAAGAGAAATACTACATCATTTACAAAATGCACATTGCAGTCAACAAAGTGATCAAATCCGGGGAAAACAATCCACTCCAAGACTCTATTCCATAAATAATTACACTTTGTTTCATATCACAACATCTGTAACATGACAAATTAAGACCGGTAAGAGGTTAAACTGAAAAAAAAGAGACAAATATTGCAAGGATGATAACAATAATCATAACAATCTTGACAGTGACACCACTCGTATAAAACAAAGCACACGAAACACCGCCAAATCACAACGATAACGACCTGTACATTTTCTCAAGCTAAACCGGAGTGTAATCGTGAAGTGTGTACAAATCAATAACAACCGTGGACAACCAGTATATATGTATATATACAGACTGTACAATACATAACGACAGTGCTGACCCAAATTATGTAACGGTCATGCCCCAGTCATTAAAAAGAAATGCGAGTCCCGCTCGTGATAAAAACAAAAAACAAAAACAAACAAACAAACAAACAAAAAGAGCATAGCTAATCACTAAAGTGGATTGGACGTTTGCGCAAATTACTCAGTATCCCCAAAGATTCAATTTCGCAAATGATTCGAAACATTTACATACACATCCTCCCGTCATTTTCTCCTTCTTCTTGACAAAACGCCAGGGAAGTCTTGCTGCTGATTCCCCACCCCTCCCCATACATATTGTGTATTTGTTCTTTTTGTACACGCTCCACAAAGGCCAGTTGGCTGAAAATGTGCGCCTGACTTGTCTGTCGTATCAAGTTTGTATTCTCGTTCTACTTTTGTGTGTTTCTGGTACCTACACACACCTCACCTACACAAAGACAGCTCACAGAAGGCTAAATCCGAAATAACGGAACATACAGTTTACAAAAAGATAAACAAACAAACAAACA
>CM060313.1:10510209-10527709 GCA_030674185.1 Monoplex corrugatus | reverse complement strand
AGCGGGCACAAAACTCTATGCGCTGGCAAAATCTTGAAAATGGGAAAAAGGCTTTAGGGACATCATCATCATCATCATCATCATCATCATCATCTGCCCCTGCCGCATGGCGTTGCGATCATGACCCTCCATATGAATCTATCCCTTCTCACTGCAAGTACATCTCCCACCCTCTCTGTCCTCAGCCACTCTGCAAGTCCGTCCAATTCCTTTCTCCCTGGATCTACTTGGTGTTCTCTTTCCCTCCAGCTTTCCTGTCGTGACCAGGTGCTCTAATTTCTTTCCTATATTTTCGTATTTTGGCTGGCCATGACAATCTTGGGAGTATACTACAGTGGGGGACAAGACTTATGAAACACTGACACCGCCAGAGTGACTGGCCCATTAAGATGGTTACTGAACAAACTAGCCGACTGAAATTGAATTCGAGCTATAAAAATACTATCAACTGACCCAGGCAACCAGCTATATCATGCGGTGCTAATATGGGTCGAACACGTTGCTCTAACTAATCGTAGCAAAATGGGCTTCAAGACAGGCTTAGACACATGTGTTGGCTACATTTTTGTCATATGACCTTGCCGCCATGTTTGTGCACAATCAAGTTTACTTATGATAAAAATATGTACGCAGACGTATGACGGATTGGGTAAGCTGTTTAGTGTATCTGCCATATCAGACTCCTGTTACCATCCCTCTTGTCCCTTCCCGTCTCTGCAGGTTTGTAATTTACTCTTTTCACTTTTGAAGTCTCCATAGACATTATGCAGACCGTGCTACGTGGGTTATTTCTAGCTTACGCAGCACAATTACAAGCATGCCTCATGCCTTTCTTGTAGATACTCAGAATCAGAAAGGACGTATTCACAAAATCAACAAAGACATTTTGATGGCATTTAGCATGAAACACTGAGATGAGCACACTGACATTTATGCATGGATGCAGAGATTCGTCTCGTGTCTACACGAACATTATTACTAACCCCCGTCTGTTTTCTGCACAATACAATTACAACGGTGTACACTACTCATAGAAAGCTAGCTGTGGGTTAGAGCTTGTTGTGTACATGTGAATCCTTTCTCGAAGCGTTGAACTTCGATGGTCTCTTGACCTCTTGTCGTCTCTACAGGTTATGGTTGTAAATCAGGTGGGATGAAGATAGAGTTGTGCAAATGGCCAGTGGATCAGCGATCACTGTGGAGAAAAATACGTTTGTGTGTGTGTGTGTGTGTGTGTGTGTGTGTGTGTGTGTGTGTGTGTGTGTGTGTGTGTGTCTGTGTGTGTGTGTGTCTGTGTGTGTATCTATCTAATCTATCTATCTATCTATATATATATATTATATATATATATTATATATATATATCTCTCTATATATATGTGTGTGTGTGTGTGTGTGTGGTTGTGTGTGTGTGGGGGGGGTAGGTGGGGGGGTCGGCGGATGAATGTAGTGTGGGGTGTGTGTGTGTGTGTGTGTTTGTGTGTGTGTGTGTGTGTGTGTTATGTTATATTATATTCTAACATTTACATATTTTTATCATATTCATATTTATATAATATTTTATGTTTAATATATATATATATATATATAATACATAGTCAATTTTATGTACGATTATGAACGCACGTTTTCTTTTAAGCATGTTGCTCAGTCAGCTTGGCCACCAAAGCACTGCCAGCGTTTCCTGAAAGTGGTTGACAGTGGTATGCCCTGAACTTTGGGACTACAGCTATCATGAAACTATCAGATCTTACAGGACCTCTAAAAACATAACCTATCACCCTCTCTGCCACATCCGCTATCATCACATTATCTACACCTTTGTTGTCTTTCATGAATGTTTCAGTCAAAGATGACGGCTAGGAACAACAACTAACAAAATACAAAAACAAAAACAAAAACTGGGGAGGGGGATGAAGGAAGGGACACAAGTGCAAGGTCCATCTACGATTAAAAGAAGTGAAATTTAAGAAACCATACAGACACACAACACAATACAACACAACACAACACAACACAACACAACACAACACAACACAACACAACACAACACAACACAACACAACACAACACAACACACACACACACACACACACACACACACACACACACACACACGGCACATGCTCTCTGTTGAGAGTAAGTGCATGGCAGCTGCAAGATGGGCCGTTTAGGTCGAGGTGTGTTCACTGGTTCAAGTGAACAGTGACATGTATCATTTGTATTCATTCTGACTTCATTTTCACTCGTGGAACGTCCTATTTCTTACAGACAAAAAGTACAAAAGAGTTGAAACATCCATATACATTTCACTCAATACAATTCATTCTCAAATAGTCTTTGTTCGGCAAATTCTGGTATGACAATCAGTTCATTCATCCTGTAAGTCACTTTAAGCTAACATAGTGCTTTACTGGTTTCTTGAGATGTTTTATGTGTTAATGTGACATTGTATAAATCGCTTCCGTATATCTTTTCACCTCAGACAATAATTTATCCCAACAATTCATCATCGGTGTGTGTGTGTGGGGGGGGGGGGGACCCTAAAGTTACGCCAAACAAATGCTACTTACAGTAACAGTCTGAAGTTTTGAATCTGCACGGCTAATCTTCACTTAGGTAAATCGAACCAACTGGTGCGTTATCTCGTCATCTAAATTCACTATATGAAATACAATTACTGTACTTAAGACAGCACGGCACACCCAGCACGCACAGACACGCACCATCATCACCAGAAACCATTTCAGTATTGTCTGGTTGATATGAAAGTTGCATTAGTGTGTGCCTGCACACACAAGCACACACACACACACACACACACACACACACACACACACACACACACACACACACACGCACGCACGCACGCATGCACGCACACACACACAAACGCATGCACATACACATATGCACACTTACGGTGAAGAACGTAATGTATGCATATGCACACTTACAGTGAAAGATGTTAAACGAAAGAATGAACACATACACACGTACTCGTGTATGTATGGCATATCATATTTTTTCATGACTGTAACAAGGATGATGATGATGATAATGATGATGATGATGATGATGATGATGATGATGATAATGATGATGATGATGATGATAGTTATGAATAAGAATTGACATGAAAACAAATACATGTCAATATACAGAAAGTAAAACTACACGACAGCAAGAAAAGAACTTGAACAATTACAACAAAACCAAGTTATAATTAAAAACAAACTACCGTTTAACACTGTATGTACAATACTGTCTTGGTTCATGTAAGAAAACAAATATGGCCACGTTATACCAACACATCTCCTTTCTCTGCCAACCTGGAATTGATTTTGAACTATCAAGAAAAATTGGCAGTGTTCAAAGATTTTAAGTTGCTTTTTTTTTTTCTCTCTCGTTACTTCTGTCTTTTTTGTACAGCAAGAAAACTAGACCATCTCTGATCACTCATGAGCACTCGAAACTTGTCCCTCTTGATGATTAATTAACTCAACATTTAATCTGATGAAAATATAAACACATAAACAGATAGTGTTCAGTGCAATGAGAAAATTTAGGCAATATTTTGAGATGCCGGAGCTTTGAGTATGTCTGATGTCTTCTCGATATATCTATGTGTTTTCGATTCCATTTTAAGCCAGAATTTTCTGCATTAGTCTTGCAATTTCTTTTAAAATGGGCATTTATCGTGTTTAAGTTATGCTATTTACAAATAAAGAGTTAAGCATTTAAGATTTTAAAAAAATTAGTTTGAGCTATCGGGCAGATATGGCTCATTTATACCAAACAATCGAAGGTACCCAAACAACGTATCTTTGCTGTACTGTGAATGAGTATGATGTAGGCCTACAGATCTACACAGACACCGAAACAAGTGTTGACCTGAACGCTTCTCTATCAAAAGAGTAGACATTACTATTATACATGTACACTTTACAGTGGGATGCCAAAAGAAAGCCAAACTCGTTAGTACTTACAAAGTTACCAAATCTTGGTAGCAAACGGATATCCCAGGAAAACAAGAGCTGAACGGAGCTTCTTTCACCATTTCTAGATCTATTCTAGACGCCATGGTTTTCAAGCGCTTCGTGATTTGTCCTTTGTATCAATGGTTGATGCAGACCTTATAATAACGATTGGAACAAGCAAATGTCTATTCAGACAGCCTTAGTTCTTTCTTTCCATGCTCATTCACCTTGAATCTTCGTTAGCATACAACTTTTCTCTGATCTAAGTTGTTTGCTCGAATCTGTTCCCAAGTTGTTGATTCTTCTTCTTGTGAAGACTGCCTACATTCTGAAAGCTGATATCTTGTTTGTGAGTGTCTATCACCACATATCTTTCTACTATATTATGGTCTACTTCCTCATTTATAGGTACCATGTTCAGAAACACAAAGTTTTTGAAATAAGCCAGCAAAGTTTAAGAGATGAAAATGAGATCTAGGTTTCGGGTAACGTCTGCTGAACAGACAAGGTCAAAAGAGTTATTTCCCTTGCTGTTGAGCGCCTGACTGGTACTAGTGGTAGACATACAGATTACTGATCTGCTATCGGCTGCAGCGCAGAGTACAGTTTTGAATATACAGTCTGGGCGAAGTGCGTGGATAAATTCGTCAATCGTTCGCAAGCTCGGCTTTGGTTTTGGCACTCCATTGCATCACACAACATCAAGATCTAGACTAGACGATTACACCAAAGAGTTTCGATCTACACAGAGTGAAACTCTTTGATCATGACACCCAGTGTATGACACAACAAAAGGTGCACGCGATTTTCAGTTGTAAGTAAGCGAGCAGTCTCGTTCAGCCTACACTAGCTAAATGATGACAAACAATATTGACACCCAATTATTGTCAACAGGAAACATCGATTGACAACAGACATGACCACTGATCATTTCAATAATTGAATTGATTAGCACGACACACTTTTTCAAAAGTTTACTCAGATATATAATACAATATCACGCCCCCAAAACACACACATTATAGATGACAAAGCCACCCTTGTGTGGCTAGTCAAGTAACAGTCACATAGAATGGAGAGATCAGATACACTCAATGCACACACAAGAAAATGTGTTCAATTTTAAAAGGTTTCTTTCCTCTCTCTCTCTCTCTCTCTCTCTCTCTCTCTCTCTCTCTCTCTCTCCTCTCTCTCTCTCTCTCTCACACACTCTCTTATATATATGTGACAGTGCATATGAAAATCATGGATAATGGTCAAATTTCAAAAAATGAGCTAAATATGCTATCTGAAAGAAGAAATAATTCTAAATAAGACACAAAAAACAGATTTCATTTATCTTTATTAGATTCCAAGTTACATGCATTTAAAGTTCCCAGATGACCGTGACCTACTTTTGAGAAAATCATGTTTTAAAATTACAAATTTTCATTTAGCTCTAATTTTGTTATATGAATTTTTCTAAGTAAGTGGGTGATACCAAAATAACAAGAATAACTCAGAGAACCTTGGTAACTCATTCAATTTCACCAGATAATTGCTATTTAATATAAAAATCATCCCAGTACCTTGCTCATTGGGCTTAAAATGTTGAAAACGCAGAAGCGTTTCAAACTTTTACATAAAAATTTGTGGAAAAATAACTATAATTCAGAATCACTCCAAATTTTCAGGAAACATAGATGTGTAAATGTATTTTAATCTGTATGTGTTAGTTTGTATGTATATTTGTTTGTAACCTCTGATGACACATTTGCTTATTAAAATTATGGTATTATGTTAGTAATATCAATTGAAGAAAGACAGGTATTGATACAACACAGAAACTCAACATAGCAGTATTATGAGTCACCAACTTGAAATTATGATCAGGTATCCTTATTCCTACAAAAACAGCACCAGAAAGAAGATCCAGAAATGGTCTCAGGGTATGTTCACTTTTCACTGATTTCAGTCTCACATCCCTACTTATCCACAAGGAAAAAACCCAACAATATCAGCACAAAAAAACAAATCACACGACTGTTTTCTTCTTAGGTCCTCTCTTGTTTTTCTTTGGCCTGCCTGGAGTCCTGGAAGAGGATGGTGGGGTGGCCTGGCTGGTGGATGGTTTGGACAGATGGGGGGAAGGAGGCAGGGACTGCGATGTGGTGGCCTTGGCAGAGAATTTGAGGCTGATAGGCTCAGGGCAGACCAGGTCTCTCTTCTCTGGGTGTACAAACTCCCTGATCTCAGAGAACAAGTATTCCTGTCTTTGTTCACTGAGACCACTCGGACGAATGATAGGCGGGAGATCATCAGGCAGGGCAGTGGGCTGTTTCAGTGGTTCGAAAACCTGCACTGGTCCGTCTGCAGACTCCTTGCAGCAGACTTGAGGCTTCCCATCCTCATTGGTTTCAAACTTAAAGTGATGGTACTTTTTCAGCCCCACCAACTTTCTAAACCACTGATTCAGGTATTCAGTCCAGTCACGGGTAGGAACCAGAGAGTTCCCGTCTTGGTCACCGCACAGCTGTGGTATTAGAATACCAGATGGCGATGCAGATGACACCACTTCTGAGATGTCATTCAGACAGTCCACTCTTGTCCGGCGAAATTTTCTTTTGAAGAGCCCGAAACAGGCATCAGGGCCAAATTTGGTGTGACCTGCCAAGAGAAATGATAGTGTGATGACCTTGTGACGGCCAGTCATGACACGCCACATCAAATATTGCAACATGGCATTGTTCTTATTTTGCCCGGCACAGTTATCTGCATGGAGATGGCACGATGCTTCTTTTAACCCATAGTTTTCCAGGAAAAAATCCACAAAAGAAATCACTGTGTTTGCTCCCTTCCCTGTTTCCATTGCTTCATCAAGGAGAAACACAACCATCTGTGGGAGGGCCTCTGTCATCATGCCAAAGACACCACATTTTCTAGGTGTTTTAAAGTACACCGGACCGGGCTGCAGGGGGTCTGAAGGATAATGGACTTGTTGTGCAAAGTCAAAACTGTAGTGGGCCATGATGTCCCTTGAGCAGGCTGCTGTGTTGTTTCCTGGTGTCTCCAGTCGGTCCAGTCCTGCAGTCTTCAGCTCCTCCTGCAACAGTGCAACTGCAAGCTGTGGTTTTGTTTTTCCTTCATCAAGTTCATGTCTTGTTTTCACCTGGTTGTGTGTGTGTGTGTGTGTGTGTGTGTGTGTGTGTGTGTGTGTGTGTGTGTGTGTGTGTGTGTGTGTGTGTGTGTAAATTTACATTAAAATTTTTTGTGCATGCATGATGACCTGTATTGTTTGTGTGTGTGTGTGTGTGTGTGTGTGTGTGTGTGTGTGTGTGTGTGTGTGTGTGTGTGTGTGTATGTGTGTGTGTGTATGTGTGTGTGTGTGTGTGTGTGTGTGTGTGTGTATCTCTGTGTGTGTGTGTGTGTGTGTGTGTGTGTGTGTGTGTTAATTTAGATTAACATGTATGGTGAACTGGTATGATAATGTGTATGAGAATCAATACTCCAACCATAGATAATGTGAATCAGAATGCTACATTTTATTGCTATAATTCTGTGCTTAATACATGTATCATTTCAAAACACTCACACATACATACATGTACAAACACAGAGTACAACCTGACAGACACACACACTGTAATGATAAAGGGACACCCTGGAATCCCTAACTGTGATAATGCTATTGAATTTATAAGTAAAACAGCAACTTACCTTTGCTCTGGCAACAACAAGCTTGTACTCCTCTCTCTCTCTGTTTGCTGCAGCAAGGTGTTGAACTGCAGCTGTTGCCAGTTCCATCTTCTGAGTGTCAGTCATGGTTAATGACTTCATTTGCTGCAGTGCATAGTTGTTTCTCTGACATTGCCAGCAAAGGTCTGTCCTAGGCTTCATAGGCAGGATGTCAGGAAGGTGTTTCTTCCACAGGTATAAGAACGTACGTTTTGAAACGCAGCGTCCACCATCGGCATCACAGGCAACAGAATACTCTTTGTGCACAGCAGTTTTAGTGGATGAACAGGGAAGCAGCTTCAAGTCATCTCTATGGTAGCCTGGGATTCGACCCGGAAGAAGGATTCCATGCACTTCTGCGTAATTCGAAATGAAGTCTACTACCTTCTTTTGTTCCTCAAATGTTAAGGCCTTATAAGGCTTTCTGTTGGTGTTGCCATGTTGCCTTGGGGTCAACCCATTTTCTTTATAATGTTTAATCAAGTGGTCCAGTTTCTGACTCCCAATGCAATGGACATACTGAAACAATTCACGGCATATTTTGAATCCATTCAACATGTACTGACTGCGGCACTTCTTTCTTGGAGTATTCTGCCGACGCTTTGTATTCACCGTCATTGGACCAGTTTGAAGAAACGCCTTCAGTTGGCTGAAGATGGCATTGTCCAGTTCTTCTTTTGTCATTGTCAGGTGATGCATACGTAATTCGCACAGCTCTTCTGACTTAAACTGCAGATAGCAAGGCTGTTTATCATTCAGCTTACATGCACACTGGAAGGGAGCAGACAGCTTTGGGTCAGGCTTTCCAGCGTTCTCACTGAAGCAGGCTGTTCCATCGTCAAATTCACTATTAGTGTTACAAGTGTCCGCCTTGAAAATGACTGGTGGACGTATCATGTCACCCTCAGCCTCGTCTGGGTCATCAGCTGAAAACAAACAGTATGCACACCTTGTACAAATCTACAATATGAAACTGATAATATTAAATATAAATTATCAACACACATTCACACACATGTATACACAATTTTAATCATGTATGCTCACCAACACACAAAAATACACACATGCACTCATGTATAAACTGTAATCATGTATGCACATCAACACACACACACACACATGTTTATGTGCATGCCACACACACACACACACACACACGGTTTTGCCTTGTCAGTCTGCGGCTAAAAAATAGCATCAGCATTACCAAATTAGATCACTTGTTTTTATGAATTTTGGGTCTACTTACATTATAATTTACACAAATCAAATGGATACGACTTATTCCTTTCATGATAATAATTCTAGTTCGCCAGTAATTCATACAAGGTTATGAACACACCAAATAAACTTTCGAAGTGAAAGCAATCATGACATGACATCAACAGTAGGCCTACTTACCAGAACTAGATTCCATGTGCTCGTCTTCAAAACCATTCGGCATGGGCATAGAATCCTCTTCATCACTGCTGGAATCTATTTCTGACTGTCTGTCATCTCCAAAGTAGTCTGTCACTGCTTCAACTAATTCTGGAGAAGTGAAATCAGCCGTTTCCGACAACATTTTACAGAGCTGTGCGCTCGACACTTTCCGACGCGCCGCCATTGTTTTGCTTCGACTCGTGTGTTGACAACACACACAGTTGGGGGTCACTCACTTTCTGTAATTATTGCGGCTTGTAGAAAAAACGTAGAGCGAAAAAAATTCAGACTTTGACAGGAAATGTATGATAGTTTTCAAAGAAATTAAAAGAGAAGGATATAATTGTAGCAATGATTAAACGAGCTTCAGTTAAAATTGATCACGGGTATGTCGCTCTGAACACACTACCGCCTGAAAAATCGAATTAATACGCCCGAATACAACACGAAGAGAAACAATGACCGTGAAAGTAGGGCCTAGAGACTAGTTACAACTTACAAGTTGTGTCCTTTCACTTACTACGACTGGTTTTATACAATGAAAATCGTGTTCAAAGTAGGTCAAATTAGTCCGTTGCTTTTGCTTAATTTCCCATCACATCCCACAGAAAAATATTTAATTAAAATAGTTTTAGCTTGTATTTGTTGATAATACTTTGGAATTTAATAGAAAAAACACCATTGAACCCTAAAATACAAAAATTTCATCATCGATATGTTTAGGGTCAGTTACTTTCACAGCCTGTTGCGCGAAATCTCGACTGGCGACTTATCCGTGATTTTCATGTGCACCGCCACATATATGCAGACATTGTGGCAGTCATCATCATGAACTGGTCTAAATAATTCATTCTTGTCCTCCCACCCCATTTTGATAAAACACACAAAGGAGAAAAAACAAACAAACAAACAAACGTAATAACAGATAACAAAAGAGAAAAGAAATTTACACCACACTGACACATTGCATAAGAAATAATACTAAAGAGACTTTGACCAGCAAGATTTGATGATATATATATATATATATATATATATATATATATATATATATACATATATAATTATATATACATACATATACACATCCATTCATACCTATATATATATATATATTGTGTGTGTGTGTGTGTGTGCATGTGCGTGCGTGCCTGCATGCATGTGTGTGTGTGTGTGAGTGAGTGTGTGCGTGTGAGTGTGCGTGTGTGTGTGAGTATGTGTGTACGTGTGTGCGTTAGTGTGCGTTAGTGTGCGTTTGTGTGTGCGTGCGTGTGTGTGTGTGTGTGTGTGTGTGTGTGTGTGTGTGTGTGAGTATGTGTGTGTGTGAGTATGTGTGTGTGTACGCGCGTCTGTGTGTGCGTGTCTGTGTTGTTTGTTTGTTTGTGTGAATGTGTTTGTTTACTTTACCTCACTATTCTGTATGTGTGTGTGTGTGTGTGTGTGTGTGTGTGTGTGTGTGTGTGTGTGTGTGTGTGTGTGTGTGTGTGTGTATGTGTGTGTGTGCACGCTCGCGCGCGCGCGCGTGTGTGTAGATGAGGCAGACAGAAGACGACAACTTGGGTCAAGGGTCACACGACTAACAGGATGAGTGTCCCTAGCTCAGCATCCTGTATGTGTGTGTGTATGTGTGCATGTGCACCATACGCATCGTACCTGTTTATGTTAGTATTTGCATTTCCTCATAATTTTTGCCTCTTCTTTACACGATAGTTCCTAATACTCCTTTTCATTTCATGTTTTGTCAGAGTCTGTTTTTATTTGATGGAAAGTTTAATAACTGTTCTATTATTGTAAATTACAATGAAGATGTTTTTGACATGCACCGTTTGCGCTACATAACTGAAATAACAACAACAATACTACTACTACTACTCATGATGATGACAATGATGATAATAATAATAATAATGATGATAATAATAGTAGTAGTAGTAGTACAGTAGCAATAGTAGTAGTAACAACAACAGCAATAATGATGATAATAATAATAATAACAACAACAATAATGATGAAAATAATAATGATGATAATAATAATAATAACAACAACAACAACAGTAATGATGATGATAATAATAATAACAACAACAACAACAACAACAACAACAACAACAACAACAACAACAACAACAACAATAATAATAATGATAATAATAATAATACGCAGCCTATGTTAATAATGAAAATTCAATACCACAATACAAACCACACACACACACACACACACACACACACACTACCCTTCCTCCCTATCTCCTATCCCCCTCCCACCCCCACCCTCCACACACACGTGAGCTACCAAGTGATTGAAAAATAACAGCTGATGTAACCCAAACGTAAATCATGGAATCACGAAATATTCCATCACTGTTTACAGTTCGTGTCTGTGACCACAGGCAAACTATTCCCTTGGTATTAATCAAAGGACATAACTCTTGAGAGTCACGTAGGAATTATCTCCCATGTTGTAAAACTTCTCAAATCTAACACAGTTTGCGCTACCCGTACAGCTAGCATAGAAGCAGATACAAAGCACAAAAACCGTACGCTCAGAGTGTTCTGAGCTTACGGTTTTTGTGCTTTGTATCTGCTTCTATTCTAGCTGAATGGGTAGCGCAAACTGTGTTCAGATTTGAGAAGTTTTACAACATGGGAGATAATTCCTACGTGACTCTCAAGAGTTATGTCCTTTGATTAATATTATAAAAATTCTCCCTGCTTCTCTCTTATTTCTTTGGTATTCCCTTGGTAACTTTCAGCTGTTTGTTTAATGTCATTCTGGTTTCTGTTTTGTTTGTTTTGTTTTCCTTATTTCCTTCCCAGAACACATAGGTTATGTACGTTTGCGAAATTGGTCATATCAGTAGGATAAGATTTTGAGGACATTGACGTATGTATGTGTGCTTGTGTTTCTTCCTTAAGAAAAGTATGAATACATACATAAATATAACTCAACATATAGATATCTACATTCTCTGCTAATTTTGCTCAAGGATATCCTATGCCAATATGACGACCACAAATGGATATTTTAAGAACATTTCTAAAAATATTTGTTAAAAAAAAACTGTCAGTTTTATGCGTATATCATAATTTATGATTAGAAGTTGTTTTGGGTTAAGAACAAGACAAAAACACAAAATACAATAAAAACGTTTACTCAATATAACAAAACAAGGACCCTGTCTTGTTCTGTAATATTGAATACGCGTTTTTGTTCTGTTTTGTGTTTTTCTGATTCCTTATTTGTTTGAACGCGGGCAGTCACTTTGGTCTGGATCTGTTTTGTTTTGTTTAATTTTCTGTTAACCCTTTCACTCCATCACCCTATCCACCAATTGAAATTAAAAAAAAAGAAAAGAAAGAAAAAAAAAGAGAAAATTAACCCTTCGACTCCCTCACCCTGCAGGAAGCTGGTGGAGAGGGTGAGGGAATCAAAGGGTTAAGTTCTTGCTTTGCTCACATGGTTGGCAATGTGGAGAGGGTGAGGGAATCAAAGGGTTAAGTTCTTGCTTAGTTCACATGGTTGGCAATGCAGGATGCTGGTGTACAGGGCGCGGGAATCAAAGGGTTAAAGACAGACAGGTCTTGGCACACGGAGCATAGCAATTCCTTAGCTAAGGTCTGAAAGTCCAAGGCTGAACTTTTGATTATCACATCTTCACAGCCACTGGTGCATAAATAACACTTCTGTAGCGTTCTGCTCAGTAGGTCAACCTAAGATATCATGAAACCGATCTGTCTATGATTAGATTTTTTCTTTTCTATTCTTTTCCTCTTTTTCTTTTTCTTTTTTGTTTGTTTCTTTGTTTGTTATTGTTGTTGTTTTCTCTCCGTCTTTCTTTTCTTTAATTTGTTTTTCATTTCAAATTTTTTTCTTATCTTTTATTTACTCATTTTTTAAATTTATTAACTTTAGAGATCAGAGTTTGTTAATAAATTCTGCTGTACTCCGCAAAGCAGGGTAGGCGCACAGCGTTTGGACTCCTGCTGTAGAGTGTGGACATATGGATGATCGGTCTATGTTTCCTTGTTTTGTTTTACCCTTTGACTTCGACTCCGTCATCCTATCCACCAAATGCAAAAAAACTTAAACCTTTGACTCCCTCACCCTATCCACCAGCTTTCTGCAGAAAATCAAAGGGTTACGTTTTTGCTTTGCTAGCACGCTTGGCAATGCAGGATGCTGGTGAACAGGCTGCGGGAGTCAAAGGGTTAAGTTACATCAGATGGATATACTATATGTTGCACAAGTACTCTTTTCTCTCTGTCTCTGTCTGTCTCTCTGTCTGTCTCGGTCTGTTTGTCCCCTCTCTCTCTCTCTCTCACTCTCTCTCTCTCTCTGTGTCTCTGTCTGTCTGTCTCTGTCTCTGTCCGTCTGCCTCTCTCTCTCTCTCTTCTCTCTCTGCACCCCCCCCCCTCTCTCTCTCGTTCTATTGCTCTGTCTTTCCCCCCTTTTGTAACTGGTATGATGATAAGAAGTCTCTGCCCTCAATGCTTCCTTGGTTTTTTTGTTTTGTTTTGTTTTGTTTTTTGTCTTCTGGCAGTTTGGTCTGTATCTGTATCATCGGCTTGAGATTGGACTGCGCTGGAAACAGAAACACACCAAAACAGAGCCAGAAGGTGTATATATTTGACACACCAGACAAGACAGGCTCCAGTTTCCATCTGTCTTGGACATTCTACTGGCCTGATATTTTTCACTGGCCTGGGTATTTGTGATCTTCATCTGTGCCTGTCTTGTTTTGTTGTGATCAAAATATGTGTTTCTGATTGTTGTGTATGTGTGTGTGTGTGTGTGTGTGTGTGTGTGTGTGTGTGTGTGTGTGTGTGTGGTGTGTGTGTTGTGTGTGTGTGTGTGTGTGTGTGTGTGTGTGTGTATGTGTGTCTGTGTGTGTGTAGTTGTATGTGTATACATATATATATACATACATATATATATGTGTGTGTGTGTATGTGTGTCTGTGTGTGTAGTTGTATACGTGTATGTGTGTGTGTTTGTATGTTTGTGTTTTTGTATGTGTGTGGTGTTTTGTGTGTCTGTTTGCGTGCGTGCGTGCGTGCGTGGATGTATGTATGTGTGTGTGTGTGTGTGTGTGTGTGTGTGTGTGTGTGTGTGTGTGTGTGTGTGTGTGTGTGTGTATTCTGGGTCCTATTCGCTTGAACGGTTTCTTTGGTTTAGATTTCGTTACCTCAGCTCCCCTTTTGACCCTTATTGAAAGCTTTTTCCTTCAATGCATATGGTATTTGTTTGTGGTACTTAATGTCCATCAACAATACATTTTCCAAATTTTTCAGGCAAAATGGTAAAAAAGAAAAAAGAAAAAAAAAGAAAAAGTAATAAAACGATGATGCTGTCGTGCGGAGGGCAAGCCATACTAACAATAGCTGATTCAAAACAAGTGTATGTCTTCTATAAAAGCCTTGCGTACTTTCTATCGGGATTGATAGTTTGATATATTAAATCCAAAATAAGTGTAACTGCCCGCGTTCAAGCAAACAGGAACCAGAAAAAAAAAAAAACCGCGAAAAAAGAATAAGAACGCGTATTTAATACAACGAGACAAGACAGGCGCAAATTTTCGGCCAACTGGCCTTTGTCAAGCGTAAGATCACAAACAAGCAAACAAACATCAGATACAAAACTTAGGAGAGAAAGACTGAAATTTTCCTGCTGCTCTGTCCAGTGTGAGAAAAGGAAAAGCTTTCTACTGAATTCCCTCATCATTTTCGGATAAGCGTGATGAAGGCCTTCAAATATTGACCAGTCCTTGCAATGTTTAGTCTCTGCATTTTTGTGTGAAAACCTGGATAAAAATTATCCCTGTTTGCAAAAAAAAAAAAAAAAAAAAAAAAAAAAAAAAAAAATCTGATTGTTGTGAGTCAGTTACCGTTTCATGTATGCTACTTAAAAAGATAAGAAAAAAATAGTCCCGCAGTATAAGAAGTGAGTCTGAAGACAGAAAAAACAGAAAAAATATACAAATTATGGGTCGAATCCCAATCAGTCTGGTGGCCAACAGAACGACACAGCATCCTCTTTCTATCCAAGCCAGTGAAGAGATACATAATAGGCTTTCAATCCAAGTCGGTAAAAAGATAGAGCATCCAGTAAAAAGATACAGCATCCAATTTCAACCAAACAACGGTAAAAAGACCAAGTAGACACTTTCGACAAAGATGGGTAAAATGATATCTCATACGCTCCCCCCCCCCCAAAATCGATAAAAAGATACAGCATACATTTCAAACAAAATTCCATCTTCTTGTCGCTCAGGTACTTCATTACACGCATTAGTGAAACCACAACAATGCAAAAGACTTCATTTTTTAAACGAAATAATGTAACACAGATGGAAACCTCCTAATAACGAGGTTTGCTAGCAGTATTTTTCGTGGACTTTAATTTGTCAAGAAACATGCATTGGCCACGAAGAAACACACGACTATACAAACGGTAGTTTCAAAACCAGAGACAAAAACAGCTCGTGTAGCAGACCCGTTCTACAGCTTCCACAACTGGTACTGAAAGTTTATAATGTTGGCATAGTTAATGACCCAAGTGGGTAAGATTACTTCATCATGCTGGTATGGTTGATTTTTTCATGCTAGAATTGTGGGTTACTCATACAGGTGTGTGGTTTGTCGTCAATACTGGCTCTTGTCAAGTCAACGAAGAGGACACATACGTATGATGACTGCTCAGAACTTGTCTGAACAGCACGAATCCCAGTTTTACTGGGCAATGCAAAACCATACCCTGATATTCCACCAAGTGACCCTGCAGTGACAGAGGGCGCCGACAGTCGCAGAGTGGGGGTGGGGTGGTGGGGGTGGCCTGGGATGGAGTTGTGCGTGGCTGACAGCAAAGCGCCGAAGGCAAGGTCTTCCAGGTTCTTCCACCTCACCCTGTAGCCCGGATGGTGCCAGGCAGTGTCCCCCAGACACTTCCCTTCCCTTTCACATGTTTTCTTTCCCTTGACCAGGGAGAAACAGATGCAGAGGGCGGGGGGTGGGGGGAGGGGGCTCGTTTCTAACCAGGTGTTGCTCTGTAAACATGTATCCATGACGGAGGACAAAATTCGCTACAAAACATTTTTGTATCGAATAGATGCGGAAACCCGATTCACAAACACCCGTGAAGTCCCGTTCACACCGGTGACTGATTCTGCAAGAGCGCCAGTTTCTTTTCCAGTCTGGCCTTTTCCTTCAAAGCTTCACACAACTTTCTGTTCAGCTCCCGTTCCGAGTTCTTCCACAGGAACAGCAGCTCTTCCTTGGTCATGGTTTCCAGGCACCTGGAGGCTTGCAGGGAGGTGTCCACATGGCACAAATGGTCCTGGTAGGAGCGCGTTTTGTGAAGCAACGCCCTCATGATGTGGTTGTCCTTCGGCTCAAACGCTTTGCTGCTGAGGGAAGACGCCAGGTTGTGAGAATCGTCCGAGAGGGACTTGTACAGATTGCCGTGACTGCCCCCACCCTCCAGCCTGTCGTTGGCCAGGTTGTCACTGGCCGCACGGTCAAACACAAGGTCACTTACACTGTCACGGCGAGCGGAGGCAGAAGCGGAGGCTTCGGGAAGCACGAGTGACCCGTTAGGGAGGCAGTCTGAGAAACGCACTCTGCCAGGACTGGAGAAGACTTGGGGACTGGAGCGTCTCACAGAAGAACGTGGCGGCTTCCTGGCCCGTGCGCCGTGACACGACGACCCCGAGGAAGAGGAGGAGGAGGAAGGAGGTCGAGGGGGAGGGGGAGGAGGAGGGGGAGGCAGAGGCAACAACGGTGTGGAGGCAGCGTCAGCAGAGAGACTGCGGTGCCGCGGGGAGTCCGTGGAAGATGCGGAGCCCGAATCCAGAGCACGGAGCTTCTTGAGGAGGTCGGAATAACTACACGCCCAAGCTCCTGCCCCCTGCTTCTTTGTCCATTCCTCCAGCAAACACTGGTCCGACCTATCCTCCTCATCGTCCTCCTCCTCTTCCTCCTCCTCTTCCTCTTCGTTGTGATGAGAACCGTGCAGCGAGTCACTGAGCGCTTGCTCGCAGTCAGCCTGTGGATGAGCACGTGCTTGTTCCAGTTCCACGGTAGCGCCCAGGTCTTTGAGAGGGATCTCTATGATGTCTGGCGTCTCCAGAGTGGAATCATCCATCAACCCGCTGGCCTGCATCTCTTGTAACCTGTACACACGACAGTTCATTCAATCTACAAACATCTTTTTTAACCCACACAACGGACATCTGTTTTAACCTACATTCAGAGCATCACCTGTAACATACACACACTGCATTTATTCAAATATATACTTTATAAGTATACATAGATACAAGACATCTCTTATGTAGTAACAGCAGCATACACACAGGGTAGTTTTCTTTTTCTTGTTGTTGTT
>CM060313.1:10502709-10505209 GCA_030674185.1 Monoplex corrugatus | reverse complement strand
ACACAACACAACACACACACACATACACACACACACATCATCATCATCATGATCATTGTTATTATTATTATTATTATTATAGTCATCATCATCATCATCATCATCATCATCATCATCATCATCATCATTATTGTTGTTGTTGTTGTTGTTGTTGTTGTTGCTGTTGCTTAAAGCCCAGTCGACTGCGTAGAGCCATATCAGGGCTATAACCGTTTCAAAACATACGAAATAATTCAACAACGTTATTGTTGTTTCTGTCCAAAGCCTAGCCGACCACACAGAGCCACACCAGGGTTATAAACATTTCAAAACACACACAATATTTCAATAGGAAAAAAAGAAAATAAAACAAAATTAAGTACACATATCAATGCATTTGCGTACATAATCTATGGAGGTATTCCTGGCATTGACCATTCCCTCCAATTTATCGCACAGGGTCTTACCTTGTTGATATTGTTACCAAATTAATCAGACCTTATCCTGTTAGTATGGTTAACAAATCAATCAGAACTTACCTTGTTGGTATGGTTACCAAATTAATCCGACCTTATCCTGTTGGTATGTTACCAATTTAATCAAATCTTACCTTGATGGCAGTGTTACCAAACGAAACCTTTATCCTGATGATAGTTACCGCATACATCAGACCTTACCCAGTTGGTAGTTACCAAAGGAAACCTTACCCTGATGGTAGTTACGTCATTAACCATACCTTACCCAGATAGTTGTTACCACATTAATTAATCAGACCTCATCCAGATGGCAGTGTTACCAAACGAAACCTTACACTGACGGTAGTTACTACATTAATCATACCTCACCCAGTGGGTAGTGTTACCAAACGAAACCTTACCCTCGTGGTCGTTACCGCGTTTACCCGATCTCACCCGGTAATTACTACATTAATCATACCTTACCCAGATGGCAGTGTTACAAAACGAAACCTTACACTGACGGTAGTTAGTACATTAATCAGACCTCACCCAGTGGGTAGTGTTACCAAACGAAACCTTATCCTCGTGGTAGTTACCGCGTTTACCCGATCTCACCCGGTAATTACTACATTAATCATACCTTACCCAGATGGCAGTGTTACAAAACGAAACCTTACACTGACGGTAGTTACTACATTAATCAGACCTCACCCAGTGGGTAGTGTTACCAAACGAAACCTTACCCTCGTGGTAGTTACCACTTTAATTAATCAGACCTCATCCAGATGGCGGTGTTACCAAACAAAACCTTACCCTCGTGGTAGTTACCACTTTAATTAATCAGACCTCACCCAGTGGGTAGTGTTACCAAACGAAACCTTACCCTCGTGGTAGTTACCACTTTAATTAATCAGACCTCATCCAGATGGCGGTGTTACCAAACAAAACCTTACCCTCGTGTAGTTACCACTTTAATTAATCAGACCTCATCCAGATGGCGGTGTTACCAAACAAAACCTTACCCTCGTGGTAGTTACCACTTTAATTAATCAGACCTCATCCAGATGGCGGTGTTACCAAACAAAACCTTACCCTCGTGGTAGTTACCACTTTAATTAATCAGACCTCATCCAGATGGCGGTGTTACCAAACAAAACCTTACCATGATGGTAATTACCACATTAATCAGACCTTACCCAGTGGGTAGTGTTAACAAACGAAACCTTACCCTCATGGTAGTTACCGCGTTAACCCGACCTTACCCAGATGGCAGTGTTACCAAAGGAAACCTTACCCTGATGGTACTCTTCATGAAGAGTTTGATGAAATCCCGGCTACGCACAATGCCCAGCATCTCACGTGCTGACTCGTGGGGTGACACCAGCTCTGCACTTGTGATAATTCGGTGTAACCGCTGCACACAAAAGAAGCACGATGATGACTGGCGTAAACCTAAACATAAAAGTTAATGTTACAACAAAATTAATCTTTTATCTGTAGTAAACACAGCTCCTCCTCCCCCTCCTTCTCCTCCTCCTCCTCCTCATCATCATGTGCCCTGCCGTATGGCGTTGGCCATCATGGCCCTCCATACGAATCTATCCTCTGTCGCTGTAAGTACATCTCCCACCCTCTCTGTCTTCAGCCACCCTGCAAGTCCGTCCAATATTTTCTCCCTGGGCCTACCTGGTGCTCTCTTTCCCCCAAGCTTTTCTGTTGTGACCAGGTGCTCTAATTCCCCTTTCCTCATGAAAAATGTCCTGTACTTGTTGCTTGTCTTTTCCTAACCTTCTTTATTAATGATCTTCTTGTGTCTGCCTCCTTCAAGACTGTCTCGTTTTGTTTGGTTCGGTTTGGTTTTTTGTTTGTTTGTTTGTTTGTTTGTTTTTTTTTTGCTGTCCATGCAATTCTCAACATTCTTCTTAGAAACCACATTTCAGTTGCCTCGTTTTTTTTCCTGACTTTGCGTGTTGACTGTCCACGCCTCACAAGCGTGAGATAGTATCGATTCTATATCACATTCAAGAACTCTCTTCCTTCGTGTATATATACATAATAGAATG
>CM060313.1:10467709-10485209 GCA_030674185.1 Monoplex corrugatus | reverse complement strand
CTCGATGATGATGATGATTATTATTATTGTTATTATGATGATGATGGTGATTATTATTATTATTATTATTATTGCTTAAAGCCCAGCCGATTGCGCAGAGCCATATCAGGTCTATAATTATTTCTAAACACACACTCCTTGTTGACTCTGGGGGAAAAAAAAGAAGGAAGACGCAAAAAAAGACACCCGGAGAAGAACATTAATTACACATATCGATGCATTCATGCACATAACTTAACATAAGGATTTGCCTCGGCTGTTGACATTCCGCCCAATTTGTCGCCAGGGGGTTAAAACCAAAGTGAAGAGAAATGTGTGAACACATTTAAGTACACAGCAAAGAACATGCGCTAAATAATGCAAACAGCTACTACCATCAACGCAAAAAAGATGAACAGCCCTGTTGGCAAACCAAATACATTTTAATGTATATCAATTTGTCCTTCTCTCCTTCGTGAGCTGTGGCTTCCAATTTTCAATTTCAATTTCATTTTCAATTTCTCATGATGACATCTCCGTGCTCGGAATGAATTCCATATGCACTAATGTCACAAGTGCAATGTGATGGAGAAGATCCAGAATGATCACGGCACAAGCCTTAAGCCTACACATAATCCCATGAGCTGGCCAGGTCCTGAGGTCCTACCTAGATAGTTCCATAACCCTGGGGTCGTACAGGAGTGAGGTGGCAGAGACCTCAACTTTTCCTGGGCCAGCACCACGAGGGCGGCGCCCATCCCTCTCCCTCGCTTCAAATTCATATTCACTTTTTTTTTAACCAAGACTTCAGAAAGGCAAGAAGGCTATTTGGTCTTCAAGGGGTGGGGCCTGGGAAATCAACCTATCTCTCCAGTGTTTTTTTTTATACTAAGGCAGCCGGGCAATGCTTTGCTCTTCACGATTTTCAACTGCTGTGCCTCCAACTCCTTTTTCGTCCCCTTCCGAAAGACTAGACGTTCAGATCGATTTTCCGGTCAAAACTGAGGAGAAAAGTCGAGGCCCCTATGGGGAGCGAACCCTGGTACCTCGAGTTTAGTTATTGGCAGGCGAACGTCTGAACCATTCTGCCACTGTTCCACGTACACTAAAATACACGAGTGGACTTAAACATGCATGACCGGAGTTCTTTAAAATCCCACCATTAAGGCAATCATAACCCATTTTCGGGAATGTACAAGCAGGGCAGTTTCGTGTTCCCATAAGCTGTTGAACTCTGACACGACTTACAGGATCATTAAGGTGCGTAGTTTCATGTTCTGACGGTATATACAAACCATTTTAGGCAGTAGCCATTTTTTATCATTATTGTTTATTTAAAACCCAGCCAGTCGGCCAAATCATGGCTATAACCAGCTCTTCATCTCTTTAAATCTGAAAAAAAAGAAAAGAAAATTATGTACACACATATCAATTCATTTGCGCACGTAATGTAAGGCTATGCCCCTGGCTTTGACCACTCTAGTTTATCAGCAGAATTAAAAAGCAACAAACGTATTCAAATCCATAAACAATATTAAGTACGCTAATATATATACATGTATATAATTATATATATACTAGCGTATACATACAACATACGCAATATATATATATTATAATATATTCATATATATATATATATATATATATAATATATATATAATATATATATAATATATATATACATATAGATAGATAGGTAGATACATAGATAGATAGATAGATAGATAGATAATAGATAGATAGATAGATGGGTGGATGGATGATGGATAGATAGATACACAGACAGACAGACAGACAGATAGATAGATAGATAGATAGATAGATAGATAGATAGATAGATAGATAGAGAGAGAGAGATAGAGAGATAGAGAGATATAGATATAGATAAACCTGGCCTAAATTCCTCAAAATTAATTCTGCATATCACATTTGCTTTGTGTCAAATTCATCAATCTCAAGGAAAAAAATATTGAAGGCTTGATGGAAAACACACAGGTGAATGAGGCAGCCAGGCAGAAAATGATAAGCTGAGGCGATAGAAGGCAAAGGGGCAAAAAAGAAACAAAAAGAATGACAGAAAAGAGGAAATTTCTGACACAGAATTTCCAGAAGGTGGCGGAGGGGAGGGGAGGGGGATACTATTTCTCATGAAAGAGCCCCTGTATCCCCCCACTGGCGATGCAGTAGCCACGTCTGCACATATGTCGACGTGGGAGACGGTGGGGGAAAAAGTTCATTCTTCACCCATCAGGCGGTATCTCAGAAGGTTTGAACCTAATCCTACCAAATGGAAGAACAGTAACCTGACCACTTGACCATCATCATCATCATCATGTGCCCTGCCACATGGCGTTGGCGATCATGGCCCTCCATATGTATCTATCCCTTGTTGCCGCAAGCACATCTCCCATTATCTCTGTCCTCAGTCACCCTGCAAATCCGTCCAATATTTTCTCCCTGGGTCTACCTGGTGCTCTCTTTCTCTCCAGCTTCCTGTTGTGAAAAGGTGCTTTAATTTCCCTTTCCACATAAAATGGCCCATGAATGTTGCCTGTCTTTTCCTGATCTTCCTTATGAATGATCTTCTTGTGTCTGTCTCCATCAAGATCGTGTCTTATGTTGTCTTTGCTGTCCAGGGAACTCTCAACATTCCTCTTAGAAACCACATCTCGGCTGCCTCAATTTTGTTCTGGCTTTGTTTGTTGACTGTCCACGCCTCACAACCGTATAACATTATTGCTTCTATATAACATGGCTAGAATGATTTTCATCTTCTTGAATGCTGTTTTGGCTTGGCCGATTCTTCTGGCTATTTCTGAAGTGCATCTGCCGTCTGGTGAGATGATCGTTCCTAGATAATTAAACTTATCAATCTGTCTCAAGGTTGTGCTGTTTGCTGTTATTTTGCATGAGAGGATTTCATGTTTTTTACTGATTACCATGACTCCAGTCTTCTTGCTATTTAGCTTGACCATCGCGTTCGTCTTAAGCGAGTACATCAATGTTTTACTTATGCGCTGTTCGCAACGCATTCAACGAAGGGCGCCTACACTAGTCCCACTATCGCCACATAGCCTGATCAGGGCGAATCATTTGGGGCTCGGAGTCCAGAATTGTACCTCTAGAAAGTACAAACGACTAATCAGTAGAGCCGTGCGGCGCCAGCGTTGGATATTACTAGAGCAAGCCCTGCAAACAATCGGCAAACTAAGTAGGTCAGTCTTTACGAAGAGAAATAGCAGTGCACGTCCACAATGTCTACCAATGTGTATTGATTATATGTCTACGTTGTCGGTCATTTGTGTACTGATTTTTTTTCCACAGTGTCTATGAATGTGTACTGATTATACGTCTACGTTATCTAATATACAGCATTGATTTTTTTCCACAGTGTCTATGAATATGTACTGATTATACGTCTACGTTGTCTAATATACAGCATTGATTTTTTTCCACAGTGTCTATGAATGTATACTGATTATACGTCTACGTTGTCTAATATACAGCATTGATTTTATCTCCACAGTGTCTATGAATGTGTACTGATTATACGTCTACGTTGTCTAATATACAGCATTGATTTTTTTCCACAGTGTCTATGAATGTGTACTGATAATACGTCTACGTTGTCTAATACACAGCATTGATTTTAATTTCCAGAGTGTACCAATGTGTATTGTTTGTAAGTCTATGTTGTCTATTATTGGACATTGATTGTATTTCCACAGTGTACGTGAATGCGTATTGATTATACGTCTACCTTATCTATTACTATGCATTGATATTATTTCCACAGTGTCTACCAGTGTACTGTATATATGTCAACGTAGTCTGCTATTCTGCATTGCTTTTATTTCCAGTGTACCAATGTGTATTGATTATACGTTTGCGTTGTCTATTATTTGGCATTGATTTATTTCCACAGGGTCGACCAGTGTACTGTATATATGTCTACGTTGTCTGTTATTGTGTATTGATTATAGACCATGATATCTGTCAATGTGTATTGATTATAGACCACGATGTCTGTCATTGTGTATTGATTATAGACCACGATGTCTGACAATATGTATTGATTATAGACCATGATGTCTGTCAATGTGTATTGATTATAGACCATGATGTCTGTTATTGTGTATTGATTATAGACCACGATGTCTGTCAATGTGTATTGATTATAGACCATGATGTCTGTCAATGTGTATTGATCATAGACCATGATGTCTGTCAATGTGTATTGATTATAGACCATGATGTCTGTCAATGTGTATTGATTATAGACCACGATGTCTGTCAATGTGTATTGATTATAGACCACGATATATGTCAATGTGTATTGATTATAGACCATGATATCTGTCAATGTGTATTGATTATAGACCACGATATATGTCAATGTGTATTGATTATAGACTATGATATCTGTCAATGTGTATTGATTATAGACCACGATGTCTGTCAATGTGTATTGATTATAGACCACGATACCTGTCAATGTGTATTGATTATAGACCACGATATATGTCAATGTGTATTGATTATAGACCACGATGTCTGTCAATGTGTATTGATTATAGACCACGATATATGTCAATGTGTATTGATTATAGACCACGATGTCTGTCAATGTGTATTGATTATAGACCATGATATCTGTCAATGTGTATTGATTATAGACCACGATGTCTGTCAATGTGTATTGATTATAGACCACGATATATGTCAATGTGTATTGATTATAGACCATGATGTCTGTCAATGTGTATTGATTATAGATCTCTGTTATGTCTGACAATATGTATTGATTATAGACCATGATGTCTGTTACTGTGTATTGATTATAGACCACGATGTATGTCAATGTGTATTGATTATAGACCATGATGTCTGTCAATGTGTATTGATTACAGACCATGATGTCTGTTATTGTGTATTGATTTAGACCAGATGTCTGTCAATGTGTATTGATTATAGACCACGATGTCTGTTCAATGTGTATTGATTATGACACGATGTCTGTCAATTGTATTGATTATAGACCACGATGTCTGTCAATGTGTATTGATTATAGACCGATGTCTGTCATTGTGTATTGATTTATAGACCACGATATCTGTCAATGTTATTGATTATAGACCACGATGTCTGTCAATGTGTATTGATTATTTGACACCATGTGTCTGTCAATGTGTATTGATTATAGACCACGATGTCTGTCAATGTGTATTGATTATAGACCATGATGTCTGTCAATGTGTATTGATTATAGACCACGATGTCTGTCAATGTGTATTGATTATGACTATGATGTCTGTCAATGTGTATTGATTATAGCCATGATGATTATGTCAATGTGTATTATTGATAGACCACGATGTCTGTCATTGTGTATTGATTATAGACCATGATGTCTGTAATTGTATTGATTATAGACCCCGATTCTGTCAATGTGTATTGATTATAGACCACGATGTCTGTCAATGTGTATTGATTATAGACCACGATGTCTGTCAATGTGTATTGATTATAGACCACGATGTCTGTCAATGTGTATTGATTATAGACCATGATTCTGTCATTGTTATTGATTATAGACCACGATGTCTGTCAATGTGTATTGATTATAGACCAGATCTGTCAATGTGTATTGATTTAACGACCATGATGTCTGTCAATGTGTATTGATTATGACCGATGTCTGTCATGTGTATTGATTATTAGACCATGATATCTGTCAATGTGTATTGATTATAGACCACGATGTCTGTCAATGTGTATTGATTATAGACCATGATGTCTGTCAATGTGTATTGATTATAGACCACGATATTGTACTGTCATGTGTATTGATTATAGACCACGATTCTGTCAATGTGTATTGATTATAGACCATATGTCTGTCATTGTGTATTGATTATAGACCAGATATTGTCAATGTGTATTGATTATAGACACATGATGTCTGTCAATGTGTTATTGATTATAGACCACGATGTCTGTCAATGTGTATTGATTATAGACCACGATTCTGTCAATGTGTATTGATTATAGACCATGATCTGTCAATGTTATTGATTATAGACCACGTTTGTCAATGTGTAATTGATTATAGACCACGATTGTCTGTCAATGTGTATTGATTATAGACCATGATGTCTGTCAATGTGTATTGATTATAGACCAGATTCTGTCAATGTGTATTGATTAAGACCAGATATTGTCAATGTGTATTGATTATAGACCATGATGTCTGTCAATGTGTATTGATTATAGACCATGATGTCTGTCAATGTGTATTGATTATAGACCACGATGTCTGTCAATGTGTATTGATTATAGATCTCTGTTATGTCTGACAATATGTATTGATTATAGACCACGATATATGTCAATGTGTATTGATTATAGACCACGATGTCTGTCAATGTGTATTGATTATAGACCCGATGTTGTCAATCTGTATGATATAGACCATGATGTCTGTCAATGTGTATGATTATAGACCATGATGTCTGTCAATGTGATGATTATAGACCAGATGTCTGTCAATGTGTATTGATTAAACCAGATTCTGTCATGTGATTGATTATAGACCACGATGTCTGTCAATGTGTATTGATTATAGACCACGATATATGTCAATGTGTTGATATAGACCACGATGTCTGTCAATGTGTATTGATTATAGACCAGATATCTGTCAATGTGTATTGATTATAGACACGATGTCTGTCAATGTGTATTGATTATAGACCACGATATATGTCAATGTGTATGATTATAGACCATGATGTCTGTCAATGTGTATGATTATAGACTCTGTTATGTCTGCAAATGTATTGATTATAGACCATGATGTCTGTTATGTGTATTGATTATAGACCACGATGTATGTCAATGTGTATTGATTATAGACCATGAGTCTGTCAATGTGTATTGATTACAGACCATGATGTCTGTTATTGTGTATTGATTATAAACCACGATGTTGTCAATGTGTATTGATTATAGACCACGATGTCTGTCATTGTGTATTGATTACAGACCATGATGTCTGTTATGTGTATTGATTATAACCACGATGTTTGTCAATGTGCATTGATTATAGACCATGATGTCTATTATGTGTATTGATATAGACCACGATGTCTGTCAATGGTATTGATTATAGACACGATGTCTGTCAATGTGTATTGATTATAGACCAGATGTCTGTCATGTGTATTGATTATAGACCACGATGTCTGTCAATGTGTATTGATTATAGACCACGATGTCTGTATGTGTATTGATTATAGACCACGATGTCTGTCAATGTGTATTGATTATAGACCACGATGTCTGTCAATGTGTATTGATTATAGACCAGATGCTGTCAATGTGTATTGATTATAGCCATGAGTCTGTCAATGTGTATTGATTATAGACCATGAGTCTGTCAATGTGTATTGATTATAGACCACGATGTCTGTCATATGTATTGATTATAGACACGATGTTGTCAATGTTATTGATTATAGACCAGATGTCTGTCAATGTGTATTGATTATAGACCACGATGTCTGTCATGTGTATTGATTATAGACCACGATGTCTGTCAATGTGTATTGATTATAGACCACGATGTCTGTCAATGTGTATTGATTATAGACCACGATGTCTGTCAATGTGTATTGATATAGACCATGATGTCTGTCATTGGTATGATATAGACACGATTCTGTCATGTGTATTGATTATAGACCATGATGTCTGTCAATGTGTTTGATTATAGACCACGATGTCTGTCAATGTGTATGATTATAGACCACGATGTCTGTTATTGTTATTGATTATAGACCATGATGTCTGTCATATGTATTGATTTAGACCACGATGTCTGTCAATGTGTATTGATTATAGACCAGATTCTGTCAATGTGTATTGATATAGACCATGATGTCTGTCAGGTGTATTGATTATAACACGATGTCTGTCAATGTGTATGATTATAGACCACGATTTGTAATGTGTATGATTATAGACCAGATTCTGTCAATGTGTATTGATTATAGACCACGATTTGTCAATGTGTATGATTATAGACCATGATTCGTCATGTGTATGATTATAGACCAGATGTCTTCAATGTGTATGATTATAGACCAGAGTCTGTCATGTGTATTGATTATAGACCACGATTTGTCAATGTATTGATTATAGACCACGATTTGTAATGTGTATTGATATAGACCAGATGTCTGCAATGTGTATGATATAGACCACGATGTCTGTCAATGTGTATTGATTATAGACCATGTCTGTCAATGTGTATGATTATAGACCAGATGTCTGTCAATGTGTATTGATATAGACCACGATCTGTCATGTGTATTATTATAGACAGATGTCTGTCAATGTGATTGATTATAGTCCTGATCTGCATTGTATGATTATAGACCCGATTCTGTATGTGTATTGATTATAGACCAGATGTTGTCAATGTTATTGATTATAGACAGAGTCTGTCAATGTGTATTGATTAAGACCAGATGTCTGTTATTGTGTATTTATACCAGATGTTGTCAGTTGATAAGACCGATTCTGCATGTTATATTAAGACATGAGTCTGTAATGTATGATTAGACCACGATTTGTCAATGTGATTGATTATAGACCACGATGTCTGTCAATGTGTATTGATTATAGACCACGATGTCTGTCAATTGTATTGATTATAGACCAGATGTCTGTCAATGTGTATTGATTATAGACCATGATGTCTGTCATGTGTATTGATTATAGACCAGATGTCTGTCAATGTGTATTGATTATAGACCATGATTCTGTATGTGTATTGATTATAGACCACGATGTCTGTCAATGTATTGATTATAGACCACGATGTCTGTCAATGTGTATGATTATAGACCATGATGTCTGTATGTGTATTGATTATAGACCACGATGTCTGTCAATGTGTATTGATTATAGACCATGAGTCTGTCAATGTGTATTGATTATAGACCAGATGTCTTCATTGTGTATTGATTATAGACCACGATGTCTGTCAATGTGTATTGATTATAGACCTGATGTCTGCAATGTGTATTGATTATAGACCACGATATATGTCAATGTGTATTGATTATAGACCACGATGTCTGTCAATGTGTATGATTATAGACCAGATGTCTGTCAATTGTATTGATTATAGACCAGATGTCTGTCAATGTGTATTGATTATAGACCATGATGTCTGTCAATGTGTATTGATTATAGACCATGATGTCTGTCAATGTGTATTGATTATAGACCACGATGTCTGTCATGTGTATTGATTATAGACCAGATATATGTCAATGTGTATTGATTATAGACCACGAGTCTGTCAATGTATTGATTATAGACCATGATATCTGTCAATGTGTATTGATTATAGACCACGATGTCTGTCAATGTGTATTGATTATAGACCACGAATTGTCAATGTGTATTGATTATAGACCGATGTCTGTCAATGTGTATTGATTATAGACCGATGTCTGACAATTGTATTGATTATAGACCAGATGTCTGTTATGTGTATTGATTATAGACCACGATGTATGTCAATGTGTATTGATTATAGACAGAGTCTGTCAATGTGTATTGATTAAGACCATGATGTCTGTATTGTATGATTATAAACCACGATGTTGTCAATGTGTATTGATTATAGACCAGATGTCTGTCATTGTGTATTGATTAGACCATGATGTCTGTATGTGTATTGATTATAGACCACGATGTTGTCAATGTGATGATTATAGACCAGATTCTATTATGTGTATTGATTATAGACCATGTCTGTCAATGTGTATTGATTATAGACCACGATGTCTGTCAATGTGTATTGATTATAGACCATGATGTCTGTCATGTGTATTGATATAGCCACGATGTCTGTCAATGTGTATTGATTATAGACCACGATGTCTGTTATTGTGTATTGATTATAGACCACGAGTCTGCAATGTGTATTGATTATAGACCACGATGTCTGTCATGTGTATTGATTATAGACCATGATGTCTGTCAATGTGTATTGATTTAGCCATGAGTCTGTCATGTGTATTGATTATAGACCATGATTCTGTCAATGTGTATTGATTATAGACCACGATGTCTGTCAATTGTATTGATTATAGACACGATTTGTCAATGTGTATTGATTATAGACCATGATGTCTGTCAATGTGTATTGATTATAGACCACGATGTCTCAATTGTATTGATTATAGACCAGATGTCTGTCAATGTGTATTGATTATAGACCACGATGTCTGTCAATGTGTATTGATTATAGACCACGATGTCTGTAAGTGTATTGATTAAACATGATGTCGTCATTGTGTATTGATTATAGACCACATGTCTGTCAATGTGTATTGATATAGACCAGATGTCTGTCAATGTTATTGATTAAGACCACGATGTCTGTATGTGTATTGATTATAGACACGATTCTGTTATTGGATTGATTATAGACCTGATCTGTCATATTATGATTATAGACCACGATGTCGTCAATGTGTATTGATTATAGACCATGATGTCTGTCATGTGTATTGATTATAAACATATTGTCAGTGTATTGATTATAGACCACGATGTCTGTCATGTGTATTGATTATAGACCATGATGTTGTATTGTGTATGATTATAGACCACGATATCTGTCAAGTTATGATTATAGACCACATGTCTGTCATGTTTGATTATAGACCATATGTCTGTCAATGTGTATTGATATAGACCAGATGTCTGTCAATGTGTATTGATAAGACCATGATATTGTCAATGTTGATATAGACCACGATGTCTGTCATTGTGTTTGATTAAGACATGATCTGTCATGGTATTGATTATAGACAGATTCTTCAATGTGTATGATTATAGACCACGATGTCTGTCATGTGTATTGATTATAGACCAGAATCTGTCAATGTGTATGATTATAGACACGATGTCTGTCATGTGTATTGATTATAGACCACGATGTCTGTCAATGTTTGATTATAGACCACGATGTCTGTCATGTGTATTGATTATAACCACATGTCTGTCATGTGATTGATTATAACCATGATCTGTCATTGTGTATGATTATAGACCACGATATGTCAATGTGTATGATTATAGACCACGATGTCTGTCAATGTGTATTGATTATAGACCACGATGTCTGTCAATTGTATTGATTATAGACCACGATGTCTGTCAATGTGTATTGATTATAGACCATGATATCTGTCAATGTGTATTGATTATAGACCATGATTCTGTCAAGGTGTATTGATTATAGACCACGAGTCTGTCAATGTGTATTGATTATAGACCACGATATTGTCAATGTGTATTGATTATAGACCATGATATCTGTCAATGTGTATTGATTATAGACCACGATATATGTCAATGTTATTGATTATAGACCAGATATCTGTCAATGTGTATTGATTATAGACCACGATGTCTGTCAATGTGTATTGATTATAGACCACGAGTCTGTCAATGTGTATTGATATAGATCACGATATATTCAATGTGTATTGATTATAGACCACGATATATGTCAATGTGTATTGATAATAGACCACAGTCTGGCAATGTGTATTGATTATAGACCACGATGTCTGTCAATGTGTATTGATTATAGACCATGATATCTGTCAATGTGTATTGATTATAGACCACGATGTCTGTCAATGTTATTGATTATAGACCACGATATATGTCAATGTGTATTGATTATAGACCATGATGTCTGTCAATGTATTGATTATAGATCTCTGTTATGTCTGACAATATGTATTGATTATAGACCTGATATCTGTTATTGTGTATTGATTATAGACCACGATGTATGTCAATGTGTATTGATTATAGACCATGATGTCTGTCAATGTGTATTGATTACAGACCATGATGTCTGTTATGTGTATTGATTATAGACCACGATGTAGTCAATGTGTATTGATTATAGACCACGATGTCTGTCATTGTGTATTGATTACAGACCATGATGTCTGTATGTGTATTGATTATAGACCACGATGTCTGTCAATGTGCATTGATTATAGACCATGATGTTGTTATTGTGTAATGATTATAGACCACATGTCTGTCAATGTGTATTGATTATAGACCACGATGTCTGTCAATGTGTATTGATTATAGACATGATGTCTGTCATGGTATGATTATAGACCACGATTCGTCAATGTGTATTGATTATAGACCACGATGTCTGTATTGTGTGTATTGATTATAGACCACGATGTCTGTCAATGTGTATTGATTATAGACCACGATGTCTGTCAATGTGTATTGATTATAGACCATGATGTCTGTCAATGTGTATTGATTATAGACCATGATGTCTGTCAATGTGTATTGATTATAGACCATAGTCTGTCAATGTGTATTGATTATAGACCACGATGTCTGTCAATTGTATTGATTATAGACCACGATGTTGTATGTGTATGATTATAGACCATGATGTCTGTCATGTGATTGATTATAGACCACGATGTCTGTCAATGTGTATTGATTATAGACCACATGTCTTCAATGTGTATTGATTATAGACCACGATGTCTGTCAATGTGTATTGATTATAGACCACGATGTCTGTCATGTGTATTGATTATAGACCACGATGTCTGTCAATGTGTATTGATTATAGACCATGATGTCTGTCATGTGTATTGATTATAGACCAGATGTCTGTAATGTGTATTGATTATAGACCAGATGTCTGTCAATGTATTGATTAAGACCAGATTCTGTCAATGTGTATTGATTATAGACATGATGTCTGTCATTGTGTATTGATTATAGACACGATGTCTGTATGTGATTGATTATAGACCATGATGTTGTAATTGTATTGATTATAGACCACGATTCTGTCAATGTGTATTGATTATAACATGATGTCTGTCATGTTATGATTATAGACCATGATGTCTGTATGTGTATTGATTATAGACCACGATGTCTGTCAATGTGTATTGATTATAGACCACGATGTCTGTCAATGTGTATTGATTATAGACCATGATGTCTGTCAATGTGTATTGATTATAGACCACGATGTCTGTCAATGTGTATTGATTATAGACCAGATGTCTGTCAATGTGTATTGATTATAGACCACGATGTCTGTCAATGTGTATTGATTATAGACCACGATTCTGTCAATGTGTATTGATTATAGACCAGATTCTGTCAATGTGTATTGATTATAGACCATGATGTCTGTCAATGTGTATTGATTATAGACCACGATGTCTGTCAATGTGTATTGATTATAGACCATGATGTCTGTCAATTGTATTGATTATAGACCAGATATCTGTCAATGTGTATTGATTATAGACCACGATGTCTGTCAATGTGTATTGATTATAGACCACGATGTCTGTCAATGTGTATTGATTATAGACCATGATGTCTGTCAATGTGTATTGATTATAGACCACGATGTCTGTCAATGTGTATTGATTATAGACCATGATGTCTGTCAATGTGTATTGATTATAGACCACGATGTCTGTCAATGTGTATTGATTATAGACCACGATGTCTGTCAATGTGTATTGATTATAGACCACGATGTCTGTCAATGTGTATTGATTATAGACCACGATGTCTGTCAATGTGTATTGATTATAGACCATGATGTCTGTCAATGTGTATTGATTATAGACCACGATATCTGTCAATGTGTATTGATTATAGACCAGGATGTCTGTCAATGTGTATTGATTATAGACCATGATGTCTGTCAATGTGTATTGATTATAGACCATGATGTCTGTCAATGTGTATTGATTATAGACCACGATGTCTGTCATTGTGTATTGATTATAGACCATGATGTCTGTCAATGTGTATTGATTATAGACCACGATGTCTGTCAATGTGTATTGATTATAGACCATGATGTCTGTCATTGTTATTGATTATAGACCACGGTTTCTACCAATATGTTTTAATCATACGTCCAGAATTCCAGTTAAGGTGTTTTAATTATGCGACCACAATATCTGTCAATATATTTTAATTATACACCCGCCATGTCTGTCAATGGGTATTAATTATACGTTCACAAAGTCTGTCAACATGTTTTAATTATGCGTCCACACCGTCTGTCACATCCACAATGTCTGCTAAGGATCTCTAATTATTTGTCTAAACTGTCTGTGAATATGTTTTAATTATATGTCCACAATGTCTGTCAATCTGTTTTAATTGTACATTCACAATGTCTGTCAATTTGTTTTTGATTATATGTCCACAATGTCTGTCAATATGTTTTAATCATACATTCACAATGTCTGTCAATTTGTTGAAATTATATGTCCACAATGTCTGTCAATATGTTTTAATTATACATTCACAATGTCTGTCAATATGTTTTTATTATATGTACACAATGTCTGTCAGTATGTTATAATTGTATGTTCCAAATGTCTGTCAACATGTTTTAATTGTACGTTCACAATGTCTGTCAATATGTTTTAAATATATGTACACAATGTCTGTCAATATGTTTTAATTGTACGTTCACTATGTCTGTCAATATGTTTTAATTAAATGTCCACAATGTCTGTCAGAATGTTTTAATTGTACGTTCACAATGTCTGTCAATATGTTTTAATTATATGTACACAATGTCTGTCAATATGTTTTAATTGTACGTTCACTATGTCTGTCAATATGTTTTAATTAAATGTCCACAATGTCTGTCAGAATGTTTTAATTGTATGCTCACAATGTCTGTCAGTATGTTTTAATTATATGTACACAATGCCTTTCAAGGCTTACCACCAATTATTTGTCTACAATGTCTATGAATGTTTAATTATACATCCACGAGGTCTGCCAATGAGTATTAATAACAGACCACGATGTTTGTGGATATGTTTTAATTATACATCCACGATGAATGTCAATATGTTTTCATTGTGTGTCCACACTGCACTGCCTTTCAATGTTTTAATTATACATCCAAGATGAATGTCAATATGTTTTAGTTATGAATTCACACTGTCTGTCAATATGTTTTAATCATACATCCACAATGTCTGTCAAGGTTTACTAATTATTTGTCAAAAATATCTGTGAATATGTTTAAATTATACGCCAACAATGTCTGTCAATGTGTAGTAATCATACGTCGACAAAGTCAATCAATGTTTATGAATTATACGTCCTCAAAGCTTACTAAAGTCATTATTTACACATCCAGAATGCCGGTCAATGTGTGTTAACCTTTAGACTCCCGCACCCTATCCACCAACTGCAAAAACTTAACCCTTTGATTCCCTCACCCTTACCCACCAGCTTCGTACAGGATTCTTTTCGATAGGGTGAACGAATCAAAAGATTAAGCTTTTGCTTTGCCAGCGTAGTTGACAATGCAGGATGCTGGTGGACCAGGTGCAGGAGTCAAAGGGTTTTAATCACACGACCTCAGTGTCTGTCAATATGTATTAATCACACACGTCTACAATGTCTACCCGTGTGTAGTAATTACATGCATGAGTCTACAGTGTCTGCCAATGTGTATTAGTTAGAAATCCACAATGTCTGTCGATACGTATCAATTCTATCTCTGTCTGTCTGTCTGTCTGTCTGTCTCTTTCTTTCTCTATCTCTCTGTTTCTCTCGTTCACTGTCTCTATGTTTCTCTCTCTGTTTTTTTCTCTCTTTCTCTGTTTCTCTTTGTATCTTTCTCTCTCTCTCTCTCTCTTTCTCTGTTTCTCTTAGTATATATATATTATATATATATATATATATATATATATAGAGAGAGAGAGAGAGAGAGAGAGAGAGATCTTTCTTTCTTTCTCTGTTTCTCTTTCTATCTCTGTCTCTCTCTCTTTCTCTCTCTCTTTCTCTTTGTATCTCTGTCTGTCTGTCTCTCTTTCTCTCTCTGTTTCTCTTTATATATATATATATATATATATATATTTTCTTTCTCTGTTTCTCATCATATATATATACATATATATATATATATATATCTGTCTGTCTGTCTCTCTTTCTCCTCACTTTTCTCTCTTTTCCTCTCTCTCTCTCTCTCTCTCCATAGTCTTTTTCAACAGTACTTCAGCCGAGCCTTCAATATCGGTTTCATCGAGTACACTGACAGTTCCCATGTCTGATTCAAAGCGATCGAGCAGTGTGGTAGGTGGGGGATATCACAGGGGAGGGAGGGAGAAGAGGCTCTTTGGGCCACTTCCTGTCATCCACCCCCCCCCCCCACACACACACAGGAGATCAGATCTGGTGTGTGACAGAACTTGATCAAAACCATCATAGGATTTGAACGGAGCAAAAAAACAGTAAGGGGATGAGGATAAGTGGGGGTGGGTCGGGGGTGATAGGACGGGGGGGGGGGGGGTGGGCGTAGGATTTAGGGACAATGACAATGACTATGATACTTTATTTTCCAACGGTAAAAACTATTGGCTAGAAGCCATTTTTCAAACTTGCCGTTGGTGTTCTATATACATGACATTTGCAACAAGTACAGCTCAAGGAAAGACACATGTTGAATACTAAAATTAAGATAACATTACAATGACATCAAGAAAACGTACACAGTCAGCACTTAAAAATAGATAGAAAGGCAAACAGAGAGACAGCTAGCTAGCTAGATAGACAGACAGACAGATAGATAGATAAATAGATAGATAGATAGATAGATAGATAGATAGATAGATAGATAGATAGATAGATAGACAGATGAGCAAATTAAGTAGATAAATTAATGAATAAGTAAATAAATAAATAAATAAAGATAATGTTAATAACATCACTGATGATGCTGATGCTGATGACGATTATGATAATGATAATAAGGGAGCAGAGGCTTGGGTCGGGATGGGGGGTGGGGAGTAGGGGATGTTGGTCGGAGATGGTGGGTGGAGGGTAGGGGATAGAAGGTTGAGGTGGGGGTGGGGATCATTTGTGGGGGGGGGGGGGGTGCCGGGTCAGAGGTGACGGGTTGGGGGGGGGGGGGGGGGGGGGGCAGCAGGTACAGGAAGGTAGAAAAATGACATGAAGCTTTAATTTTCTAACAGTATAGATATTACTGTCGTGGCAACTTAATTTAATTAACCCTTTGACTCCCGCACTCTGTCCAGTAGCATCCTGTATTGTCGACTATGCTTGCAAAGCAAAAACATAACCCTTTGATTCCCTCACCCCAGCCACCAGCTTCCTACAGGAAGCTGATGGATAGGGCAGGAACCTGGTGCATAGGGTGAGGGAGTCAAAGGGTTAATTATTTTATTTGGTAGACAGAATGCAGGAATCTAAGGGTTAAACATCAGCAGTTGGTAATCGTTGCTAAACTGCTTACATTAAAACAACAGATAATAGGATACTGCAAAAGTACTGTAAAAGGAAAACAAATTAGACCACACACACAAAAAAGCTTCGCTCGCAAATGTAATAGAAGTAAAGATATTTGTTA
>CM060313.1:10462709-10465209 GCA_030674185.1 Monoplex corrugatus | reverse complement strand
GGCCAGACGATTCCTCCCCCCCCCCCCCACCTCCCACCCCACGCGAGAAGAAAACAGAACGGTCAAGCCATCACAATCAAATTCCTTGCCACATGGCGTTGGCGATCATGGCCCTCCATATGTATCTATCCCTTATTGCCGCAAGCACCTCTTCCATCCTCTCTGTCTTCAGCCACTCTGTAAGTCCGTTCATATATTTTTTCCCTGGGTCTACCTGGTGCTCTCTTTCCCTCCAGGTTTCCTGTTGTGACCAGGTGCTCCAATTCCCCTTTCCTCGTAAAATGGCCTATAAATGTTGCCTGTCTTTTCCTAATCTTCCTTATGAATGATCTTCTTCTGTCTGCCTCCATCAAGACTGTCTCGTTTGTTTTCTTTGTTGTCCATGGAACTCTCAACATTCTTCTTACAAACAGCATCTCAGCCGCCTCAGTCTTGTTCTGGCTTTGCTTGTTGACATGACCATGCCGTACAAGATCAATAATAGTATAGCAGACATTCATCCAGCTGCCTTTTTCAAGCACTCTTACTCAAGAACCCCAAAACAAAATACATCAGGAATACAGTGTGTCTGTGTGGAAAGAAGATAACACATAGTCATGTTCTTTCATGCGTTCGGGAAAAACGACACATTCCTACACTATCTACGAAGACAGTTTCTGACATATTTGCCTCACCATCTACCTGGTGCTCTCTTTCCCTCCAGGTTTCCTGTTGTGACCAGGTGCTCCAATTCCCCTTTCCTCGTAAAATGGCCTATAAATGTGAATTTTTTGTTAGCCTCAAAAAATCCTATAGCGAATTATCTTTGATACGTCGTTATTTCACATGTTCGATGTTATGGTTGGCCAATTTTACTGTTTCAGTCGTTAATTATGATAACGTCATTTGTGAATTTTTCCTTTTCGTCTTCGGCACAGTTATTTTCTGGTTCATTTCTTTTTCCTGAATATTAACTATTTCCAAGTATCCTCTTCACTCCTCATGTATCCTCACTTTTTTTTTTTTTGGTCTAAAATCACTTTAGTGAATAGACATGAAATGAAAGACCACGACCCCAAGGCTCCACCGACTATACCCTACACCAAGAGCAGAGTTGCCACCCATTTATGGTCCACACATTCTTCCACCAGACCTTCTCCAGGTGAAACAAACTCCCAGTCACCACCACATCAGCCCCCAATCCCTTGAGTCATTCATATCAAAGGTACGTGGCAGGCAGCACTCCCTTGCAACCCCCCCCTCCCCCTTACAACCTATGAGACCCAGTGCCTTGTACATAGTTCTAATCCTCAATATTTAGCCAGAGCTACTAAGAAATGGCTTTTATTATTTACAACCACCACTCCCCCCCCCCCCCCCCCCCCCCCCCCCGCCTGTTCGATTGGCACAGACCGCAACCAACAGTGTATTGACATAACACAGGACTTCAAACATACGAAAGAACCCGGTCCTTTAGTGTAGGATGAAGAAGAAGAAGCAACATAAAGATTGACACGTTCGCCGAGAGTACGTATAATTGCACGTCTATGTGTAATCTGTGTATATGTGTATGTGTGTGCGTGCTAGTATGTGTGTGTGAGTGAGTAAGTATATTATATATATATATTATATATATAATATATATATGTACATATTCATATTTATACATGTGTCTGTGTTTGTGTGTGTCTGTATTTGTGTGTGTGTGTGTGTGTGTGTGTGTGTGTGTGTGTGTGTTTGTGTGTGTTGATCATGAATGAACATACACACTTATCTGTGTATTTAGATTGTCATGTATGATATCTAATTTAAGTATGTAGTCTACAAAAATGCAGTTCAATTTGAGTTAATTCTTGCCTAAACTCGAACAAAAACAAACAAACAAACAAAAAATTGGCGGAAAAAAAAGAAAGATCAGCACTTTTGCTTACTCTCTTACTGCTCCCGTCATTTTGATGGTGACAGCTGAATGTTTCAGAGGCGGCAACTTCTGCGCTTTCATTTCGAAGCCTTGCCAGAGCATGATAAGTGTTTATGCAGACCAAAAGACTGAAGAGTCTCATCATCAACATCATCATCATCATCATCATCATCATCATCATCATCATCATCATCATCACCACCATCATCATGTGCCCTGCCGCATGGCGTTGGCAGTCAGTGCCCTCCATACGAATCAATCCCTTGTCGCTGCAAGTACGTCTCCCACCCTCTCTGTCCTTAGCCACCCTGCAAGTCCGTCCAATATTTTCTTCCTGGGTCTGCCTATCTGGTGCTCTTTTTCCCCTCCAAATTTCCTGTTGTGACTACGTGCTCTAATTTCTCTTTCCTCATAAAATAACCTCAACATGATGCTTGTCTTTTATTATTGTTCTTCTTGTGTTTGCCTCCTTTAAGACGGTCTCGTTTGTTTCCTTTGCTGTCTAACCGAAGAGTTTTCCACACCATTACTAGTAAATTTGGGTGGAGCACATATTGACCTCTTCCACAGCCAAAACTCCTTCTAGAACAAATTCAACTT
>CM060313.1:10447709-10450209 GCA_030674185.1 Monoplex corrugatus | reverse complement strand
ACCATTCCCTATAATGCTAAACAATACCGAGATGACTGGAAAATACCAGGTAGTACACTACATTCGTCATAGTCAAACAGTTTAATAATGATCGTTAAAATGGAAGTCGAAGCAGCTTATGCATAAGTCAAGCACAGTACGGCTTCTTTAAAACTAACTGGACATTGAGAGGGTGTTCACATTTTCACAGGACACAAGGCAAGACTGAAACTAAATGCCAAAAAGACTAAAGTCCTGCACATAGAAGGATCAGCTAACAGCCACAGCAGAGCATACGAATAGAAAAAAACAGCTGGAAAACGTGGACAACTTCAAGTACTTGGGCTCTGTCAAAACCAACACAGGATCTAGCAGCAAGGACATCAGATCAAGACTAGGCATAGTCAAGCTAAAAATGGTCCAGTTGAACAACATATGGAAAGACAGAGGCATACCAGTAGAACTGAAAATAAGAATTTTACGCTGCTTGATTTGGCCTGTTGTCATGTACGGATGTGAAGCCTGGACTTTGAAGAAAGATGAGGAAAATAAAATAAACGCAGCAGAAATATGGTTCTACAGGCGGCTTTTCCGAGTAAAATGGCCAGACAAAAGAACCAACGAAAGCGTGCTAAAGGAATTAGCTGTCCAACGCAAAATGCTCCCAGAGATCAACAAAAGAAAATTGAAGTATATCGGGCACATGAACAGAAACACAAGAACCGACTTGATGACATCAGTCCTACAGGGGAGAGTCGAGGCAAAGAGAAAACAAGGATGGCCAGCAAAATCCTTCATGGACAACATCGCTGACGCCTGCAAACTGGGGCTCCATGACATCATACACAGGAGCAGAAACCGTGTCGCCTGGCGATCCTTGGTGACAAAGAGTGGAGCTCTCACAGTCGTCCACGGCGATGGAGATGGATGATGACGATCAGGTTTTCAGGTAAGTTGAACACTGTATTGATATGTGTACTTAGAGAGAGAGAGAGAGAGAGAGAGAGAGAGAGAGAGAGAGAGACAGACAGACAGACAGACAGACAGACAGCCAGCCAGCCAGACAGCCAGCCAGACAGACAGGCAGACAGACAGACAGACAGAGACTGACAGAGACAGACACAGACAACGACAGAGATGCAGACAGACAGACAGAGACAGAGACAGACAGAGACAGACAGACAGACAGACAGAAAGGCAGAGACAGAGTCAGAGAAAGCTCAACCCCCACCCCCACCTCCGCCCCTCCAAGTGCCAAGACTATATATATAATCCAGCGAAAAACGATCTCTTCCACGGAAAAAGGCTATACTGCCCTCAGTGCCAACACGAGAATCAAGGCGAATGGAAAAGAAACGCCCCCACCCCCACCCCCACCACCAGTAACTTCACCATTGGCTCCTGGCCAGCTCCACCAATCACTGCTGTTTGTCAGCTACAGTTTCCGGATCCGCTTGCGCCTGCGTAATAACTGTCTACCGCTCAATCGGGAGCGGCAGTGACAACGGCCACAAATGAGGCGCATCGATGATCGTCCGCTTTGATCTTGGCTCGAGCGCCTCCCCCCCCCTCAAATCCACCCCCTTCCCCACCAACCACCAGCACCATCATTATCACTACCCACTTGTATGGCGCTATGGTAGCGTTCAAAAGGGACGGTTGAAATTTCATAGAAAAAGTCTTCAAAAAGAAATAAACTAATAGCACAAAATCGAAACAAAACGAAATTATTTAGGGGCTGTATAAAATAGACAACCGAGGCTGTACTAAACGAACGAACAAAGAAAGAAAGAAATAAACAACAAGAACAACAACGACAACAACAAAGAAAAACCAACCAAGCAGCCAAACAAGCAAGATCAGCAACAAAACTTATTGCAGCAGCATAGGAGAGTACACTAACCATTCCCCTTCCCCATCCGAAAAAGGGACTAAAACAAACGATAAAACAGAGGGAGAAAGAAAGGTAGAGGGACAGAGAGAGAGAAGAGGGAGGGACTGGGGGAGGGAGAGAGAGAGGTAGGGTAAATAAATAGATAGATAGATCGATAGATAGAGAGACAGACAGAGACAGAGAGACAGAGAGAGACACAAACAGAGAGAAACTGACACCGACACTGACACATGGTTTATTGTGAAGGCCACCGACCCATACACAAACCAGGGATTGGGGCGAAGGGGATTACATTGTTAACATACATCTTGCATACTTTTCATTCGTCGTCCGTTATGTAGTAGCAATGTACAAACATTTTCAGACTGTTACCTCTTCTGGAAGCTTTAAAGCATAAAATATGAATGTCGCCATTTTTCTGGAATGTTATGAATTTTTACACTTTAGGGCCATACTCCATGAGGGATCAGTGCTGTTTCCAATGATTCCTCGTAAATGCTAATTTCTGATGTCTTTATAGACTGGACAATCGAACAGAAAATATATTCATCTTCTAAAGTATTTGGACAAAGGGGGCAGCTTTTTCTAGCATAGTTTTCTGTTAAATATCGATTGTTTACACCCAAA
>CM060313.1:10420209-10440209 GCA_030674185.1 Monoplex corrugatus | reverse complement strand
CACCCACACTCAGACATCCAAACACACACACTTATTCACACACACAGATACACACACACAGACACACACACCCAAACACACACACACACCCAAACACACACACACACACCCCCCCCCAAACACACACACACGCACACACACATACACACACAAACACACACACAGACACAGACACACAGACACACACACACACACACCCAAACACACACACACGCACACATACACACACACAAACACACACACACACCACACACACACACACACACACACACACACACACGCACACACACACACACACACACACACACACACACAGAACATCGACACCTCTCACGAAGGCAGTCCACAAATATTAGACATCAATCATTAGACACCCAGACAAATTGGTTATGGAGGAGCAAGTTCTCAGCCACAATGACGGGAGGGAGGGGGTCTCAGGCAGGGACTGGGAGATGTTCTATCCACTTTTCCTGTCAGCCTGGGTACATAACCGTTGCTTGATTCAATAAGAAAAAGAAAATTCCCTGTCTATGAAAATCTATTACTGCAAGAATAAAGGAGCAGTCGCCCAATTTTATGTATCACTACTCCGTTTCACCATCATCATCATGTGCCCAGCCACATGGCGTTGGCGATCATGGCCCTCCATATGTATCTATCTCTTGTTGCCGCAAGCACATCTTCCATCCTCTCTGTCCTCAGCCACTCTGCAAGTCCGTCCAATATTTTCTCTCTGGGTCTACATGGTGCTGTCTTTCCCTCCAGCTTTCCCATTGTGACCAGGTGCTCTAATTCCCCTTTCCTCATAAAATGCCAATAAATGTTGCCTGTCTTTTCCTCATCTTCCTTATGAATGATCTTCTTGTGTCTGCCTCCATCGAGACTGTTTCGTTTGTTTTCTTTGCTGTCCATGGAACTCTCAACATTCTTCTTAGAAACCACATTTCGGCTGTCTCAATCTTGTTCTGCCTTTGCGTGTTGACTGGCTACGCCTCACAACCGTTTAACATTATCGGTTCTATATAACATTCAAGAACTCTCTTCCTGATGTTGATTGATAGGCATTTGTTGGTAACAATGCTTGTCATCTTCTTGAATGCTGTTTTGGCTTGGCCGATTCTGCTGGCTATTTCTGACGTGCATCTGCCGTCTGGTGAGATGATCGTCCCCAGATATTTAAACTTATTAAAATCATGGCCAGACAAAACAAAAAAACCCCCACTCCATTTAGCTTTACTATTTCCCTGTTTCATTTTACTTCTTACTTAACCCTTAGACTCCCACGCCCTGTCCACCAGCATCCTGCGTTGTTTGTCATGCTAGGAAAGCAAAAGGTTAACCTTTTTACTCTCTCTCTCGCCCTATCCACCAGCTTCCTTCTGCAGGAGGAAGCTGGTGGATAGGGTGAGGGAGTCAAAAGAATTAAGGGGTTTTTTTTGCAGTTAGTGGATCGGGCGCGGAAGTCAAAGAGTTAATTTTACTTCTTACTTAACTTGGTTGTGCTGGTAGTTCACACTAGTATATGTTTCTTTTTTCGTTCTCTTTTTCTTTTCCTATTTGTTTGGTTTTTGTTGTTGTTGTTCTGTTTTGTTTTGTTTTGTTTTTTCAACCAGCGGACTGTTTGGTTCTTGTGAAATAGCCGTGGACACAATATCTAATATCTCGAGTTCAATCGTAGGCAGCAACATTAACCCTTTGACTCTCATACCCTGTCCACTAGCATCCTGCATTGTGAACCATACTAGCAAAGCTAAAACTTAACCCTTTGACTCTCGTACCCTGTCCATTAGCATCCTGCATTGTGAACCATACTAGCAAAGCAAAAACTTAACCCTTTGACTCCCTCAACTTACCCACCAGATTCCCGCAGGGACCTAGGTAGGACTGAATTCAGACGTTCGGTTAGAAGTCTGACGCTCTGACCAACATGGTTAAGTTATCGGACCCATCCTCGTTCGTCTAAAAACTGTCTACAAACCTTGACCAAATAACTTCCAGCGGTGAAGTTAGTACGTGCCAGAAATGCATAAAAAGCAAAGAAGAACGAGAACGCGTATTTGAGACAAGACAACAGACAAGGCAAGCAAACAAGACAAGACAAGACGCAAGACGCGAGACGTGAGACACAAGACAAGACAAAACAAGACAAGACAGAAGACACGACAGACACAAGACAAGACACAAGACAAGACAAGACACAAGACAAGACACAAGACACAATACACAAGACAAAACACGAGACAAGACACAAGATACAAGACTACAAGACAAGACAATACAAGACGCAAGACAAGACAAGACAAGACAAGACAAAGCATTGCTATTGTTAATTTTGTTTAAAGCCCAGCCGACTGCGCGGAGCCACATCGGGTCTGTAACCATCTCAAACAGTATACTATACCTCACTGGAGAAGAGAATATCATCTGGAGAAAAATTAAGTTCGCATATCAATGCATTCGCGCACATTATCTAAGGACATGCCTCTGGTGTTGACCACTCCGTCCAATTTATCACCAGGGGAATTAAAAAAACCTTCTGAATACAAATATAAACATAGCAAAGGACACTAAACATAAGCTGCCTACAACTGCTACAGTTCTTTAGAACCAAAAATGCAACCAATACATGTACCCAATTATCGATCCTAAGGGGAATAGGTAAGACTTTATAAAACACGTAGGGGTAAGTGAACCAGCAAACAGAAAATGGTAGGAAAAAATGACAGAAAGCAAATGGGCAAGGCAGAAACAAACAGTGTGACACAAAAGAGGAAATTTCTAGCACAGAATTTCACGAAGAGGGGTATACTATTTTTACTGAAAGAGCCTTCGACATCTCCACGGGGGGGGGGGGGGGGGGGGGGGGGGGGGGGGGGGGGGGACAGGAGACAAGACAAGGCAAGACAAGACAAGACAAGACATGACAAGACAAGACAGACAAGACAAGACAGGACAGGCACAACTTTTTGGCCAACTGGCCTTCATCAAGATTAAACAAAAGACAAGGAATAAATACACAACATTTAGAAGAAAAAAAAGAAGAAAAAAACCCATCCAATATGACCCAATATTGCTTTTTCGATTGGTCGATTGACTCCTATACCCTATCCACAACTGCAAAAACTTTGACTCCCTCACCAGTTATCTACAGGGAGCTGGTGGATAGGGTGAGGGAATCAATGGGTTAAGTTTTTGCTTTGCAAAACATAGCTGGCATTGTAGGATGCTGGTGGACAGCGTGCGGGAGTCAAAAGAATAAATTTTGTGCATTTGGGTTTTTGTTTGTTTGTTTGTTTGTTTTTTGTACATTTGACCAAGGTCAGTTCACCGAAAATTTGCGCCTGTCTTGCCTTGTGTATTATATCAAATACACATTCGTTTTTGTTTTTGTTTTGTTTTTTTGTTGTTTGTTTGTTTGTTTGTTTCTGGTATCTAAAAAACTTATCTTAGTATTTTCACTTAATGAAAACACTTAGCACAACTGGACAACGGTATTTGGGCCAAGCCCTTGTCCACCAATAAGATATGGGGGAAAAAGAGGCAGGGGGGATAAGGTGGGTGGGAAGAGGAAGCGGTAGGAGAAGGGGATGAGAGGTGTGTGTGGTGGGGGGGGGAGGGGAAGGTAGCTAGCTGTCTATGTAGTGGACGCGGTGCCAGAGCCGCGTTAAAAACTTGCTGATTCTCGCCAGACATTCATTTCCTGACAATCGGCAGGAGGGGATTCGTTTTCTGGATATAGGTTTTGGCATAAATTCTCTCCACACCCCCTCAGGCCACGTGCCGTGGTGCCCTGCTCTGGTCCTTGTGCTTTTCTTGTTGACACAGGGAGAGAGAGTGGGGTTTCGCTGGCTTTGCTTTGGAGGATTGAGAGCCTTAGCCTAAGATTATTTCTGTTTGTTCTAAACTATGTCGTTTTTTTTTTTCATAAGTTCAATCAGTTAAAACATGAAATCCTTTCATGCAAAATAACAGCAAACGGCACAACCTTGAGAGAGGCTGATAAGTTAAAATATCAGGGAACGATCATTTCACCAGGTGGCAGATGCACATCAGAAATAGCCAACAGAATCGGCCAAGCCAAAAATAATAGCATTCAATAAGATGAAAAGCATTCTAGCCAACAAACGCCTATCAATTAACAGCAGGAAAAGAGTTCTTGAATGTTATATAGAACCCATAATGTTAAACGGTTGTGAGGCGTGGACAGTCAACAAGCAAAGCCAGAACAAGATTGTGGAGCCGAGATGTGGTTTCTAAGAAGAATGTTGAGAGTTCCATGGACAGCAAAGAAAACAAACGAGACAGTTGTTGATGGAAGCAGACACAAGGTTATTCATAAGGAAGATTAGGAAAAGGTAGGCAACATTCATAGGCCATTTTATGAGGAAAGGGGAATTAGAGCACCTGGTCACAACGGGAAAGCTGGAGGGAAAGAGAGCAGCAGGTAGACCCAGGGAAAAAATATTGGACGGATTTGCAGAGTGGCTGAGGACAGAGAGGGTGGAAGATGTACTTGTGGCAACAAGGGACAGATGCATATGGAGAGCCATGATCGCCAACACTATGTGGCAGGGCACTTGATGATGATGATGAAGTTCCATCAAAGTTTTGAGATAAGAAGCTACAATGGCTGTAATAGATTGACTGCCTGTTTTATGACTTAGAACAAGAGAATGTGGACATAGGGAAATTTATTAGTAATTCAGCTATTTGTTGAGTGGGTTATATGTACTTTGAAATGCCGCAGAACTCGTTATTTCTGAAGTTCACTTTTAGACATTTCAAGCACGAAGAAACTATTGTCCTGGCCCTTACAAATTACGGTAAAGATTTTTGTGTTGACTGATAGAGATGGCGACATTTAACGAGATGATTAAATGATCTCCATAGAAACACTTATTGTCATAAACATTGTTGTTCATTTCATACAAACACACTGATAAACACAAACTATATTTCAATCCATGAAAGTATGTACATATACAAACACACTGATAAACACAAACTATATTTCAATCCATGAAAGTATGTTCATATACAAACACACATAAACACAAAATATATTTCAATCCATGAAAGTATGTTCATATACACAACACAACTCGACAAAACACAAAACATCTGTATTCCAGTCCATGAAAACAAGCATTACAATTTCATCACATACATTACAGACAGCCATTCTACTGAGTTTTCTTTTTCATTCAGATTTCCTTTGGCATCATCGAGCTGTAAAATGACTAATATATTTTGATAATTTACTATTTCAAAGATATGAAAGATTCCTTATTTTCTGATTAGAGTAACGAACTGTATAATGACTGATGTATCTTGATAATAATTTTGCACTTCAGACATACGAAATTTACCTTATTTTCTAATTAGAATATTTCTTGATCCCTGTTTGATCTCACATTAAAATACACACACATGAACACACACACAACACCACACACACTCCACACACACACACACACACACACACACACACACACACACACACACACACACACTCACACACACACACACATACACACACATACACACACGTGCACACAAACACAAACACAAACACACACACACACACACACACACACACACACACACATACACACACACACACACAACACACACATACACACACGTACACACAAACACAAACACAAACACACACACACGCACACAAACACACACATACACACGCACACACACACAAACACACGCACACACGCACACACACACACACACACACACACACACCACACACACACAACACACATATACTTTTATTTTCACAAGCTACAAGACAATTTACTGGTGACTACCTAAAGCCCACAAGTCCACAAGGCCAGCATTTCACCAAAGCTCTGTCTATCTCTCCTTCCCACCAGCCTGTATGAAACTAGACCCCGCGTCCCTGTGGGGAACAGCGGGGAAATTTCCCCAGGGAAAACGCCCCGCCAAGCCAAACACTGCCTTGATGGATTGGGAAGCGCACCTTGTTGCTGTACTTGTCCAGCTCTGCCAGCGTCATTAGGCCTGCCCTTCACTACACCAATCCTCCCTTATTTAACCCCTTGGCTCCCGCACCCTGTCCACTCCACCAGAAGAAAATGATAACAATAACCCTTTGACTTCCTAATCCTATCTACCACCCGCAAAAGTGTTCAGCCTTAGACTCCCTCACCCTATCGACCAGCTTCCTGAAGGGAAAAATGTAACCCTTAGCCTTCCTCACCCTATACACCAGCTTCTTGTAAGAATCTGGTGGATAGGGTGAGGGAGTCAAAAAGTAAAAATGTAACCCTTTGGCTCCCTCACCCTATCCACAGCTTCCTGCAGGGTAGAATGCTGGTGGATAGGGGTGAAGGACGCAAAGGGTTAAATGTTTGCTTTTTTAATATTGTTTTGCTGATGTGGTTGGCAAAGCAGGATGCTAGCCCATAGGGAGGAGGAGTCAAAGGGTTAAACTTACAAAACAGAAATGCTAGTCGATAGGGAGAGGAAGTCAAAAGGTTAAATCCCTTCTCCACTCCCTAAACCCTCCATCCCCACCCTCACCCACCTGTCTGAGAGTCACTCCCTCTCCGTTAAGTATTCCGTCCCCCCTTTCCCCCGATGCCTTAACCCTATAACTCTCGCACCCTGTCCATCAGCATCCAGCATTGTCAATCATTCTAGCAAAGCAAAAACTTACCCCTTATATTCCCTCACCCTATCCACCAGCTTCCTTCAGGAAGCTTATGGACAGGGTGAGGGAATCGAAAGTTTTTTACAGTTAGTGTATAGGGTGCGGGAGTCAAAGGGTTAATTTAGTCCCCCTCCCCTCTTACTCCCAGCATCCAGTTTCTATCATCCCTTTCCATTTACTCCGTTGGATGAAGGAAGCCGATGGATAGGGTGAAGGAATCATGGGTTAATTCTTTTGCAGTTGGTGTACAGGATGCAGGAGTCAAAGGGTTAACACAGTCCCTCCTTTTCTTACTCCAAGCATCCAGTTTCTATCACCCATTTCCATTTTCTCCCTTTGATGCTGGTTGTTTTAGCACAGATATCAGTCAAAACTGCTGCCTTTCATTGACTGGCTCTGGATTTGGTTTGGATTGTCCTCAATAGGAGCTAACGAGAAATGTTGCGGGATATGCCATAATTATACGGTTGCTGCTTGCTTCTCCTTTTTAGTTTCTTGAGCGGTTAAATATATCATGTGCATAAATTTTCTTCATTTTTTTCCTGTTGAAATATCGTATATGTTTTGAAAGGGTTATAGCCCTGACGTGGCTCTACGCAGTCGGCTGGGCTTTAACCCTTAGACTCCCACACCATATCTACCAACTGCAAAAACTTAACCCTTTGACTCCCTCACCCTATCCACCAGCTTCCTTCAGGAATGGGTAAGGGACTCAAAGGGTTAAGTTTTTGCTTTGCCAGCATGGTTGACAATGCAGGATGCTTGTGGACAGGCTGTGGGAGTTAAAGGGTTAAACAAAAATACCAATCACAATAACAACCATTACCAGGTTGCTAGGCTTACTGTGTCTTTTTACCAGAACCACGAAGGCATTGTTTGTCTGTTTCCACCTATTTCCCAACAAACAACCTTCACAACATTTTTCCACTTTTCCCAACAACAGCTTCACCTACATTTCCCACTATTTCCAACAAACGATCACAACATTTCCACCTATTTCACAAACAGCCTTCACCAACATTTTCCCACCTATTTCCCAACAAACAGCCTTCACCTACATTTTCCCACCTATTTCCCAACAAACAGCATTCACCAACATTTTCCCACTTATTTCCCAACAAACAGCCTTCACCTACATTTTCCCACTATTCCCAACAAACAGCATTCACAACATTTCCCACCTATTTCCAACAAACAGCCTTCACCTACATTTTCCATCTATTTCCCAACAAACAGCCTCATCAATATTTTCCACTATGTCCCAACAAACTGCCATCACCAACATTTTCCACCTATTTCCCAACAAACAGCCTTCACCTACATTTTTCCACCTATTTCCCAACAAACAGCCATCACCAACATTTTCCCACCTATTTCCCAACAAACAGCCATCACCAACATTTTCCCACCTATTTCCCCAAAAAACAGCCTTCACCAACATTTTCCCATCTATTTCCCCCCAAAACAGGCTTTACCAACATTTTTCCACCTATTTCCCAACAAACAGCCTTCACCAACATTTTCCACCTATTTCCCAACGAACAGCCTTCACCAACATTTTCCCACCTATTTCCCAACAAACAGCCTTCACCAACATGTTCCCACCTATTTCCCAACAAACAGCCGTCACCAACATGTTCCCACCTATTTCCCAACAAACAGCCTTCACCAACATGTTCCCACCTATTTCCCAACAAACAGCCGTCACCAACAAAGATGGAAACTCCCATCAGTGACAAAGACAGCGTCAAAAAACAGACGGCAGAAGTACTTCAGCCAACTTCACTACTTGATCAGTCATTGACATTGCCCAGTACCGTTTCTAGCCTGCTACTTGCCCTTAGAGGAAGAACGGCAATCCTGATAATTATCAGAATATCAGCAGGCATTGAAGGTCAGGCCCTAAATGAAAAGAAAGCAAGCCAGAATAGACGGAATAACAACAGGCAACAGAAGCCACCGTTGCATGTGGGTTCATGGGAATTACATGCTTGACCACAATATTCCAAGAAAGTATTGAGAGAGAGAGGGGGGAGAGAGAGAGAGAGAGAGAAGGAGAGAGAGAAGGAGAGAGGGAGAGAGAGGGCGGGGCGGAACAGAACGAGAGAGAGAGGGGGGGGGAGGAGGAACAGCATGAGAGAGAGAGGGCGGGGCGGAACAGAGAGAGAGAGAGAGAGAGAGGGAGACACACACACACACACACACACACAGACACAGACACAGACACAGACACAGACACACACACAGAGGGAGAGACAGACAGACAGACAGACAGACAGAGAAAGAAAGAAAGAAAGAAAGAGAGAGAGAGAGGTTCCAGAACACGAGTAACAAACAGTATGGGTAGTGGTTTCTGTCTGGAGAAACGAAAGCAGAAAACGAGGCTGCATCCTGCACAGAGGAATATCACTCCTGAGTTTTATTAGTCAAACGTATGCCCAAAAAATCCAGAAAAAAACATATGTCCAAAAATCCAGAAACAAAGCACCAGATACAAGGTGGAACTCTTTTTGTGAATGAAAAACAGAAAGGGTTCAGGAAAGGAAAAGGGTGCACACTCGCCATCTTCGCTGTAAGACATCATCTTACAACGCTGAGCTGTCTGACCAGAGTTTGGCCAATAAAGATAACTAAAAAAGTTTCTGAATAATTTTGCAACAAGAACAACACAAACACATTAATAATGATAATAGTAATAATGATAATAATGATAATAATAATAATAATAACAGTAAACAACAACAACAAAAATAATAATATAATAATAATGCTAATAATAATAATAATAACAATGAAAATAATAATGATGATAATAAGAATAATACTGACAATAATAATAAGAATTATAGTAATAATAGTAATGATAATAATAATAAGAAGAAGAAGAGAAGAACAACAACAACAAAATAATAATAATAATAATAATAATGATAATAATAATGAGGATATAATAATAATAATAATAATAATATGATGATGATATTAATAATAATGCTAATATGATAATAATAATAATAAATAATAATAATAATGATAATAATAAAAGTAATAATAATAATCACTGAGTCCCAGTCCAGATCGATGATGCTAGAGCATTTTACAAAACAAAATGTAATGGTCTCTAATCTCAAGTGGTCTACAAATAGCGGGGAACTGTTTTTAATAAACGTAAATTTATACCCCCATTGTTTCCCACAGCAAATGCAAAGTTTCCACGTTGATTTCATTTTGATTTCTTTCTTTCATCATTTACACATTTTATTACTTTGCAATGTGTCCGTTGGTGAGAATCTGCCGTCAACAGCAGAGAGCGAAAAAAGATGGACAGACGACATGGAGGCTTGATGGCATTAGGTAGCCTGCCGCGGATTAACGCTGCATTAGTCATAGTAGTGTGTTTTCAGAATTTAGAGAGCCACGTTTAACTAGGACAGGCGCCATTTTGATCATCATCATCATCATTATGTACCCTGCCACTATGGCGTTGGCGATCATGGCCTTCCGTATGAATCTATCCTTTGTCGCTGCCAGTACTTTTCCCCAACCCTGTCTGTCTTCATTCACTGTGCAAGTCCATCCAATATTTTTTCTCTGGGTCTACTTGGTGTTCTTTTTTCCTCCAGCTTTCCTGTCATGACTAGGTGCTCTAATTTCTCTTGCTTCATAAAATGTCCTGTAAATCTTGCTTGTCTCTCCCTCATTTTCTTCGTTAATGCTCTTTTTGTGTCTGCCCCCTTCAAGACTGTCTCGTTTGTTTTCTTTGCTGTCCATGGAACTCTTAACAATATTGTTATTAGAAACCACATCTGAGCTGCCTGAATATTATTTTGACTTTGCTTGTTGACTGTCTACGTGTCTACTTCACATCCGTACAACAGTATTGGTTCCATATAGATAGCACTGAAGAACTCTTTTCTTGATCCATATTTTTACTTGAACACTAGGAGAGGCGCCCTCTCGATCCACAGTTTTATTTGAACAATGTTTTTCTTTGACTGTGTTGGACTTCCTGTTTCCTTCTCTCGCTTTTGTTTAAAACAAGTGTGACTGCCCGCGTTCAAGCAAACAGGAGCCAGAAAAAAAAAAAAAACGAAAAAGAATAAGAACGCATATCAAATACAAGACAAGATAGGCGCAAATTTTCAGCCAACTGGCCTTTGTCAAGCGTAAGATAACAAACAAACACCAGATACAAACATTAGGATAAAAAGACTGAAACTTCCCTGCTGCTCCGTCCAGTGTGAGAAAAGGACTAAACTGACTAAAATGACGTCATAATGTGTTTTTGAGTAAATATGATGTCAGAGCACAAGTGAGATGAATTCTGCAATTCTCTTGTATTAAATATGCATTCTTATTCTTTTTTCGTTTTTTTTTCCTGGTTTCTCTTTTGTTTGTTGGCCGGCTTGGCTTGGCTGTTGTTATTCTGCGCCTGTCTCCCCCTTTCTCCCCACGCATGGTGCAGGTAGTTCACAGTCTTTAAACCATTCTTGTATACCGCTAGCATCTCCCCTTGGGGATACCAAGGGCTCTTTCAGTATAATCTTGCATTTATGTACAAACATTTTCTTTTTGCAAATGATGTAATAAAATGAAAAGCATGGACGGACTTAAAGTTTATATTATGTCCAAAGAGTACGATCAATCAATGACGATAGGGTTGATAATAGTTTTCATCCGTGGTAGATGCACTGGTCCTCCCGTGAGGGTGCCGGGAACTCTTTCAGTTTAGATAAGTAGTACCCCCACCTCCGGGAATTCCTGTGCTCGAAATTTCCTCTTTTCTGTCACTCTCTGTGTTTCTACCTTCCTCCTTTGCTTTCTGTCAACTCTTCCTATCATTGTCTACCTTGCTGGTCCATCCACCTGTATGTCTTATATAAAGCCTCGATATTTTATCATTGTCTACCTTGCTGGTCCATCCACCTGTATGTCTTATATAAAGCCTCGATATTCTATCATTGTCTACCTTGCTGGTCATCCACCTGTATGTTATATAAAGCCTCGATATTCTATCATTGTCTACCTTGCTGGTCCATCACCTGTATGTTTATATAAAGCCTCGATATTCTATCATTGTCTACCTTGCTGGTCCATCCACCTGTATGTGTTATATAAACCCTCGATATTTATCATTGTCTACCTTGCTGGTCCATTCACCTGTATGTGTTATATAAACCCTCGATATTTTATCATTGTCTACCTTGCTGGTCTATCCACCTGTATGTGTTATATAAACCCTCGATATTTTATCATTGTCTACCTTGCTGGTCTATCCACCTGTATGTGTTATATAAACCCTCGATATTCTATCATTGTCTACCTTGCTGGTCTATCCACCTGTATGTCTTATATAAAGCCTCGATATTCTTATCATTGTCTACCTTGCTGGTCTATCCACCTGTATGTCTTATATAAAGCCTCGATATTTATCATTGTCTACCTTGCTGGTCTATCCACCTGTATGTGTTATATAAACCCTCGATATTTTCTTAGAACTGAGAGTTCGGTAAATGTATTAAGTGTACTTTGGCTCTAAGGAAAAGTGATGTACCGAAGCAGTTTAAGTTAACTTAGGCCCGTTTGTATATATGTTTTAGCGTCCTTAGTTATGTCTACATCTGTACTCAGGTTTGATTTTTTAAATCCTGTGGTGATAAATTGGACAGAGTGGTCAACGCCAGGGCGCATGTCTTTGGATTATTTATGCGCTTGCATTGACATGTGTACTTAATTTTCTTCTCAGGACTTTTCTTCTCCAGTGAGGTGTGGTCTACATTTTGAGATGGTTATAGCCCTGATATGGCTCTATGCAGTCGGCTGGGCTTTAAGTAACAGTGACAGTAACAATAACAGTAACAGTACAAAACAGTACATAACAATACAATACAATATTCATTGCAGCATGGCGGCTGGTCAGCAGCGATTCTTACATGTCTTGTCAGAGTAATATCTTTATACAGCGAAACAATGTTGAGACAAGTTAATGATTTCTGCCTGCTGAATGATACTGTGTTTATGTAGCGATAGTTTGCTCCCCATGACTCCTGAGACGGTGCAAGGGGATGGATATAAACACAGACAGAAAGAACTGTCCTCCTTTCTGTATATCATTAACCCAAAGGGCACCTCTCTCTGTGTCTCTGTCTCTCTCTGTCTCTCTGTCTCTGTTCTCTGCTCTGTCTGTGTGTGTGTGTGTGTGTGTTTGTGTGTGTGTGTGTGTGTGTGTGTGTGTGTGTGTGTGTGTTTTGTGCCTCTCTGTCTCTCGGTCTGTCTGTCTGTCTCTCCCTCTCTGTCTCTGTTTCTTTTTGTCTGTGTGTGTGTGTGTGTGTGTGTGTGTGTGTGTGTGTGTGTGTGTGTGTGTGTTTGCCTCTCTCTCTCTGTGTCTCTGTCTCTCTGTTTGTCTGTCTGTCTGTCTCAGTCTGTCTGTCTGTCTGTATGTCTGTCTCGTCTCTCTCTCTCTCTCTCTGGGTCAGTCTCGGGCGTTTTTATCGCAGTTAACAAGAAACACCATGAGGGTGCCGTGGGACCCGAAGCACCAGTGCCTCACCAGTCTCCGGACAATCACCTCCCAAGCTCCAGACGCCACTCGATAGTCATTTCATCAAGCAAATAGGGGCTGTCCATGCGATGCATGACACATTCGGACCCAGTCATCAACTACCTTGTTTACAAACCGAATGGCAAAGTGTGGCGATGACAAACCCCGGGACATGGCCACACAATGCGCACCAATCAGGTCCAGCCCAGCCTCCGGACGGACCAAGAGAGAATGGAAGACCCCTCTCTGGCCACACTCTGATCTTTGTCTATCTTTCGGGCAGCCCGCCCTGCCACCAGTTCGCATTGAGAAAAAACATCTGTTAGTTCATTACTTTAACATCTTTTTTTTAAAATCTTTTTTTATCTTTTTCTTTTTTGCTTTTTTTTTGTGTTTTTTTTGTAAGAGAATTTTGTCACAAAATTGAATTGAAGACAATTGACTGATACTACAACGCTATAATAAACCCTTTGACTCCCGTACCCTATCCACCAACTGCAAAAACTTAACGCTTTGACTCCCTAACCCTATCCACCAGCTTTCTGCAGGAAGCTGGTGGATAGGGTTAGGGAGTGAAAGGATGCGGGAGGCAAAGGGTTAAAATTAAGCGTGTGGACTCCATTAACGAGAAGACACTCTTAGAACACGTTGCCTGTCTCCCTATATATGTCTATGGTGCTGTACAGCAGTGTGTGGGACTGGGAGCGGTGCCACCAGGGTGGCACGAGAGAGGAGGTGGCTGTCCGACCATGACACGCGTTACATCACCAGGAACAGAGGTTCTGCCCCGTGGGAGGCCCAGCTATTTTCTTTTGAAACAAATGGCATTGGGGATATTTCGTTTTACTTCATACACAGAGAGAGAGAGAGAGAGAGAGGGAGGGAGAGAGAGCGAGAGAGAGAGAGAGAGAGAGCGAGCGAGAGAGAGAGAGAGAGGGGAGAGAGAAAGCAAGAGCTAGAGAGAGAGAAGGAGGGGAGAGAAAGAGAGAGAGAGAGAGAGAGAGAGAGAGAGAGAGAGAGAGAGAGAGAGAGAGAATCAACAGAGACGAATGTCAGTGTGTCTGAGTGAGTTTGAGTTTGAGTGAGCGTGTGTGTGCACGTGTGTGCGCGCGTGTGTGTATGTATGTGTGTGTGTAAGTGTGTGTATGTGTGTGTGTGTGCACGCGCGCGCGCGTGTGTGTGTATGTATGTGTATGAGTGTGAGTGTGTGTGTGTGTGTGGTGTGTGTGTGTGTGTGTGTGTGTGTGTGGTGTGTGTGTGTGTGTGTGTGTCTGTGTGTGTCTGTGTGTGTGTCTGTGTGTAGTGTTCTTATTGCGTAACTTCATTTCTGGAAGAAAAAAACAAACAAACTGAAATAAGATCAGCAAAAAAATCATCAAATTTTCAAAAAACTGTGTAGTTATCTCCTGAACATTTGAGTATCCTATTGTGAGACAATTTCATATCTACTTTCTTCTGTTGGATTGTTGTCAATTTTTTCTGTTTCATGTGACATTCTGATCTTTGTTGCTCCCCTGTGGGAATGCCGGGGGCTCTTTCAGTATAAATAGTATCCCCATCTTCTGGAAATTCTGTGCTAGAAATTTCCTCTTTTCTGTCACTCTCTCTTTGTTTCTCTGTTGCTCATTTGCTTTCTGTCATTATCTCCCCTATCGTTTGCCGTTTTGCTGATCCATTCACCTGTATGTGTTCTATAAAGCCTTTCGTAATTTCTTTATTTTTTGTCAAAAGCAAGAATGATGATGATGACGACGACGACGATGATGATGATAATGATAACAACAACAAGGACAACAACAAGGATAACAACAACAACAACAACAGCAGCAGCAACAAACAACAACAACAACAACAACACAACAATTATAGCCCGGCATCTTCACGGGGGACTCTTAGCAACAGTGACCAGCACTTGTGTTTGATCTTCAATAAAACAGTGTGGGACTCGCCTTGCTGCCACACATCACATCCCGATCTAATTTTACTTTTTAAAACCGTATGTCCACCGATCCACGACTAGCACCACTGTCATGAGCGATCTCGTCACACCGTTATTCGCCTGTCTTCAAATCAAAAATTCTCTCCCTTTCCGAACAATTTTCTTGTCAGTAAGCTTCAACTGGCCTCCCAGAGACCATGCTTGCCTTTAATTAATGTCCTTCGTCCATCTTTATTTTAACTCTTTGACTCCTGCACTCTGTCCACCAGCATTCTGCATTGCCAACCATGCTAGCAAAACAAAACTTTAACCCTTTGTCTCCCCCCCCCCCCCCTATCCACCGGCTTCCTGCCTACATGAAGCCGGTGGATAGGGCGACGGATTCAAAGGGTTCAGTTTTTTGCAACTGGAAGATGAGGTACGGGAGTCAAAGGGTTAAAGAATCATCAGGTGCCTTGCCGCATGGCGTTGGCGATCATGGACTTCCATCTGTCTCTATCTCTTGTTGCATCAAGCATCTCTTCCACCCTCCTCGTCTTCAGCCACTCTGTAAGTCCGTCTAGTATCTTCTCCCTGGGTTAACCTGGTGCTCTCTTTCCCTCCAGCCTTCCCGTTGTGACCACGTGCGAGGGTTTAAGAATGGAATCTATAAATTGCAAACCTGCGGAGAAGCTTGTGTCCAAATGGACTTTGTATTGTCTTTGAAACATCTTCGCCATAACGTCCTTCATAAACTCAGTTTTCACCAAAGCGTGCTTTTTGTTTTGTTTTGATATTCAATGCTCAACGTGGCTTTGACACTTCGAAGGACCGCACCCAACGTGACGTCATAAAATGGCGTCACAATATGTGCACATAATTTCGTAATGAGATCACAGGATCAAAATCAGGCCTGTGTTAAGTTTCAAAGCGCTCCAATAGTCACTTTTTTTTAAGTTATCAGGTTAAACGTTGTCTCGTAACTCCGAGAACGTAGGGGAGTGAGGTGGTAGAGACCTCAAATTTTTTCGGGGTCAGCATTATGAGGGCGGTACCCATCCCGCCACACCCCCCCCCCCCTCTCTCTCTCTCTCGCTGCTTTACTTATTCCTAACTTTAAAGAACGTCAGCCGACTTCGTAGAGCCATATCAGGGCTATAACCGCTTCAAAACATACAAAACTTCAACAGGGAAAAAAAAGAAAAGAAAATTAAATACACATATCAATGCATTCGCGCACACAATCCGAGGACATGCCCCTGGCATCGAACACTCCGTCCAATTTATCGCACAGGGGATTAAAAAAAAACCTGAATACAAATTTAAGCATACCTAAGGACACCAAAACATTATTTAAAAACGAGCCTTAATTACCCAAAATTGCTTCAAAGTCAGGTACCCATTCACACCTGGGTAGACTAGAAAAGGTTTGCATGAGCATAAAAACGTTCCAGGGACGTGATTTGCACACATGCACGCAGATTGGAAGGCTCTACCTCTACGCCAACCAGGGCCTTAAGTTAACACTTTGACTCTCGCACCTTATTCACCAACTACAAAAAAATTAACCCTTCGACTCCCTCACCCTATCCACCAACTTCCTGCAGGAACGTGGTGGATAGGGTGAGGGAGTCAAAGGGTTAGGATTTTTTTGCTTTCCTAGCATGATTGACAACGCAGGATGCTGGTGTACAGGGTGCGGGAGTTGAAAGGGTTAAAATAAGACATCTCATTATTCATTGAATGACCCTTGCAAAAAATAACAAAACAAAAAAACAAAACAAAAAACAAAAAAACAAAAAACAAAAAACACACACACACACACACACACCACACAAACACACACACACACACACAAAACACACACACACACACACACACACACACACACTCACACACACACCACACACACACACACAACAAACACACCACACAACACACACCACACCACACAAAACATCCAAACAAAAAAAACCACCAACAGACCACAAACAAACACTCACCACACACAAACAAACAGACCACATACGACACACAAAAACACAAACCAACCAACACAGCAAGCAACAACAACACTGCATTTCCCACCCAACGGAACAAGTGAAGAGGAGGTGACCATGAACAAACCCTGAGCAGGCATCAGGAAACTCCACGATTGACTAGAGTTGTGGCGGATGGGGGTAGTGGTGGAGGTGGTGGAGGAAGCGATGAAAACGCCAGCGCGTGAAAATGTGGTCGCTAAAATGTTTTCACCTCCAAACCCAACGGCTTCAGGTTTTTTATCGATCTTTGGCTTGTGAAATTCGTGCCGCACAATTACAAGCTAGGCTTGCTGGGGCGGAAAGAGAAACACAGAGAGTTATTACAAATGGCAGCTGAAATGCTGCAAATTGTCGCCCTGACGGACCACGACGCTCTCGCTGCCAGAAAATCAAATACAAGTGGTAGGGAAGAAATTGATGTCCCTTGCGAGGCGCGTCCCTTTCTTCATTCTTTTTTTTTTTTTTTTTTCTTTTTTTTTTCTTTTTTTTTTTTCAACGAAAGGAAGCGGCGATGCGCAAGACAGTGAGTTGGAGTGGTCTGCGCCTGAGCGGAGTTGGGCGCTGCGCTGTAGTGTCTGCCACCGTGCTCGTTTTGAAAGTCAATATCGTCCTCTTGTATGTAAACCTGCACCAACACTGTTCGGTATTGCCTGAAACCTCTAGGTTTGGGCATTACATACCTGCACCAACACTGTTCGGTTTTGCCTAAAACCCCTAGGTTTCGGCATTACATACCTGCACCAACACTGTTCGGTATTGCCTAAAACCTCTAGGTTTGGGCATTACATACCTGCACCAACACTGTTCGGCATTGCCTAAAACCCCTAGGTTTGGGCATTACATACTGCACCAACACTGTTCGGCATTGCCTAAAACCCCTAGGTTTAGGCATTACATACCTGCACCAACACTGTTCGGTATTGCCTAAAACCCCTAGGTTTGGGCATTACATACCTGCACCAACACTGTTCGGTATTGCCTAAAACCCCTAGGTTTGGGCATTACATACCTGCACCAACACCGTTCGGTATTGCCTAAAACCCCTAGGTTTAGGCAATCCGACTCGTGTCCTGTTTTCTTTTTTCTTTCGTTTTTGTTTTTGCTCTTGTTGTTTTGTTTTATTTTGTTTTTTTTAGTTCGATCATTTCCTAATTCCCACCACCCTTCCCTTAATCCAATCCAAGAAAACTTCACAAATTGTTGTCTGCCATCTTACTGGTCGATTCTCCTGTATGCGTTCAATGGACTCTTACATACTTCTCTTAGGAATGGTGACTGGATACATGTATTAAGCGCAGTTTTGGCTGTAAGGAAATGTGATGCGCATCATCAGTTTTAGGTCCGTATTTTGTATGCATGTTCTTAGTGTCCTTACTTACGTTTACATCAGTATTCACTTATGTTTTTTTAGACCCTCCTGGTGATAAATTGGACGGAGAGGTCAACGCCAAGGGCATAATCCTTTGATTATGTGCGCGAATGTGTTGATATGTTTGCTTAAGTTTCTTTTTTCTTTTTTCCTTCATAATCTTCTTTGAGATGGTTATAGTCCTCAGATGGCTCTGCGCAGTCAGCCGGGCTTTAAGCAATAATAACAATAACGATAATTATCATCACCGTCATCTATCAACTAATAGCAGAACTGAAGGCTGAACTGGAACCAGAAAAAACACGAAAAAAGAATCAGAACGCGTATTTAATACAACAAGACGAGACAAGTTCAATTTTCGGCCAATTGGCCTTTGTCAAGCGTAAGATCACAAACAAACAAACAAACACACAAACAAACAAACAAACAAACAAACAAACAAACAAACAAACAAACACCAGATACAACAATTAGGAGAAAAAGACTGAAACTTCCTAGTGTGGACGAAGCAGCAGTGAAGTTTCAGTCTTTTTCTTCTATTTTTTGTATCTAGTGTTTGTTTGTTTGTGATCTTACACTTGACAAAGGCCAGTTGGCCGAAAATTTGCGCCTATGGCGTTTTGTTGTATTATATATGCGTTCTGATTCTTTTTTCGTGTTTTATTTTCTGGTTCCTGTTTGCTTGAAGGCGTGCAGTCACGCTTGTTTTGGATAAAGGTTGAACTGACTGGTTGACGGACTACAAAATACCAGTTGAGTGGATGATTGATTGATGGATAGATTAATTAACTGACTGACTAGCTGGTTGGTTGATTCATTTGAGAGAACGATGGACTGGTGATCAACTCGTTAATTGGTCAAATTGTTATTACCTTTTTGATTAACTGTTGATGGAGATTTGATAACTCACATAGATAGGTAGACATACTCATGAGTTGACTGGATGTTTGAGTTAACCATTCTAAACCAGTGTGACTGCCTGCGCTCAAGCAAACAGGAACCAGAAAAAAAGAGAAAAAAACACGTTAAAAAAAAAAGAACTAGAACGCGTATTTAACACAATGTCTTGTCTGATTGTATTAAAATTCTGATTCTTTTTTCGTGTTTTATCTGATTCCTGAATGAACCATTGTTAGCTTCTTGGCTATTCGATTGATTGATCGACCAGTATGATGGATGGATTGATTGAATGATAGGTTGACAGTCAGATCCATTGTTATTTGGTAAGCTAATTCGATGAAGGATTGATTGATGAATGGGCTGCATGGACTTGCCGAACAGTCATTATAGTTGAATGATTAGTTGGTGGACTGATTGATGGACATGTTCGTTAATTGATTGAATGATCGATTGATTGATTGATTAAGTGATTGATTGATCGATGGACATGTTCGTTAACTGATTAAATGATCGATTGATTGATGATCGATTGATTGATT
>CM060313.1:10385209-10410209 GCA_030674185.1 Monoplex corrugatus | reverse complement strand
AGTTGTAGAATTCATTGTCGGGAAAATAGGTGTTTTTTTTTTTTTGGATTTAAAAGCAGAACGGGTAGGTGTTAGACGAAGGCAGAGCAGAAGTCTATTCCAGGCTGACGGTCCTGAGACAGCAAAAAAGCGCTGGCCAACACTTGATAGTTTGAATCTAGGGACCTGAAGGGAAAGAAGTTCTCTCTGTCTGTCTGTCTGTCTGTCTGTCTGTCTGTCTCTCTACCTCTCTCTGTCTCTCTGTTTCTCTGTCTCTGTCTCTCTCTCTCTCTCTTTCTCAATCTCTAGAGAAAGAATCTCTCTCTCTCTCTACCTCTCTCTCTCTACCTCTCTCTCTACCTCTGTCTGTCTGTCTCTCGATCTCTCTCTCTGTTTCTCTGTATGTCCGTTTACTGCTTTCTCTCTGTGTCTCTCCGTCTGTCTGTCTGTCTCTGTGTCCATATTCTATGCACAGTGTAACAAGAACTAGATGTGAAGCAGATCCAGTGGGACCTAATTCTACTATCCTTGAGTAATAAAGTATTCTGGAGCTTGAAGTCTGAAGTCTGAAGTCTGAAGTCTGAAGTCCTCTCTCTCCCTCCCACCTTCTCTCCATCCATCTCTCTCTCTCTGTTTCTCTCTGTCTTTCTCTGTTTCTCTCCGTCTTTCTCTGTTTTTCTCTGTCTTTCTCTATTTCTGTCTGTCTCTCTCTCTGTCTCTATCTGTCTCTCTGTCTCTGTCTTCTCTGTCTCTCTCTGTGTCTCTTTATGTCTCTGTCTCCCTGCGTCTCTGTCTGTCTGTGTGTGTGTGTCTGTTTGTCTCTCATTCTATCACTGCACACTTGGCACTTACGCACACACGTGTGCGTGTATGTACAGAAGTGAGTGAGTGAGTGTGTGTGTGTGTGCGCGCACACGTGCGTGCTTGCGAGCGCGCGCGCGTGTGTGCGTGCGTGAATGTGTGTGTGTATGTGTGTATGTGTGTGTGTGTGTGTGTGCCTGTGTGTGTGTGTGTCTGTGTGTGTGTGTGTGTGTGCGTGCTTGTGTTCTCGTGCGTGTGTGCGTGTGTGCGTGCGTGCGTGCGTGCGTGCGTGCGTGGGTGTCTAGCTAGCGACCAACTCACCCGGTGGTCCTTGATGTCGTGATAATTTATTCCAGCGTGTTTGCCAGCGATGAAGGCTGCCAGGTTGGCGGTGTAAGAGGCGATGATGAAGATGGCAGCGAAAGCCCAGAAGTTCTGCATGACCTTAGAGGGCCAGGCCTTGGGTGACTTGGTCTTCACCGTGTGACCAAAGAGCACAGAGAACACCATAGTCAACCCCGAGGCCAACGAGTAGTTCTGCTTCCTTTTCCGACCCCAGGGGTTGAGGCCGAAAGGGCTGTTCCACTCGAACAAAGCCATGCCGACAGCGGTAAAGTTGGCACTGATGATGATGGCAAACCACACGATGATGTCGAAGGGTTCCAGAAAAGCCAGCATGCTGGTCTCGCGGGTTCGGTCGGAATAGAGCACGGAGAATCCGGAGAAGAAGTAAGGGTCGGTGAAGTCGATGGCTGTTTGTCGATCCCGTGTGATACTGAAGGCGGCCACAGCGAAATGCGCCGTGTGGTCGATGAGGTCCTTCATCATGCCGTTCCACGAGCCTTGCTTCTTCTGCCTTCTGCCGTACTGCTCGTCCTGAACTATGTACAAGGTGAACTCAAAGTCCAGGTCACTGGCCAGCTTGTTCAGCAGGTCTATAGTCAGACCCCGGCAACACTGAATACGGTACAGGTGGCTCCGGTTCTCCATCCCACTCTCGTAAGCGTCGATGGCCTTGAGCACCTCGTCCTGCGACTTGTGTTTGGAGGTGAGGTTGAGACAGGGAGTGTCTGTCAAACACTCGCCATAGTCCGGATGCGGTGCCTCGGTCATGACGAAAGGCTGGACAGGGTTGGTGACCACACGGTACCGCTTTCGACCTTCTGTGGGCGACCTGAGGCTCTTGGCATCACCGGGCCAAATGATGCCGAAAGGACGGACTTCACGACCCTGCACACACCCCACGTCCTGCCACACGTTCTCGCGCCCGTCGAACACCAGGTTCCGTACCCTGAAGGTGGAGATGTTCATGAACCCGTCGTCGTCAAAACGCAGCTCACCCGTCAGCCCGTGGATCACAGTCTTCCGCAACGACCTGCAAATAAGAAAAAAAAAAAAACAGAATTAGAATACATTGTTTTAAGTTTCAGTTTCAGATTCAGTTTCAGTTTCTCAAGATGACGTCTCCGCGCTCGGAACACATTCCATATGCACTAACGTCACAGGTGCCATGTGTATGGTGATCATGCCACAAGCCTTAAGCCTGCACATAAACTGAGCTGGCCAGGTCCTGAGGCCCTACCTAAACTATGTTTTACCTTGTCTATATTTTATACTGGTATTGTATCAGACTATCACTGGAATGACCATAGTTAGTTGTAAAGGACATGTGTATCTGTATATCTTATCTTCAGAAAAAGGAAGACATGTATAAAGAAAATAAATAAATAATGAAAGGGCCTGAATCACATCACAACTACCTATTCTCTATAAAGTCGTCTCACGTCAATGCATAAAGCCTCAGCTGTCTATCAACTAGGTGAAGATCACATTTTCTTAATCATAGCCTCGCCAGTCTGTCGTTCACTTCCAAGGAAAGAACAGAGGAAATAGATAGGGATGTATGTGTTTCGACTGGAAACGTTTGAAACAGCTTGGGTAAAGGATGAAGAGCTTTCACATCTCCCAGCTAAAAAGCTAAAAATGTTTTAATAGTAATGATATTATTTATAAGGCGCCAAATCTTGATTCAAGAGCCAGCCAAGGCGCACACTCTCATCCCTCACCAAAGCAATCACCAACAACTACCAAATCTCCAGGGCACAAATCACACGCCAACTGGAGTGGGGAAGATAGGAGAGGTTCGGGTTCATACTGCTTATAGTCCAGTCGACTACTACAGCCACATCAGGGCTAACGCCACGTTAAAAATGTCACCCAGGTTAAAATAAGAAGACAGTAAAAAACCATGCTCACCGTTATCCTTTGCAAGTCTGAAATATGTTTAAAGAATAACATACTCATACGTAAAATCATATCAGGTGAAATCTATTGATCTCTTGTGAAACCTGGAAACTTGTATCCAGAGGGATGTCTCTGAAGAGGTTCTTTAAGGAATCCGCCGTGTAGTATTTATGTCTCACATCGTATAAGTCCCAGCATTCAAGACGAAGGTGTCTGATGCTCAACGGTTCGTCACATGGTGTACAGTACGGTGTTTCTTCATTTATTTAAAAAAAGTACGAATGAGTGTAGGACGAAGAGGAGTAGAGCGTGTAACCCCTGACTCAACGGTCATCGTCCCTCTGTATCACACACACATACACAGGATGCTGAGCTAGGGTACACTAAAGCCTGTTCGACGAACGACCCTGGACCCAAATTGTCATTTTCTGTCATATACATATGTTTTCTCTTTTTCTCTTTCTCGTTTTTCTTTTTCTTTTTTTTTAACCAAGACTTCAGAAAGGCAAGAAAACTAATTGGGCCTCAAGAGAAGGGACCTGAGAAATGAACCTATCTCTCTAATATGCTTTGAAGGGATATCTGAGTTACTGCTGTCAATATTTTAATATTCTAGACCTTTCGAGACCGTCTGAAACAAAAACGATGCAAGTTGCAAATGGTACTGGTGGAATGGAGAATAATGTGAAGAACTTTCCAGATTTTGGGAAACATGGGTAACATTGAGCAGGTTGGAATTGGCATGGTATGTGTGTTTGTGATAAAGCAGTTCTTACGTATTGTGTAATTGCCAATTTAAAAAGTGCAGTAAAATATTAAAACTTCAAAGAATGATATGAAGAAACCTCAATGCTTTCACTTGCTGTGGGGGTACTTGATCTGCCTTGGGGAGGACTTAAAAGTTCATACAACACTCTGAGAAGATCGAAATGATATTTCTTTTCCTTCTGTTCTCTTCTGTATTGTTTTGTATTTTATTGGTTTGTATTATGAAAAAAAATCCGTGTCATCCTTTAATTCTTCAGTCATAGTCCAGACGGGTAAGTCTGTCTCAAATGGTTTTTTTGCTGTTTCGTTCATGCTAGACCATGGCTGTTAACCATTCCTACGTGCCTGAGCTCTTCATGGTTGAAGTTCTACCACTTGTATTGTTTTAACATCCATGCCAATTTTTAACATCATGCCTATTTTTTACATCCATGTCTATTTGTTTTAAAACCCATCCTATTTTCAACATCTGTGCCTATTTTTTAACATCTGTACCTAGTTTTAACATCCATGCCTATTTTTTAACATCCGTGCCAATTTTTTTAACATCCGTGCCTATTTTTTTCACATCCGGCTATTTTTAACATCTGTACCTGTTTTATAACATCCTTGCCTATTGTTCTAAAATCCATGCAAATTGTTTAAGATCCATGCCTGTTCTTTAACATCCATGTCTATTTTTTAATACCCACGCCTTTCTTGTAACATCCGTGACTATTAATTTTTTTAACATCGTGCCTATTTTTAATCCGTGCCTATTTTAAACATCCGTGCTATTTTTAACATCCGTCCTATTTTTTAACATCCCTGCCTGTTTTTTTTAACAACCATGCCTATGTTTAACATTCATATCTATTTTTTAACATCGTACCTATTTTCTAACACAGCGCATAGCCATGGTACAAAGCCACCCATTTTTCCCCAAATGTGTGTACTATTTTCTTTTTTCGTTAAAGTGGATTTGTCGACCAAATTTCGCCACAGTCAGATCTAGTTGGTCTACGACATGAAAAAAATAGTGAGTTTTTTTCTTTTTTCTTTTTTTTTTCTTTTTTTCATCATTTACATAACTGACAAGCCTGTGACGACGAAAATCACTCAACAAGTGCATTATAGCTTGTTGATTTCCAATATTTCGACCTTATTCCCTCCTAAGTTCACCTATTGCTTGATCACTTTGATGGAGTCCAACAGTGTCTGTTCTGGTCCAGGGTAATCAGGACAGTGTCTACAATGGCCATAGTAACGATAGCAATCAGTCAGTTGTGGAACTAGACCAAGTGAGAGGCCTTCCAATAATGCTCCTATGGGGATGCCGGAGGCTTTTTCAGTATAAACAGTATCCCCATCTTCTGGAAATTCTGTGCAAAAAAAAAAAATCCTCTTTTCTGTCACTTTCTTTGTTTCTGCCCTGTTCCTTTACTTTCTGTAATTTTTTTTCCTATTATTTTCTATCTTGCTGGTCCATTTATTTGTGTTTTCGATAAAGTCTTACGTATTTTCTCTTGGAATATATAACGTGCATTTTTGGCTCTAGGAAAATGAGATATGTGGAAGCAATTGTAAGTACTTTAGGCCCGTTTGAGATTAGTTTTGGTGTTCTTACTTATATTTGAATTTATATTAAAGTATGTTTTTTTAAATCTCCTGTGTGATAAATTGGACGACGTGGTCAATGCCAGGGCATCTCCTTGGATTATGTCCGCGAATGCATTGCTATGTGTACTTAAGTTTCTTTTCCTTTTCTTTTTCCCGTTAAAGTTGTGTGTGTATTTCAAAGGGTTATGCCCTGATATTGCTCTACGCAGTCGGCTGGGCTTTGAATGAAATAACAATAGGAATTTTTTTAAATTATCATTGCACTTGGGCAGATTTCCTTCATGCTCACCATTTTTTTCCTTCCCATTTTCGACACCACCTTAACGGCCACAGAAGCTGGCACAGTTTTTACTGTGCGATGATGATGATGATGATGGTGATGAGGATGATAATTATGATGCTATGGAGTTCCGTCTACGATTGAGATTGCGCACTCTACACTTACTATCATAATATATCCTGGTAGCAACCAGGCCCGAAGATTTGAGCAACGTCCTCAGAACACACCCGTGTGAAGTGGATGAGTCTCAGTGTGGTCCCAGTGTTCCCAATGAGCCCATAACACGCACAGCTCTGGGTAGGAGCCTGTTAGAGCCGAAAGGGTTAGTATATTTGTTGTACTTCTCAGACAAGTTTGGCAAAGGTTGACCAGCGCGGTGGTCACGCGGCAAACGTCGGGGTTTCAATTGAAAAGTCCTAGGTTCGATTTGCCTGCACATCACGGCCTGACGTGCAAGTGTGTGGAGATTTTTTCCCGCTCATCCAGATCAGCACGTGAGCAGACTTACGGTTGCTTAACCCCTCCTACATGCGCATACGCATGCAAAATATCGAAATACGCACGTTAATGGTCTTGCAAATCATACGAGAGGCTGGCGTATGGAAACACACACACACACACACACACACACACACACACACACACACACACACACACACACACACAAACAAACAAACAAACAAAAAACAAACAAAAACAAAAAACAACAACAAAACACCCAGTATGTACGCACGCAGAATATCTCAAATACGCACGTTAGTGATCTTGCAAATCATACGAGAGGCTGGCTTATGGAAACCTTTACCAAACTTGTCTGAGAAGTACAACAAACATAGAAACCATTTCGGCGCCAACTGGCTCCTAACCAGAGTTGAGCGTGCTATGGGCTCATTGGGAACACTGGGACCACACAGTCAAGTCTCTTCCATTTCACACGGATGCGTCATTGAGGGCGTTGCTCAAATCTTCTGGCCAGCAGCGCAGGTGTCTGTATCTATTTCTCGGGCCTGGTTGACGCCAGGATATGTAATGATAGTAAGCGTAGAGCACAGCCCTGTCACGCAGTCTCAAACACACCCAGCATGTACGCACGCAGAATATCAATTACGCACGTTAACGATCTTGCAAATTATGAGAGGGGGTGGCTTCTGGAAACATAAAAACACCCGGCATGCACGTCCACCAAAGATATAGAATAGCGCTATGCAAGAGCGACTGATGCTGTTGACGACGACGACGACGACGATAATGATAATTATGATGATGATCATGATGATGATCATGATTATGATGGTCGTATTTTTCTTGTCAAACATCATGTTTTCAGAAAATTTTGAGTTAACAACGAGACGGGTAAAATTTTGTTAATGCTGGAAGCTTGTGTTAATCTTGCATTTATGTACAAACATTTTTTTTGCAAATGATGTAATTAAATGAAAGACACGGACGGGCTTATAGTTTATATCATATCCAAAGAGTACGATCAATTCAATAAAGACTAATGACGATAGGGTTGATAACAGTTCTCATCCGTGAAAGATGCACTGCCCCCCCCCCCCCCCCCCCGTGGGGTTGCCGGGGACTCTTTCAGTATAAGTTGTCCCCACCTTCTGGAAATTCTGTGCCAGAAATGTCCTCTTTTCTTTCACTCTCTTTGTTTCTACCTTGTTCCTTTGTTTTCTGTCATTTCTTCATACCATTTTCTGCCTTGCTGGCACGTTCACTGTATGTGTTCAATAAAGTTTTACCTACTTTCTCTTAGGATTGGTAATTGGGTACATGTATTAAGTGCATTTTTGACTTTAGGGAAATGAGACATACAGAAGCAATTTAAGGTCATTTAGGCCCGTTTTTAAATATGTATCGGTGTCCTTAGTTACGTTTATATTTGTAACCAGGCATGTTACTTTAAATCCCCTGTGTGATAAATTGGACGGAGTGGTCAACGCCAGGGGTATCTTCTCAGATTATGTGCGAGAATGCATTGATATGTGTACTTAATTTTCTTCTTTTTTTTTTTTTTCTCTCTCAACTTGAAGTTTTGTGCATGTTTGCAAACGGTTGTAGCCTCGATATGGCTGTACGCAGTCGGCTGGGCTTTCTGTTTTAATTCAAACAAAAAATAACAATAAGATGCACCGGTAGTGAGTGACATCCCACGCAGTGCTTGCAACAACACCCTGGAGTGTGGAGAGATTGACAGCATTTGTTGCAAGCTGCAGAGTCATCCCGGGTCTGTTTGCCTGGGAAAAGTGAGTGATTAACGATTCCAGCTGTCTATGGTGAAACGTCTGGTATCCCCCTCTTCCCCTCCCCCGCCCCCAACTCCCCCACGTCCCCCATCTCTTCCCTGCCCCCCCCCCCCCTTGCTTGCTGAATGGTGGTTAGTCCCTGTGACTGGCTGCCTGCACACTGCCCGTCACACCACGCCATGCAAAGTGTGGGGTTAATTAATGATCGTGGCCATTTACTTTAACTCTTTGACTCCCACGGCCCCTAGCTAGTTTCATTTATTTGCTGTGTTGTTCCCCAGGCCCCAACTGGGGTTAACTCTTTGACTCCCGCAGCCTATCTACCTGATGCAAAAAAACTGAACCCTTTGACTCTCTCACCCTATCCGCTAGCTTCCTTCAGGATAGGATGCAGGAGTCAAAGGGTTAAGTTTGCAGGAAGTTGGTGGACAGAGTGAGGTAGCCAAAGGTTAGGTTTTTGCATTGCAGAAAGCTGTTGGATAGAGTCAGAGAGTCAAAGGGTTAAGTTTTTGCTTTGCTAGTATGGTCGACAATGCAGGATGCTGGTGGACACGATGCGGGAGACAAAGGGTTAATTAACCTTTTGACTCCCGACGGAAGCTGGTGGATAGGGCGAGGGAATCAAAGGGTTACGTTTCTGCTTTGCTAACATGGCCGACAATGTAGGATGCTGGTGAACAGGGTGCGGGAGACAAAGGGTTAATTAAAGACGAAATGACTTTTGTGAGTAGCAGTGCCTTGCATTACCATTATCAGACCGTGACTTACTTCAACGCAAGCTTACACTAGGCTGTTTTGTGGGAAAGGACAGAGGAGGAGGGGGGGGGGGTTGGGGGAGGGAGGCAGCGAGTAGACAAAATAAAATGAAAATAAAAATAAAAATGAATGATGGAATTCTGCAATGACTACAAGAGCTGCAGAACAAGTTTAATGAAAAATAAAAATGAATGATGGAATTCTGCAATGACTGCAAGAATTGCAGAACAACTTTGGTTGTAGAAAGTACGAATACATTTTCTGCTACCCTGCGTTGTTTGATTAACCCTTTGATTCCCACATCCTGTCCACCATCATTCTGCATTGTCACCCATGCTAGCAAAACAAAAACGTCACCATTCTTTGATTCTCTTGCCCTGTCCACCAGCCTCGTGCAGGAATCTGGTGCATAGGGTGAGGGAGTCAAAGGGTGAAGTTTTTGCTGTTGGTGAACAGGGTGCAGGAGTCAAAGGGTTAAGGTTCCTTATCACCCCATCCTACCCCCCTACGTCGACTTCCCCTCATTTCTCTCACTTCCTAGTTACGATAATTCACAAACTGTGTAATGATATTTCGTAAGAGTTATCTTCTCTATCTGAACGAAATGTCATGGAATTATATCTGATCTGTTCTTTGTGTCCTCAATCTTGTGAACGTGATGTGTTGTTGTCTTTTGCGAAAATTTGCGCCTGTCTTGTTTTCTACATTACATACACGTTCTCACTCTATTTTTATGTGTTTGTTTAAAAAAAATGTTTGTTTATAGATAAATAAATAGATAAATAGATAAATAAATAAATAAATGAATAGATAAATAAATAATTAAAACTAACAATCAAACAGATGAATGAATAAATAAATAAGCAAGCAAGTAAACAAACAAATAAACAGATAACAAATGAAAAAATAAATAAATAAATAAATAAAGCACAAACACAGTCACAAGATGTAAAATAAGATTGGCAAGACGTACGATAAATGTTCCTTTTATGCACTTTTTAAACACATTTCATGTAATGTTCGTCATAAAAACTGATCTCAAGGAATTTTTCACCGAATATATTTTTTTTCTTAATCGTCTCAATTTTTGATTTGGATTTTAAAATGTCGACAAATAAGCACCAAGGACCTGTACAGGTGTGTGGTGTATTTCAAGATGGGGTAGGACAGAAAGCTGAAAAAGGACTTAAAACGAAACAGAACTAGAACCAGAAGAAGTACACATTGTAAAGCTTTTCTTTTATGCTATCATCTTTTTAGATCACTGTAGTTCTCACTTTTCAGAGAATGGTGTTTCGGTGAGAGTAGTCGGGTGAAAATAACAAAGAAAGAAAGAAAGAAGAAGAAAGAAAGAAAGAAACAAGCCAGCAAGCCAGCCAGACAGCAAGCAAGCAAACAAACAAACAAACAAACAAACAAACAAACAGCCCCTAACCCATAGGTAACAACTGACAAACCAACAGATCATTTATCAAATAGTTACAAGGAAACATCAAGATCTGTTACGAAGTAAAGCTGGCTATCAGAAAATATTTCAGGACAATAAAAGTAACGCATTTATGTTTTTTCTCTCTTCTTCCTCTCCCCCTCCCTCCTTCCCCACTTTTTCTTAACCCTTTGATTCCCGCACCCTATCCACTAACTGCAAAAAAAACGGAATCCTTTGACCACCTCACCCTATCTACCAGCTTCCTGCAAAAAGCTGACGGAGAGGATGAGGGAGTCAAAGTCAAAGGGTTAAGTTTTTGCTTTGCTAGCGTGGCTGACAATGCAAGTTCTCTGGTGGACAGGTGTGGGAGTCAAAGGTTAAGTTTTTGCTTGCTAGCGTGGTTGACAATGCAAGTTGTCTGGTGACAGGGTGTGGAGTCAAAGGGTTAAGTTTTTGCTTTGCTAGCGTGTTGACAATGCAAGTTGTCTGGTGGACAGGGTGTGGGAGTCAAAGGGTTAAGTTTTTGTTTGCTAGCGTGGTTGTCAATGCAAGTTGTTTCGTGGACAGGGTGTGGGAGTCAAAGGGTTAACCCGGAGCCCATAAAGAACATTTTTATCTTGAAGAGGTCAACCACAAACAACTGTTTTATTTTAATTTTTTATTTTTTGCCCTGAAATTTATACCGTTCAATTTATGTTTAGAACTGTTCCCTGCCTGCCTGAATAAACTCAGCGTTCCCTCTTCATGCACCCACTGCCTGTTCAATAGAGTGCGGAAAGCGGCCGGCAGTGATTGAACGAAAGTATTGATGAAAGCCCAAGCTACATCGACTCCTGCTGACTGTTGCATCAATTAATTGCCTCCCCTGTCTGTCCTCAAAAGGGGGTGTGGGGATGGAGGTTGGGGGGGGGGAAGGAGTAGTGGTTTGATGGCAATAGCTGCTGCCTCTGGTAGCACGTGCAACAGTCGCATGTTGTTACTCCCAGGCTACAGTCTATAACATTTCCGTATTGATACAGCGACGCTCATTCCGCTGTCTGGGCAGCCTGTTATTTTCCCACGACATTGGTACAGTGTGGATTTGTCGACGGGAAAGGAACCATTTTAATGCCATATGCATCCTAAGAACTATCATAGAGAGGTCAATCGAGTTGAATAAGAATTTATATTTATGCTTTGTTGATTATACCAAAGCTTTCGATCGGGTAAGACATGAAGAATTGATCAACCACTAGAAAGACTCAATATTGATGGAAAAGATTTACGAATAATCAGAAATACGTATTGGGAACAAACAGCTGCAATGAGGATAGAAAACGATGTAAGCTCCTTCCAAAATATCAAAAGAGGAGTCAGGCAAGGTTGTGTTTTGTCAGCAGATCTGTTTTCACTTTACAGCGTAAACATACATGAAAAACCTAGAAGAATACCCAGGATTAAAGGTTGGAGGAAAAATGATAAACAACATTCGATACGCAGATGACACTGTGCTAATTGCAGAAAATAAAAGGGACCTACAAAACCTTGTGAATATAATAGAAATAGAAAGCAAAAGTGAAGGGTTGGAGATAAATAGCAAGAAGACGGAGGTCATGGCAATCAGTATAAAAAAAAACCCATAAAATCCCCTCATGCAAAATAACAGCAAACGGCACAACCTTGAGACGGTTGATAAGTTTAAACTATCTGGGAACGGTCATCTCACCAGACGGCAGATGCACATCAGAAATAGCCAGCTGAATCGGCCAAGCCAAAACAGCATTCAAGAGGATGAAAAGCGTTCTTACCAACAAATGCCTATCAATTAACATCAGGAAGAGAGTTCTTGAATGTTGTATAGAACCGATAATGTTAAACGGTTGGGAGGCGTGGACAGTCAACACGCAAAGCCAGAACAAAATTGAGGCTAGTTCGTCGAAATGTGATGTCTAAGAAGAATGTTGAGAGTTCCATGGGCAACAAAGAAAACAAACGAGATAGTCTTGATGGAGCAAGTACAAGAAGATCATCGATAAGGAAGCTTAGGAAAAAGACAGGCAACATTTTCATAAGCCGTTTTATAGGGAAGGGAACTGGAGCACTTGGTCACAACAGGAAAGCTGGAGGGAAAGACAGCACCAGGTAGACCCAGGGAAAAACTATTGGACGGACTTACAGGGTGGCTGAAGACAGAGAGGGTGGAAGATGTGCTTGTGGCAACAAGGGATACATACATATGGAGGGCCATGATCGCCAACGCCATGCGGCAGGGCATATGATGATGATGATGATTGGTACTCTCTGTAGAATTGCTACGTAGATGCGAGGTGGATAGGATTAATTGGATATATTTTCCAACTTTTACAGTTGGAAACGCATCCGTATCATTCCGATGCTATTCTTATTCTCCGAGAGCGGAGATGGTCATCTTGAGAAACTGAAACTGAAACAGTGAATTTGAATTGAAACTTAGTGTTTAAATTAAAGTGGATCAAATTGCACGGAGTCATATCCACCTCGACTTTTCTCCCAGTTTGACCGGAAAATCGAACTGAACGTCTATCTTTCTGGAAGACGAAAAACGAGTCATGCATAACACACGAGCGCGCGCACGCGCGCACACAACACACATGCATACACACACACGCACGCACACGCAACATACATGTATCTGCGGCGAACAGTTCACACTGTTTTCAACTGTTTATTCTACTGCAAAATGCTACGCCTTTTTTACCGAAAATGTTTACCCAAGAAAAGTATTCTGAAAATCATTTCCAAAAAATTACATCAGATCCATCTTTGTTAGTTAGAATTTCAGAATCATTAGTTCACAGTCCTGTTAATGCATTACTTTAACTTTATTCGGTTTGTGTTTTAGTGTTACAATTTCCCTTCACGTTGTTGAAGTTAATTGTTAGAGTTAAGTTCTCGTTCCATTTTACTGTTCCCCCACCTACTAATGTCTTTTTCCTCAGTCTTCCCTCTGCCCAAATCCAACCCGTCCAACTATCGTTCTACATTTTATTTTGTTCTTTTTAAAAAAATTTATTCCCCCCTCCCCCCCCCCCCTCCCCCGACTAATATCACTTATAGTGAAAAGACGTTAAATCAAAGAACGAACGAACGCAACATACACACACACACGCACAACACACACACACACACCATATGCACACACACAAACACGCGCGCGACACACACACACCACACACACACACACACACACACACACACACACACACACACACACACACACACACACACACACAACACACCACACAGCACACACACAACAAAATAAACGAAGAGTTAAAAGACAAAAAAAAAACAACAAACAACAACAAACAAACAGATTAACCCAACAGCAAGATCAAAAACAAAACCACCAGCACTACCACCACCACTCCCCCCCACCTCACCACTCCTAACCCCCTCAAAAAAAAAGAGAGAGAGATTTGTGTGTGTGTGTGTGAGAGAGAGAGAGAGAGAGAGAGAGAGAGGAGAGAGAGAGAGAGAGGAGAGAGAAGAGAAGAAGAGAGAGCAAGAGAAGGAAAACGAAAGAAAGACCAAAAAAACAAACAAACAAACAAAAAATAGTGAGAGGCCAACAGAAAAGAGAATATTTACAAGAAGAGCCAATATTTTTCCGGCTGTGTAAGGCTGCTTCTTTACCTCAAATGTGCCCGAGGCACGAAAGCTTCCATTTGAAACTGTCTTCGCCCTTTTAGTGAAATTGAACGGAATTCAAGACCACTTTATGAGAAGTGTTAGAGAATTGGATTACAGCAGTCTATTATCAACAATATAACTTATCAGAAGAAACAACAACAACAAACAACAACATGAACAAATAGCTGCATTCTTATTGATTTTCTGGTCACGTTCACTTGCGGAACAAACACCCACCTACACTCATCTTCTTCGCTCATCGTCTATTTGGTCAGGCCACATTTGACGATAAATGTGGACGTTTTCTTTTTCCCTAGCTGTCGTTTTTTCTTTTTTTTTTAAGGATCATTGCACTCAGGGAGGTTACATTTGCGCTCACTTTTATGTTTTTCGTCCTATTTTCTTCGCCACTTTAATGGCCACAGAAGCTTGATACTTTTTATTTTAATTTATTCTATTTTATTTTATCTTATTCTATTTTATTTTATCTTATTATTTATTTTACTTTATTTATTTATCTTATTCTATTTTTCATTTGATTTGATTTGATTCTATTTATTTTATTTTTACGATGCGATGATGATGATGTCGATGAGGATGATAATCACGATGCTATGGAGTTCCATCTAGGATTGAGACTGCGTGACAGGGCTGTACTCTACGCTTACTATCATAATATATCCTGGCGTCAACCAGGCCCCAGAGACAGATACAGATACCTGCGGTGATGGTCTGAAGATTTGAACACCACACTCAATGACGCATCCGTGAAGTGGATGAGCTCGACTGTGTGGTCCCAGTCTTCCCAATGAGCCCACAGCACGCCCAACTGTGGGTAGGAGCCGGTTAGAACGAAAAATCCCACAATGATTTTTGAAGAGACTGATGACGATTCAAACCCACAACCTTGCAGTTGGTAGTCCGTTGCGTTAACCACTACACCACGGCGACTGGTCAGATGCCATGGAGTTTGTTGATTAGTAGAGTTGTAGTCGATCATACCTCCTGTCTTTCCGTTTGCCCCCGTGGGAATCCCGGGGGTTCTTTCAGTATAAATAGTTTCCCCACCTTCTGGAAATTCTGTGCTAGGTAGAAAGAAACTCTAGGTGAGACTAGACAACAAAGGGTCCTCATGACGAGGGGTAGCGAACCTGGGCGATTCTGCGCTTCAGAACTGCGGTACGCGGTTTTACCAATGGCTAACGGGGCACACATCATCTGTAGGGAATTTAATCCTTATGAAGTTCACGTTTGGTTCCTCCTTGCCCAGATCCAGCTTGAGCTCCTTTCTGCTGCCTCTGCCATCGCTTTAAGGGCTCTAGTCCTCTTCTTCCCAGAAATGGCGAGTTGTTTCATGAGATCATAATGGAGGTGCCCACAAACCCTCTTGCCCCGACCTCTATGGCGAAGATTTTGACCCGCAGACCTGCTTTCTTCAGGGTGCTGGCAAGACCGGCGTATTTTTCGGTCTTGTAGATATGTGCTTCTTCCATTCTGCTTTCGTATGGCACAGTGAGTTCTATCAGAATCACTTGATTCGAGGAGTCAGAGTGGAGAGCGATGTCTGGTCTCATGCCTGTCTTGCTGATGACATCTGGGTAATTTCTCCACTCTGGGAGGTCTGCTGTACACTCACAGTCGACTGCTCCATCCAGAAGACCCTTTGGCAATGTGCTGGTTGTCATAGCAATTTCGGGCCAGACCTGTTTCCCTCCTGCTTTGTAGAACGTTGTCATAGCAATTGGTGCGTTTGGGGTCATGGTTTTTTCGCTAACACGTCTGTGATCACTTTCAGAACTTGGTTGTGCCTCCATGTATACCTTCCTTGGGCTAGCGCTACTTTGCAAGAGCTTAGGACATGTTCCACTGTTTGTTTCTTCTGACAGAGCGGACATGCTGGGTCATCTGATTTCCCCCATTTCACTAAGTTTGCATTCGAGGGGAGCAGGTCATATACAGATCTGAGGAGGAAGCTTATCCTTAGAGGAGCCATGTGCCACATATCGTTCCAGCTGAGACTTCTTTGGAGTGCACTGTCCCATGTTGTCCATTGCCCCTGTTGACCTTGCTGGATTGCCTTCTACACTCTTTTGACATCTTCTTCTTTCCTCCAACGTCCTTTTTCCTTCCTTTTGGCTTTGGACCACCACTGCATTTTTGTTGCTCCCAGTCCCTGTCTGTTGGTTTGCGTGTGTCCAATTATTTCTTTGATGCTGAGGTTTCTCTTGGCATTGTTTACAGCCTCTTGGACTTTCCATTTTCTGCCAGTTCTCAGCTTTGGCTGAACTGATCTCACGATATTGTCTTCCGATTCCTCCAGCATGCTCAACAGTCTTACTTTTCCAACTTTGTATTCCTCCACTATGGATTTGAGAGGTAGCTTCAGCATTGCTTGACGACAGTAGAATGCAACATCAGTGAGACCAGGTGGGACACCGAGCCATTTCTTGTGTATTTGTTGATTTTGGCTTCCATTGCTTCCACTGTGCTGGTGCAAATGTCATAGATTAGCAGTGGCCACAGCAGCTTTGGTATCAGCATGAACTGTAGACACCAGACTTTGTATTTGCCTGGCAGTCCGCAGTTATCTATTTTCTTCAGGCCTTCTTCTGCTATTTGCTTGGTTTCACATCCCCTTTGTGTGTCTTTCAGGGAGTCCTCATACCATCTTCCGAGACTTTTTACTGGCTCTTCTGTGACAGTGGGGATGGCTTTGGGTTGGCTACCATGAATTTGACTGAATATGCCACTTTTCCTTTTCGCAGTGAGAGACTTCGGGATTTCTTTGGTTTGAACCTCATTCTTGAAGAGGCCACCAGCTCATCCAGCTGCTTTAAGATTTGGTGTGTCTCTTTCTCATCCGTGGACAAGACTGTTGTGTCATCCATGAAAGCTTTCAGAGGAGGCATCTGGTATCCATCTCCCAGATTCACTGGACTGAACTCTTCATTGCAGCTTTCAAGATGACTTCCATTGCCAACACGAACAGTATGGGAGAGATTGCACAGCCCATTGCAATGCCCACCTCTAGGTCTATCCAGTCCGTGGTGTATTCTTTGGTAGAGAACCGCATTGAGAACCCTTGGAAATACTTCCTCAGCATTGTTCGGATGTTTTCTGGGATGTGATACATTTCAAGAGCCAGCTGGATCATATCGTGTGGAACTGATCCATATGCATTCGCCAGATCAAGCCAAACTACGTCAATGCTAGAAATGTCCTCCTTTCTGTCGTCTCTTTTTGTTTCTTTCTTCCCCTTTGCTTTTTGTCATTTCTTCCTATCATTTTCTGCCTTGCTGGTCCATTCACCTGTAATGTTCGATAAAGTCTTACGTACTTTTCCTTAGGATTGATAACTGAGTACATGTATTAAGTGCATTTTTGGCTCTAGGGAGGTGAGATATGTGGAAACAATTTTAGGAATTTATGCCTGTTTTTATATACATTTTGGTGTCCTTAGGAATGCTTAAATTTGTATTCAGGTGTGTTTTTTTTAAAAACTCCTGTGCGATAAATTGGACGGAGTAGTCAACGCCAGGGGCATGTCCTTAGATTATGTGCGCGAATGCATTGATATTGTACTTATTTTCTTTTCCATTGTTTTTCCTGCTGAAGTTTTGTGTGTGTTTTGCAGCGGTTATAGCCCTGATATGGCTCTACGCAGTCGGTTGGGCTTTAAACAGCAATAACAATTTTTTTTCTAGCTCATCTGTCCTCTCGTTTCCTGGTATTCAGCCATAGGCAGGGGTCCAACTAGAGGAGATCTTTCTGTTTGTTTTGTATTTTCTAATTTCTTTCATTTTATTTCATTCATTTTTTTAAGATCATTGCACTCAGGGAAGTTACTTTAGTGTCATCTTTTTTTTTTCTTTTTTGTTTTTGTTTTTGGTCTCATTTTCTACGCCACTTTAATGGCCACAGAAGCTGAAACAGTTTTTTATTATGCGATGATGATGATGTCGATATGGATGATAATCATGATGCATGGATTCCATCTAGGATTGGGACTGCTGACAGGGTTGTACTCTACGCCTACTATCATAATATATCCTGGCATCAACCAGGCCCGAGAGATACAGACACCTGCGATGTTGGTCAGAAGATTTGAACAACACACTCAATGACGCATCCGCGAAGTGGATGGGACTCGACTGTGTGGTTCCAGTCTTCCCAATGAGCCCATAGCACGCCAACTCTGGTAGGAGCCGGTTAATCCCACAATGATTTTTGATGGTACTGATGGGGATTCGAACCCACAGCCTTCCAGTCTGTAGTCAGGTGCGTTAACCACTACACCACGGCGATTGGTTAGTATTTTCTGACTTGTTGGGAGGCCTTGGTCGGCTTGAGGAAGATGTCATTCTCTTGGGTTTGCAGGCCAGAGAGAGAGCACGAGAAAGGAAAAACTGTTTTATACCGTGTGTTATCTTTTGTTTGAACCATGGGGGGCTGTGTCCTTACCACAGTTGTTTTCAATCTGCATTTCAGTTGAAAATTCACAAAGACACATAAAAGTACCACCTGATTCTGTTACTCCCTGGAAAAAAATATATGCTCTTATCTGCCTAATTATCACAGCATCAAACTTTTTACCTAGTTGAGTATTTTCGTTAAGAAAAAACAACAGAGCTCTGCAAGATAATGATATGAAGCTTCTGGTTTATTTTCTTGAATTTTCTTTCCAAACGTTCTATAAGCTTGATTCAGAAAAAAAAACCACCCACACACACACACACACACACACACACACACACACACACACACACACACACACACACACACACACACACACACACACACACACACACACACACACACACACACACACACACACACACACACACACACACACACAAATAGAATCAGAATGCGCATTTAATATAACCAGACAAGACAGGCGCAAATTTTCGGCCAACTAGCCTTTATCAAGCGTAAATGTAAGATCACAAACGAACAAACGCCAAATACAAAAATTAGGAGAAAAGTGTGAAACTTCTCTGCTGCTTCGTCCAGTGGGAGAAAAGGTCAAACAAACAAACACCAAATACAAAAGTTAAGAAAGAAAAAAACAGAGACAGAGAGACAGATAGAGATAGAGGAGAGGAAAGAAAAAGAGAGAAAGAGAGAGACATGGAGGGGGAGGGGGAAGAAAGAGGAAAAGTGAGAGAGAGAAACGAGAGAGAGAGAAAAACAGATAGACAGACAGACAGGCAGACAGAGGCAGACAAACAGACAGAGACAGACAGAGAGGCAGACAGTGCGAGGAAGAGGAAGAGAGAGAGAGAGAGACAGACAGACAGAGAGAAAGAGAGAGACAGACAGACAGACAGAGAGACAGACAGAGACAGAGACACACAGATAGACAGAGACAGAGAGAGACAGAGATCGAGACAGAGAAAGAGACAGAGAAAGAGACAGAGAGAAAGAGGAATTCTCACAGACGAACATACTCACTTAAACACTTCATTCTGGTAAGGGGAGGGCGGCTGCCCGTTCGTGGACCAACACCCTGTCTGCAGCCACAAGCTCTTAGTCCTGTGCAGGTGCGGGTTTTCCTGGAAAGCGGCCAACACAAAATCCATAGTGTCTCGCAGCAGCTCATCCACGTGGAAGTCCTGATTCATCAGAAAGGCCTTGGTGCCGAGCGGGAAATCCCGCAATATCCGCTCTTTGCGCGTGTAAGCGTTTCCGGTGACTATCCATGCGTACTGGCGTTCGGCGTTGAGCACGCGCGGGGCCAGAGACAGAACTCGCTGAGCGAAGCTGGTGCTGGAGTGAAGTATGAAGATGCGGGACACGTTGGGGCTGAGACTAGAGATCTGCTCACTGATCTCGCTATCCGACAAGCCTCGTGAGAGGAACAGCTCCTCCTCCACGTCCCAGCTGGAGTCTGTGGTCATCTGACGGAAAGTGTTGCGGAAGCCGTCATACCGAAGCTCGCTCTCCACGAGCAAGGTGACACGGTACCAGTAGTTGACTGCCAGGAGGCTGACCAGACCCCGCGCCAGGTGGGTGTTGGCTGGCTGAAGGCTCAGGTAGAACGGGTTGTGCACCTGTGTGTCGCCCATGGTAATGGGCAGAACAGAACAGAAAAGAATAAAAATTAATTGTTATTGTTAGTGTTATTTAAAGCCCAGCTGACTGCGTAGAGCTATTTCAGGACATACATAAGGACACCAAAACATACATAAAAACAGGCACAAATCACCTAAAATTGCTTCCGCATATCTCAACTCCCTAGAGCCAAAAATGCACTTAATACATGTACCCAATTATCAATCCTAGGAAAAAGTACGTAACACTTTATCGAACACAAACAGATAAATGGACCAGCAAGGCAAAAAAAAATGATAGGAAGAAATGACAGAAAGCAAATGAACAAGGCAGAAACAACGAGAGTGACAGAAAAGAGGAAATTTCTAGCATAGAATTTCCAGAAAGTGGGATACTATTTATACTGAAAGAACCCCCGGCATCCCCACGGGGGAACATTTAATAAAAAATAAAATATATATACCAGTTACGTATGAAGTCCCAGAAGCACATGAAAAGACAAATCAAAGACATATTCATATTTTTGTGCTGTATGGTGCCTTTTTTTCTTTCTTGTATTTTGGTTTTGTTGTTTTGTTTTGGGTTTGTTTTGTTTTGTTTTTCATAACGAACGTTCAGTGCAAAAAATTCGGAATCCTCTTTGTTAACCGCTAATCTGTTTTTGTCACTTTGTTTGTCTCTTGTCTCTCCCTCTCTGTATCTGTCTCTGTCTCCCATGTCTCTATCTGTCTGTGTCTGTCTGTTTCTGTCTCAGTCTGTCTGTCTGTCTGTCTGTCTCTGTCTGTCTGTCTCTTTCTTGTCTCTGTCTCTGTCGTCTCTAGATCTCTCTGTCTCTGTCTGTCTGTCTCTCTCTCTCTCTCTCTTTCTTTCTTTAAGAAAGATCAATATTCTTTCAAATCGGCCGCTCAGCGGGGTGTGTGTGACCGCTTTCCAAGAAAGCCCCTTGAAGTTTAATGACCTTGAGAAGCACAAAATTAATCTGTTTCCTGTGATTTTTTTTATATCAAAAGAGATTGTCAGAATGGCTTAACCGTCTTGTCTCTCTTTCTCTTTCTCTCTGTCTGTCTGTCTCTTTGTCTCTCTATATCTCTCTGTCTCTCTGTCTCTCTCTCTCTCTGTGTCTCTCTGTGTCTCTCTGTCTCCCTCTTTCTCTCTCTTTCTCTCTCTCTCTATCTTTCTCTGTCTTTCTCTGTCTCTGTCTCTGTCTTGTCTCTCTGTGTCTCTCTGTGTCTCTCTGTTTCTGTCTCTCTATATGTGGGAGTGCATGCGAGTGTGTGAGTCTGTGTGTGCGTGCGTGTGTGTGTGTGTGTGTGTGTGTGTGTGTGTGTGTGTGTGGCGCGCGCGCTAGTGTCTGTGTGTATGTGTTTGTATGTGTGTATGTGCGTGTATGTGTGTGTATGTGTGCGTTCGTGTTTATGTGTATATGTGCGTGTGTGTATTTGTTTATATATGCGTATGTGAGTGTGTGGGTCTGTGTTCGTATGTACATTATGTGCGTGTGTATTTGTCTGTACATGTGTATGTGAGTGTGTGGGTCTGTGTTCGTGTGTGTGCTATGTGCATGTGTATTTGTATGTATATGTGTGTGTGTATGAGTGTGTGTTTGCCTCTGTATATGTGTGTATGTACCTCTGTGTGCGTGTGTGTGTGTGTGTGTGTGTGTGTGTGTGTGTGTGCGTGTGTGTGTGTGTGCATGTGTGTGTGTGTGTGCGTGTGTGTGTGTGTGTGTGTGTGTGCGTGGTGTGTGTGTGTGTGTGTGTGTGTGTGTGTGTGTGTGTGTGTGTGTGTGTGTGTGTGTGTGTGTGTGTGTGTGTGTGTGTGACAAAACTGCATGGACGAGATTTTCTCAGTTCTTTACCAAAGTTGAGTCAACAGCTGTGGACTGTTGGCAAGTCACGAAGGAAGAAGTTTGGGAGACCAAGCTCCAAGGTCAAGGTGACTCAGACGGAAAGGGGGGGGGGGGGTAAGGGGGGAAAGTGGCTTAAATCAGCACCTTTTAACCCTATGACATCCCCACCATATTCACTACCTGCAAAAAATAATTAACCCATTGACTTTCTCACCGTATGCAGGAAACAGATGGATAAGGTGAGGGAGTCAAAGGGTTAAGTTTTCCTTTTCTTGCTTGATTGACAGTGCGGGATGCTGGTGGACGGGGTACAGGAGTGAAAAGGTTAAAATGGCCTCTGAGGTCAGTAGATGGATAAGGGGAGGGAGTCAAAGGGTTAAGTTTTTGCTTTTCTAGCATGGTTGACAGTGCTGGATGCTGGTGGATAGGGTGCAGGACTCAGAGGGTTAAAGAAGATATGTAAACAGTACTTCGACAAGAATTTCTGACAAATCTCTTAAATTTATCTTCACTGTTGGGACAGTCTACTATTATCTTCAAAACACGCTGGTTAATGTCAGCCGAAGCTTCTACAAGATCACAACGAAAATGTACAGATTATATTTCTGTTTGTTGTTGTTGTTGTTGTTGTTGTTTTGTCTAAACTAAAAAGGCAAACTGTCAGAATGGCTTCACCATCTTGTCTATTTTTCTATCTGTGTGAGGAAGTTTTAATTTTTAACCATTGAAAATGGATTTGTTTGGTAAAAAAAATGGTTAAGGACAACTCTCTTGCTGCCTTGGGATATTTTTTATGTACTGAACACGGGACTTCAGGTTTATCGTTTCATCCAAAACACTAGCACTGAAATCATAAAAGACGATGCATGGTGGGGAGGAGAGAGAGATGGGGTGGGAGGGGCAGAAGAGGGGAAAAATATCCCTGGCACCCATCCCTGTCTTGCCATACAAGTCAAGGGCCGCTAGTATATTTCAGTATACGAACGAAAAATAAAAGAGAACCTATTTTAGGGAACCAGGAAAGAGTAAGATTGAGGCAGCTGAGATGTGGTTTACTAAGGAGAATGTTGAGAGTTCCGTGGACAGCAAAGAAAACAAACGAGACAGTCTTGACGGAGGCAGACACAAGAAGATCATTTATAAGGAAGATTAGGAAAAGATAGGCAACATTTATGGGCCATTTTATGAAGAAAGGGGAATTAGAGCACCTGGTCACAACAGGAAGGAAAGAGAGCACCAGGTAGACCCAGGGGAAAAAATTGGACGGACTTGCAGAAGTGGCTGAGGACAGAGAGGGTGGAAGATGTGCTTGCGGCAACAAGGAATAGATGCATATGGAGGGCCATGATCGCCAACGCCATGCGGCAGGGCACTTGATGATGAAGGAAATCTGTTATTAATCCTCTCATAAGAAAACAGAAAAATAAGATCAAATGCAATGCCAAACACCCGTGTGCCTCTTAAAACCCCCCAAAACAAAACAAACAAAAGCAAAAACAAACACCTCCCAAAAAACAACAACAACAAAACAAACAAAAAACAAACAAAAACAACAACACTAACAAAAGCGGAGTCGATTTCAGCTCCCAACTTCAGAAATATCTCAGACTAGCGCTTGAAAACATATCGAGGTCATGTATATCAAAGTTCAGATGGCCGGCGACACCTCTATCGCAGTCTCCCTCCCCCCCCCCCCCCAAAAAAAAAAAAAAAAACCCCTGCAAGTTCAGATGACAACGATTTCATTATTATTCATAGCGCTGAGCACAGTTTTCATATAAATGTATTTGGAAGCGGGCCATTTGGTGCATGGTAATGACACCAGGGCTTACAGAGTTGCAGGGATATATCCGATTGCTAACATGTGTTTTTGGAAGCACGGAAAGAAAGTTATCTTTGGGGAGATGAGAGACAGCGATTTGCTTCCGCGGCGGATACAGCGACTACGCAAAACAAAACAAACAGACAAACAAAAATCAACCACAAGACTTCGGTGATGTAAAGTACTAGAAGATTGCTTAAAATCCATTAAAACTGCAGGCATTTTGAGTAACTTTATTTGAAGACTTTGTGCGATAAATGATAAAGCAAAGCGAGGAATCAAACAAATCCTGGGTCAGGAATCAAACAGATCCTGGGTCAGGAATCAAACAGATCCCAGGTCAGGAAACAAACAGATCCCAGGTCAGAAAACAAACAGATCCCAGGTCAGGAAACAAACAGATACCAGGTCAGGAAGTAAACAGATCTCAGATCAGGAAACAAACAGATCCCAGGTCAGGAAGTAAACAGATCCCAAGTCAGAAAACAAACAGATCCCAGGTCAGGAAACAAACATATCCCAGGTCAAGAAGCAAACAGATCCCAGGTCAGGAAACAAACAGATCCCAGGTCAGGAAGCAAACAGATCCCAGGTCAGGAAACAAACAGATCCCAGGTCAGGAAGCAGACAGATCCCAGGTCAGGAAACAAACAGATCCCAGGTCAGGAAGCAGACAGATCCCAGGTCAGGAAACAAACAGATCCCAGGTCAGGAAACAAACAGATCCCAGGTCAGGAAACAAACAGATCCCAGGTCAGGAAACAGACAGATCCCAGGTCAAGAAGCAGACAGATCCCAGGTCAGGAAACAAACAGATCCCAGGTCAGGAAGCAAACAGATCCCAGGTCAAGAAACAAACAGATCCCAGGTCAGGAAGCAGACAGATCCCAGGTCAGGAAACAAACAGATCCCAGGTCAGGAAGCAGACAGATCCCAGGTCAGGAAACAAACAGATCCCAGGTCAGGAAACAAACAGATCCCAGGTCAGGAAACAAACAGATCCCAGGTCAGGAAACACACAGATCCCAGGTCAGGAAACAAACAGATCCCATGTCAGGAAGCAAACAGATCCCAGGTCAGGAAGCAGACAGATCCCAGGTCAGGAAGCAAACATATCCCATGTCAGGAAGCAAACAGATCCCATGTCAGGAAACAAAGATATCACAGGAAGCAAACAGATCCCAGGTCAGGAAACAAACAGATCCCTGGCCTGGAAGTAAACTGATCCCAAAGCAGGAAGCTCAGACATATTCAGGTTGATATTTTTAGAACTTTTCTAAATTCATCTTGTATTTCACAACAGGCAGACATCTAACACACGACGTAGCAACGAAGAATGACAACAACAAAACATATTTACACTTTTACACATATGAAAAGACAGTGTTGACACATGAACTCCGCACAGTGTACAGAATATACATAATGATACTTCATACATTGGAAATTTCAAAAAATGAACATCAAGATTTAGCACATGTCAACATTTTCCCTACGAACCTGTTTCACACACCAC
>CM060313.1:10375209-10377709 GCA_030674185.1 Monoplex corrugatus | reverse complement strand
GCTTTGCTTGTTGACTGTCCACGCCTCACAATCATATAACATTATCGGTTCTATATAACATCAAGGTCACGACTACCATTTATTCTTATTGTTTAAAACCCAAATCGACAGCACAGAGCTATATCCATATCAGGGCTATCTACAAACATTTCAAAAACGTATACAACATCTGGTAGGGAAAGAAAGAGAGAAAAAAAGCGAGAAAAGAAAATTAAGTAGCCTGTACATCAGTGCATGCGAGCACATAATCTAAGGATATTCCTCTGGCGTTGACCATTCCGTCCAATTTATCACCAGAAGATTTTTCTGTAAAAAACAAACCTGAATACAAATGCGAACATAGCTAAGGACAGCTAAGGGACATACATTAAAAAAAGAACGTCTAAATTACCTAACACTGCTCCTGCATAGCACATTTTCGTAGAGCCAAACATGCAGGCAATACATAATCAGTGTGCGTGTTTTTTATGTGTGAGTGTGTAAATGTGTGTGTGAGTGTGTGCCTATGAAAAAGTATGTAAGGCTTTATAGAACACATGCAGATGAATGGACCGGCAAGGCAGCAAAATGATAGGAAGGGAAGACAGAAAGCAAAAGTGGAAGGACGAAACAAAGAGAGTGACAGAAAAGAAGAAATTTCTAGAACAGAATTTCCAAAAGGTGGGGAAACTGTTTATACTGAAAGAACCCCCGGCATCCCCACAGGGGACCACGACTACCAGTGGATGCAGTAGTGAAGTAGGTAAACGTCGGATTTCCAATAGGAAGGTCCTGGGTTTGAATCTGCCTGGATACCCCCACCTGGTCATAATAATAATAATAATAAAATAATAATAACAATAACAATAATAATAATAATAATAATAGTAATCATTATTATTATTATTATAACAATAATAGTAATGATAATAATAGCAAAAATAAGAATGATAATGATCATGGTAATAATAGTAACAACAACAACAACAAAATAAAATAATGAGATTAATAATGATAATAATAATAAGTAATAGTAATGATGATGATGATGATATGTAAGAGCCAGTTGGAGATGAAAAATCCCACAATGATTTTTGAAAAGACTGATGGGGATTCGAACCCATAAACCTTCCTGTCGGCGGTCCGTTGCGCTAACCACTACACCACGGCGACTAGTTATGGCGCCAAATTTTGATACAAGAATCAACCCAAAGCGCGTACTGTCATCTGTCACCAAAGTTATCAGCCAACAACGGCCAGAGCTCCAGGATATAAAGCACACGCTAACTGGGAGGGGGAAGACAGGGGGGAAGTGGGACAAAAAGGGTGGACACACAGAGGGGGAAGACAGGGGGGAAGTGGGACAAAAAGGGTGGACACACAGAGGGGGACGACAGGGGGGAAGTGGGACAAAAAGGGTGGACACACAGAGGGGGAAGACAGGGGGGAAGTGGGACAAAAAGGGTGGACACACAGAGGGGGACGAAGGGGTGCAAAGTGACACAAAAGGGTGGAACACACCAAGGGAGGGGACGACAGGGGGGAAGTGGGACAAAAAGGGTGGACACACAGAGGGGGAAGACAGGGGGGAAGTGGGACAAAAAGGGTGGACACACAGAGGGGAAGACAGGGGGGAAGTGGGACAAAAAGGGTGGACACACAGAGGGGGACGACAGGGGGGAAGTGGGACAAAAAGGGTGGACACACAGAGGGGGACGACAGGGGGGAAGTGGGACAAAAAGGGTGGACACACAGAGGGGGAGACAGGGGGGAAGTGGGACAAAAAGGGTGGACACACAGAGGGGACGACAGGGGGGAAGTGGGACAAAAAGGGTGGACACACAGAGGGGGAAGACAGGGGGGAAGTGGGACAAAAAGGGTGGACACACAGAGGGGGAAGACAGGGGGAAGTGGGACAAAAAGGGTGGACACACAGAGGGGGAAGACAGGGGGGAAGTGGGACAAAAAGGGTGGACACACAGAGGGGGAAGACAGGGGGGAAGTGGGACAAAAAGGGTGGACACACAGAGGGGAAAATCACTCTGCTGGACAGAAAAGATTTGTCTTCAAGCTAGACTTGAAGGAAGCCAGAGTATGAGACTGTCCAAGAGACAAGGGAAGATCGTTCTATTGGTATGGATCACAAACAGAAAAAGAGCAGCGAGCAAAAAAAAACATGAAACAGCGGAAGCTCTGGACATTCCAACCCAGCGGCAAAGGACCTTGACCTTGAGTAAAGGGAGCAGATTTTTCCGATCAACATGTGTATGCAGAACTGCCATTGTCTAACCCTTATCCCTCCCCATTTCATGTGCAGACTAGACGTATGCAGAATATCACATATGCACGTTAAAGATCACGTAAGTCACACCATTGAATTGCTTATACACCTATCCTGGAGTCTTGAAGACCTTTGGGGTGCCACAGAAGACTTTGCAACCAGCTTCCTCCATTCCTCATCTGGAATTACAGAAACATCACAATCAGTTCAAAGATCAGACTGACGCGCTCCCTGGTCATT
>CM060313.1:10357709-10360209 GCA_030674185.1 Monoplex corrugatus | reverse complement strand
AAGAAAAACAGAAAGAAAGAAAGACAGAAAGACAGACAGACAGAAAGACAGACAGACAGACAGAAAGAAAGAAAGACAGAAAGAAAGAAAGAAAGACAGACAGAGAGAAAGACAGAAAGAAAGAAAGACAGAAAGACAGACAGACAGACAGAAAGACAGAAAGACAGACAGACAGAAAGACAGACAGACAGAAAGAAAGAAAGACAGAAAGAAAGACAGAAAGACAGACAGAAAGACAGACAGAAAGAAAGACAGAAAGACAGACAGAAAGAAAGAAAGACAGACAGACAGACAGAAAGAAAGACAGAAAGACAGAAAGACAGACAGACAGACAGAAAGAAAGAAAGAAAGAAAGAAAGAAAGATAGAAAGAAAAAAAGAAAGAAAAGAAACAGTAGACTACTTCCCTGAACAGTTGCGCCAATCGTAATGGAAGTCTTCTACTATTTTTTCCACTTTCTTTTGTGTATTTATCCTTTGTCGTCGATTTGTTTCTTTGTATACGTTCGACAAAGGCCAGTTAGCCAAACATTTGCGCCTGTGCTGTTTTATTATATCAATTATGTATTCTGAATGTTTCAACAGAATGTTAGCCAAAACCCTATGAACGCATCATAAACAATATAGAAAGACACATTGAAATAGATAGTCGTTCTCAGATAATGTGAATACTTTAATTAAACGTTATGGAAACCAATACGGGACACATAATCAATAAACAATACAGCAAAACATATAAAAGGGCTCTTGTACTTACATACTTGTTGAAACTAACTTCTAGACAAGGCAAATCTTTTCTTAGGAGATTAAAAGACGTAAAATAGAAAATGCAGAGAAAACAGAGTTTTAGAGATGTGAAATAGAAAATGACGCAAGAAGATCATTCATTAGGAAGATTAGGAAAAGACAGACAACATTTATAGGCCATTTTATGAGGAAAGAGGAATTAGAGCATCTGGTCACAGCAGGAAAACTGGAGGGAAAGACAGCATCAGGAAGACCCAGGGAGAAAATACTGGACGGACTGGCAGGGTGGCTGAGCACAGAAAGGGAGGAAGATGTGCTTGCGACAACAAAGGACATATACATATGGATGGCCATGATTGACAACGCCATGCGGCAGAGCACTTGATGATGATGATGATGATGATGATGATGATGATGATGATGATGATGAAAATAGAAATGCAGAGAAAACAGACCTCTATAGACGTAAAACAGCAAAATGCAGTGAGAACACAGCTTTATAGGAATAAAATATCATGATGATGATGATGATGATGATGATGATGATGATGATCATCATCATCATCATCATCATCATCATCATCATCATCATCATCATCATCATCATCATCTCATCATCATCATTATCGTTATTATATTATTATTTATATTTATATTCTTATTATCATCACTATCATTATTGATTTGTTATTATTATTATTATCATCATTATAATGATTAGCACCTTCATCATTTTGAGTGACAGCATTCTCAGGATTTTGCGTTGACCTCATTCATAATGAGTTAGGTGGAGCATTCTTCTTTATTATTATTATTATCATTGTTATTATTATTTTGTAATTCGTCCCCTAACTTGTTAAAAGAAAAAAAGTTTAATACTTTAAAAAAAGAAAAAAAAAAAAAAGAAAACCAGCACGACTAATTTTGGTGTGAGTCCAGGCTATGGTGTGTCACCGGGCACCATGTCAGCACACAAGCCAGAGCCCTGGGTTCCCCGATTAATCAACTGATAATCCAGACCGCTTGCCTGTCCGTTACAATTTCAGTTTCAGTTTCAGTTTCAGTTTCTCAAGATGACGTCTCCGCGCTCGGAATGAATTCCATATGCACTAACGTCACAGGTGCCATGTGATGGAGAAGATCCAGAATGATCACGGCACAAGACTTAAGACTGCACATCAACCCATGAGCTGGCCAGGTCCTGAGGTCCTACCAAGATAGTTCCATAACTCTGGGATCGTACGGGAGTGAGGTGGCAGAGACCTCAACTTTTCCCCAGGGCCAGCACCACGAGGACGGCGCCCATCCACTCTACCTCGCTTCAAATTCATATTTATATTCACATTTTGTTTCACAAAGACTTCAGAAAGGCAAGAAGGCTAACTGGTCTTCAAGGGGTAGGACCTGGGAAATCAGCCTATCTCTCCGATGTTTTATATTAAGGCAGCCGGGCAATGCCCTACTCTTCACGATTTTCAACTGCCGTGGGATCTATAGCCCGTGCACAGCCAGAAGGCACACAGGTCCGACTCGTTTTTCGTCCCCTTCCGAAGAACTAGACGTTCAGTTCGATTTTCCGGTCAAACTTAAGAGAAAAGTCGAGGCCTCTACGGGAGCGCATCCTGGAACCATGAGTTTTAGTTATCGGCAGGCGAACGTCTGAACCATTCTGCCATTCTTCTCCCCGTCCACACTTCTTGCCTGTCCATTACGCTGCGGTCAGCGTTGGGTAAAAATGGTCACAGGCATACTCA
>CM060313.1:10350209-10352709 GCA_030674185.1 Monoplex corrugatus | reverse complement strand
CCAGCTAATCATCAGTCTGTCTGACTCTCTCCGCCCATCCCTACACCCAGACACACCACTACACACACACGCGAGGCAAGTCTTCTTGTGCCATAGAACCCGGTAAAGGAAAAAAAGAATGCCTGGAACTCGCTCCATGACATGACAGCCATCTCTTTGATGCTTCTTTCTTTTCGTGAAAGTGAACAATAATGAACTGACTGCATTCAGTGGTTATACGGATTGTGAGGCGTGGACAGTCCAACAAGCAAAGCCAGAACAAGATTGAGGCAGCCAAGATGTGGTTTATAAGAAGAATGTTGACAGTTCCATGGACAAGCAAAGAAAACAAACGAGACAGTCTTGATGGAGGCAGACACAAGAAGATCATTCATAAGGAAGAACAGGAAAAGACAGGCAACAGTTATAGGCCATTTTATGAGGAAAGGGAAATTAGAGCACCTGGTCACAACAGTACAGCTGGAAGGAAAGAGAACACGAGGTAGACCCAGGGAGAAAATATTGGACAGACTTACAGGGTGGATGAGGACAGAGAGAGTGGAAGACGTGCTTGAGGTAACAAGGGATAGAAACAGATGGAAGGCCATGATCGCCAACGCCATGTGGCAGGGTACTTGTTGTTGTTGTGATGATGATGATGATGATGATGATGATGATGATGCATTCAGTGCACGACATCCACATTCCTTCTCCTGTTTCTTCCGCTCGCGTCGTGTACATGATCATCATACCCACGTGTGGTAATGGATGTCATCGTTCTTCCCAGTTCCTGCCATATGCCATGGAGCCTGATAATTACAGGAGTGGAGTTTGGAATTTGGAGTTTGTTCAAGAGGAATTCCTCACATGGAACTGTGACGTTTTTTCCCCATCACATGGCACGTGTGACGTTTTTCCCACCACATGGCCTGTGACGTTTTACCCTCACATGGCACCTGTGACGTTTTTCCATCACATGGCACCTGTGACGTTTTTTTCCATCGAATGACACCTATGACGTTTTTTCATCACATGGCACCTGTGACGTTTTTTCCATCACATAGCACCTTTGACGTTGTTTTTTTTTATCACATGGCACCTGTGACGTTTTTCCATCACATAGCATCTGCGACGTTTTTTTTTTAATTTCCATCACATGACTGACACCTGTGATGTGAGTGAGTGAGAGAGAAAGAGAGGGGAAGAGAGAGACAGACAGACAGACAGAAGACAGACAGACAGACAGACACGGTCAGAGAGAAAGACAGACAGTCAGACAAGCACACACACACATAAAGAGAAACACACAGAATCACACGGGAGAGAGAGAGAGAGAGGGGGGGATGGAGGGAGAGCGGGTAGAAAAAGAAACACATACACCACACACACACACCACACACACACACACACACACACCACACCCACTCACCTCTCTCTCTCTCTCTCTCTCTCTCTCTCTCTCTCTCCATCTTTCCCTAAATCACTCCTCCCCAGTCTGCTGGCGGCTATCAAACTGTAATACTTCGTGCAAACTTTGCGGCCGTGTTCAATGTGATAGGGAGTGAGTTGTATACCAAATGATGGAGCATGTTCCATTTATACCACTGTACAACCACATACCTTGTCAATTTCTCTGTCTGTCTGTCTGTCTGTCTCTCTCTCTCTCTCTCTCTCTCTTTTCGTGTCCGTCTTTCTGTGTCTGTCTATCTGTTCTTTACCTGCCTGCATTTGCCTCTGTCTGTCTGTTTCTGTCTGTCTGTCTGTCTGTCTGTCTGTCACGGATCACTCTTTTTTCTGTATTTCTCTCTTCCTAGCTGTTATTCTCTCTCTTTCTCTCTGTCTCTGTCTGCCTGTCTGTCTCTCTGTCTGTCTGTCTGTCTCCCTCTCTCTCGTTTACTCTCTTTCTCTCTATCGTTGACTCTCTCTCTCTCTCTCTCTCTCTCCCTGTCTGTCTCTCTCACTCACTGTCTCCCTCTCTCTCTCGTTCACTCTCTCGTTCACTCTCTCTCTCCTCCTCCTTCTGTGTGTGTGCGTCTCTCTCTCTTTGTCTCTGTCTGCTGTCTGTCTGTCTGTCTCTCTCTCCTCTCTCTCCTCTCTCTCTCTCTCTCTCTCTCTCTCTCTCTCTCTCTCTCTCTCTCTCTCTCTCTCTCTGTCACTCCCTCTTTTTGTCTTTCTCTCACTGGCGGTTTTCTGCCTCTCCTAAAATCTTTGTTCCTGTCTCTCTCACTGTGCACGGCATCAATGATTACCACAAAGGTCTGTTAGAAACCCTGGATTGTTTAGGCTTGATTTATTGATGTCATTAATGAAAGAAAACATTGTAAAACGATTTGCTAGTTGCCTGCAAACAAGGCGTTTAAAATAAGAAGTGTTGTTAGAAGATAGCATTTTGTCCGTATGAATGTGCGATGTTGATATTCTTCTCTCTGTGTGCGTGCGAGCAGGCATGTGCGTGTGTTTATGTGTGTATGTGTGTGTGTGTGCGTGTGTACGTGCGCGCGTGTGTGTGTGTATATACGCA
>CM060313.1:10335209-10342709 GCA_030674185.1 Monoplex corrugatus | reverse complement strand
GACTTCTCTGTACAGGCTCTCAGACATCACGTTTGTTGTTGCACCTGTGTCAAGAAGAAAACATTACCGGCATGTCATTTATCAGCATTTTTGCTCGTATGTTTCTCTCCTTTTTTCTGGTTTTGTCTTCGATCCCGAGGATTTCATTATCGCTTTCAGTGTCTGTCTCCTCTTCTTCGAAGTGCCGAACTCTTGTTTTCTTTTGATTTTTCTTGGGTGTTCTGCAGCATGAAGCAAAGTGATTATTTCCTCCACAAGCTTTGCATTTTCTACCAAATGCTGGACATTTCTCTTTTGCTCTTGGGTGCTTTCCACCACAATATCCGCATTTCTCTCTGTACTCTGGTTTTTTGCTATACTGCTTTGCTGTCTTCTTTTCTTTGAAAGCTTGGACTTCCTGCGTGTCCTGCGTTTTTCTCATCATTTGGACGGTTTGATGTTGACTTGATTCATGCGCTCTGCACATATCAATACATGCAGTCAACGTCAGCTGTCGCACTTCCAGTAATTTTGATCGCAGAGTCTCGTCATATACACCCAGTACGATTTGATCTCTCAACAGTCTGTCTTCCAATGTACCATAGTTACAGGTCTTGATCAGTATCCGCAGTTCTGCTACAAACTGTTCGATAGATTCTCCTGCTGCTTGATGTCTGCAGTAGAATCTGAATGCTTCGTAAGTTTCATTGGTTGAACCCACACAGTATTCTTCGAATTTCTGCAGAACGGTGTCAATGTCATTTCTTTCAGCTTCATTAGCAAATGCCAATCCTTCATAGATGTCCATAGCATCCAGCCCGATGCAAGAAAGAAAAACTGCTGTTCTGTATGTTGAGTCTTCTTCTGTCTGTGTTGTCACAATTTCATAACTGTCCCAAAGCCTCTTGAATTTCCTCCAGCTGCTCTGCAGGTTTCCTCCATTCACATCAAGTTTAGGAGGCAAGGGAGTCTTGGCATGTCGTCGACTGGCTTTTCTCTCTTCTTGTTCATCTTCCATGATTAAACTTTAGTCTTCAATATTCTGGATTTTTGTTGGAGTTCGAAATCACGATTCTGACACCATCTTTCGTTCTTTCTACAGCCAACTCGGAAGACAGGGCAATGCTTCTTCGTCTTTACTCCTCACTGTCTGATTCTCAACTGACTACAGTATATATACATATCACAGTGAACAGCAATCAGTTATCATTTAAACGAATATCATGCCGTGCTGTTATCCGCACGCTGTTTACTGTCAACACACGTCATTGAGAGAGAGAGAAGAGAGAGAGAGAGAGATTGAGAGAGAGAGAGAGATTGAAAGAGAGAGACAGAGATTGAGAAAGAGAGAGACAGAGAAGAGAGAGAGACTGAGAGAGAGAGAGAGCTTGAGAGAGAGACTGAGAGAGAGAGACTGAGAGAGAAGAGAGAGAGAGAAGAGAGAGAGAGGTTGAGAGAGAGAGAGAGATTGAGAGAAAGAGAGACTGAGAGAGAGAGAAGAGAGAGAGAGACTGAGAGAGAGAGAGAAGAGAGAGAGACAGAGAGAGAGAGAACACCCGGAAAAGAAAATTCGGAACACATGTTTATGCATTCGCGCACATAATCTAAGAATATGGCCCTGGCGTTGACCCCTCTATCCAGTTTATCACCAGGGTATTTGAAAAAAATCAAATCTGAATACAAATGTAAACATGAGTACGGACACCAAAAACGTACATAAAACGGGTCCGAATTACCTGAAGCTGCTTCTGCATTGCACATTTCCTTAGAGCCAAAAATGCACGTATTACATGTACCCAATTATCAATCCTAAGAAAAAATAGGTAAGGCTTTACAGAACACATACAGGTGAATGGACCAGCAAGGCAGAAAATGATAGGAAGAAATGACAGAAAGCAAAAGAGAAAGACAGAAACAGAGTGACAGAAAAGAGAGCAAGGCAGAAACAAACAAAGTGACAGAAAGAAGATATTTCTAGCACAGAATTTCCAGTAGGTGTGGATACTATTTATTACGAAAGAGCTCCCGGCTTCCCTATATGGAAATGAGAACCGAGATGAGGGGTGTAGGGGTGTAGGAGGAGGGGTGGTGGTGATTGGTACTCAGACGGCGTGAACAGTAGGGCAGAAGACTGGTACTGTGGGTTGCAGTCGAAGTTTTTCTTCAGTTTGTTTCAGTATCTCAAGATGACGTCTCCGCCCTCGGAACGAATTCAATATGCACTAACGTCACAGGTGCCATGTGTATGGTGATCATGGCCTAAGCTAGCAATATTAACCCATGAGTTGGCCTGGTCCTGAGGTCCTACCTAGCCTGCGTTTTACCAAGCCTACGAATTGTTTTGAATAGTATTGTATCAGTCTATTATTGGAACAATTGTTTTAGGATCATTACACTCAGGAAGGTTACCTTTGTGCTCACCTTTCTTTTCTCTTTTGTTTCCCCCCGTCCCCTTTTCTACTCAACCTTAATGGCCACAGAAGCTGGCACAGTTTTTGCAATGCAGTGATGACGATGGTGATGAGGATGTCATGATGCTATGGAGCTCCATCTAGGATTGAGACTGCGTGACAAGGCTGTGCTCTACGCTTACTATCATAATACATCCTGGCGTCAACCAGGCTCGAGAGATACAGACACCTGCGGTGCTGGTCAGAAGATTTGAGCAACATCCTCAATGACGCATCCCGTGAAGTGGGTGAGACTCGACTGTGTGGTACCAGTCTTTCCAATCAGCCAATAGCACGCCCAAATGTGGGTAGGAGCCGGTTAGAGCCGAAAAATCCCGCAATGATTTTTGAAGAGACTGATGGGGATTCGAACCTACAACCTTCCAGTCGGTGGTCCGTTGCGCTAACCACTACACCACGGCGACTGGTCATTGGAACAGTGTTGGTTACATGAGAATGGCGGCATCTATACTGGCAATCCAAGATAAGACAGTTATCGACGGGTGGTACACTCTGGCCTCATCTCACGCAGACACATCATTAGTTCACCAGGCCTACAGTCCCCCGTGGGGATGCCGGGGGCTCTTTCAGTGTAAATAGTATCCCCCCACCTTCTGGAAATTCTGTGCTGGAAATTTCCTCTTTTCTGTCACTCTGTATATTTCTACCTTGCTCCTTTGCTTTCTGTCATTTTCTGTCTCGTTGATCCATTCACCTGTATGTGTTCAACAAAGTTTTGCTTAGTTTCCCGTAGCATTGATAGTTGGGTACATGTATGAGTGCACTTTTAGCTTTAGGAAATGGGATAGACGAAAACTATGTAATTTAGTCCTGTTTTCATATATATATATATATATACACATACATTTATATGTTTTAGTGTCCTCAGTTATATTAAAAATTTGTGTTCAGGTATGTTTTTTGTTTTAAATCGCCTGAGTGATAAATTGGACGGAGTGGTCAGCGCCAGGGGCATGTCCTTAGATTATGTGCGCAAATACATTGTTATTATCGTGATGTACCTTAATTACTTCTTTTCTTATTTTTTTTTCTGTTTTACTGTTGAAGTATTGTGTGCACCGCTATGTGTACATCATTTTCTTACCCCCCCCCCCCTTTCTTTTTTCTGTTTTAACTGTTGAAGTATTGTGCATGTTTTGAAACGTTATAACCCTGATATGGCTCTACACAGTCGGCTGGGCTTTAAACAAAAAATAACAGTAACAGTAACCAAGTGCACAGCTGCTGCCTGTGCACTGCACGCTCTGCCTTGTCCACAGGACACGCAATGTTTCTCTAGCTGCCCCCACCCCCCACCCCTCATTCTGTTTGTCGTCTGTCGTATTACATGACCATTGTTCGATAGACAGACGGTGGTTCGGTCAGTCAGTCAGTCAATCAGTCAGTCAGTTAGTCTGTCAGACAGTCAGTCATTCATCAGTCAGTTAGTCAGTCAGACAGTCATTGTCAGTCAGACAGTCAGTCAGTCAGTCAATCAGTCAGTCAGTCAGTCACAATCAGTCAGACAGTCAGTCAGTCATAGTCGGTCAGATCAGTCAGTCAGTCAGTCATTCAGTAATCTGTCTGTCTGTCTGTTGTTTGTCAGTCTGTCAGTAAGTCAGTCAGTAAGTCGTCAATCCAGACAGTCAGCCATGCAGTCAGTCTGTCTGTCTGTCTGCCAGCCTGTCAGTCTGTCTGTCAGTCAGTCTGTCAGACCGTCAGGCAGTCAGTCAATCTGTCTGTCTGTCTGTCAGTTTGTCTGTCAGTCAGTCAGTCTGTCTGTCAGGTAGTCAGTCTGTCTGTCCGTCCGTCCATCAATCTATCCATCCATCAATTAATCAATAAAGCAATCAATCAAATACCTCACCCCTCTCTCACTTTTTCTCTCTCTCGCTCTTTCCTGTCTGCTGTCTCTCTCTCTCTCTGTTTCTCAGTCTGTCTGTCTGTATATATGTATGTATGTCTCTGTCTGTCTGTCTGTTTGTGTCTCTCTCCCTCCCTCCCTCCCCCCTCTCTTTCTCTCTCTCTCGCTCTCGCTCTCTCATCCCATTATAATATACCAGTTTATTGTCAGGTTAACATAACAGTTATACCAACTACACCCATCCACGCCCGCCCGTCCCAACACACACACACACACACACACACACACACACACACACACACACACACCACATACACACACACACATGCACACACACACACACACACACATACACACACACACACACACATACACACACACACATGCACACACATACACACACACATACACACCCACACCCACATGACACACACCCACACATCACACCCCCCCCCCCCCCCCACACACACACATATATTATATATATATATATATCTGCACACAGACCATTATCATAAACCATATTATTGTCAGGTTAACATAAAAGATACACTAACCACACACATACACACGCACACACATAGACACACGCACGCACGCACGCATGCACGCATACACGCACACACACACGCACAGCACGCACGCATACTTTTAAAAACAACATAGCAGAAGATAAAAATGCAGAAATTCATATGGTAGAATACGAAACACACGAATGATTTATCGTCAGATTTTATCAAGATATTTCGTTCTAACCATTTTTGCTTTAAAATATGAAACAGAATATGAAACAGAGAGAAAGAGAGAGAGACAGAGAGAGAGACAGAGACAGACAGAAGAGAGAGAGAGAGAGAAGAGACAGAGAGAGAGAGAGAGATTATTACTCTTGATAAATCTGACAAATATTGCCAATATTGTTGGTGACAGCAATCATTTTTGATCATATTTCAAAGAGGGGGGGGAGAGAGAGAGAGAGAGAGAGAAGCGACAGAGAGCGAGACAGCGAGAGAGAGAGAGAGAGTGATAAAGAGAAACAGGGAGACAGAGACAGAAAGCAAAAGACAGAGACACAGAGATAAACAGAGAGACAAAGACAAAGAGACAGAGAGAGACAGACAGACAAACAGACAGACAGATAGACAAACAGACAGACAGACAGACACAGAGAGGCAGAGAGGGAAACAGAGAGAGAAAGGAAGAGAGAGACAGAGAGACAGACTTAGACAGACACACAGACAGATAGACGGAAAGAGAAGGATGAAAACGTTTTCTTTCTCTCTCTAGACCTCAAGAACACTAAATCACTGAACTCTGAACTTGTAAATGAAACAGATCAATGACAAAGTAAGGCGTCTTCATTTTTTTTTGCTTTCGATAGACAATATCATAAATACCACGAACGGTTTCTGCTACTAGCGCTGTCCAGAAAATCATTACATGCATGTACATACATATACATGCAAACCGAGGGAGAAATATGCACAGGCAGATTTTCGCAGCAGACCCCACTTTGCAAAGCAGATGAACATTTGCGATCGTTTGTGTCAGGGAGATGACAATTTTGCACACACACACACACACACACACACACCACACACACACACACACACAACACACACACACACACACCATATATATATATATATATATATATGTATATATATATATATATATATTATAATTATAATATATGTATATATGTAAGCATATATGTATGTAAAAAAGACATAAAGACTGTCCTATAACTTGAAGTTGCAGGGACAAAAGAGGTAATAACGATAATATGCAGATGATATACTAATCCATCACGATCCGGACATCCACCCAGCACTTGCAATGCCACTCAGAACTGTGTATAAAGAATGACTTCAACTTCGAATCGCATTCATTCACACATTGTCTCAAAGCTATGTACTAGGCAAAAAGACGTGGACGGCTAAGAAGTCAAGAATGTAGGCATTTGAAGGAGAACGTGTCAGCAAGGTCAAGGTCAAACGGACCACAAATAATCTGAAACTTAGCCGTTTTTGAGGAAGATATATGAGCAGCACTTTCCCGGGAATTTCTGACAATGTGTGAAACCTGTTTTCAGTATTGTTAGAGATTATCCCAGTACTCGATGCACGTTGAAGTTTTATTTTAACTGAAGCTTCTCCACAATGACCTTGAAAAGTACACGATCTGACATTTTTTTCTTTCTTTTTTTTTTTTTTGTTTTTTTTTTGTAAAAAACGGACATCTTTGACAGATCATCTTCTCTTTATATTCTGGGTGGATTTTTGGATTTTCTATGAGAGCACAGTTTTCCTCACAGTGGATTTGGAAAGAGGAACCCAAGCCATGGAAACGAAATGTTGTCACGAGAATACACTGGTCATATTACCAATGAACAAGTGCGCGAAGCCAACAAACAGCACATTGGACCACAAAAGATCTGCTAACTGCAGTTAAGAAAAGAAAACTATGTTCGTACGACCGTGTAACAAGTCCAATGGCCTTGCTATATCAATCCTCCAGGGAACTGTTTTGAAATGGGGGGAAAGAAAGAAGTAATGAGAACTAACAACACTGCGGAATGGACCAAAAAAAATGCAGAGACCCAGGCTTTGGCAGAGAACCGACAGAGCTGGAGAAATCTGTTGAACAGCAGTTTGGTAGGCATCCCAGTGACTCTTTACAGAGTTGTGGAAAAAGAAAAAGAGGAAAAAGATTTCTCCACCACCACCCCCATCCCCCACCCATAAGTTTATAGGAATAACTGTTTGTTGTTGTTGTTGTTGTTGTTGTTGTTGTTGTTGTTGTTGTTGTTAACCGTGAGTTCTTCCTTGAGTGCGCTCAATGCACATAATGCATTCAGGACTTGGGGTTTCTTGTCTACACCCAAAGGCCAGCTAGTACACAGACCATTGTGTGAGTCGTGCAATAGAGATGGTGTGGCGTGAAGAGAGTTCTTGAATGTTATATAGAACGATAATGTTATACAGTTGTGAGGCGTGGACAGTCAACAAGCAATGCCAGAACAAGATTGAGGCAGCCGAGATGTGGTTTCTAAGAAGAATGTTGAGAGTTCCATGGACAGCAAAGAAAACAAACGAGACAGTCTTGATGGAGGCAGACACAAGAAGATCACCAAAAAAGAAGATTAGGAAAAGTCAGGCAACATTTACAGGCCGTTTTATGAGAAAGGGGAATTAGAGCACCTGGTCA
>CM060313.1:10327709-10330209 GCA_030674185.1 Monoplex corrugatus | reverse complement strand
TGTCTGTCTGTCTGTCTGTCTGTCTCTCTCTCTCTCTCTCTCTCTCTCTCTCTCTCTCTCTCCCTGTATGTGCGTATGTGTGTTTGTGTGTGTGTATGTGTATGCGTGTGTTTGTATATATATATATATATATATATATATATATATATGTGTGTGTGTGTGTGTGTTGTGTGTGTGTGTGTGTGTGTGTGTGTGTTTGTATGCATGTATGTTTGTGTGTGTTTGTATGTCTGTGCGTTTGCATACATGTGTGTTTGTGTGCGTGTTTGTGTGTGTTTTGTGGGTATGCGTGTCTGTAAGAGAGAGAGAGGGGGGAAGGAGACAAAAGGAGACAGAGAAAGTGATAGTGACAGACAGACAGAGAGACAGAGAGAGACAAAGACAGAGGCAGACGAGGGGAGAAAGAGAGAGCGAGGGAGAGAGAGACAAGAGAGAGAGAGAGAGAGACGGAGACAAAGAGAGAGAGAGAGACAGAGAGAAACTGAGAGAGAGAGAGAGATAGAGGCCTATAGAGCGAGCGAGCGAGCGAGCGAGTGAGAGAAAGAGAGAGACAGACAGACACACAGACAGACAGACCGACAGGCAGGCAGACAAACAGACACAAACAGGCAGGCAGACAGGTATATATCTATATCGATATATATATATATATATTATATATATATATATTATGAATATAAATATATATATCGAATATATATATATATATATATATAATATATATATATATATATATATAAAGAGAGAGAGAAAGAGACAGACAGACAGACAGACAGACAAAGCAAACTATAGAGCGACAGAGAAAGCAAATCCTACAATTATGGTCCGGAACAATCCGAGACTGTCGACAGGAAACCCTAATGTGGTTATCAGTAATCGAGTGTTAGGCTGGGCCAACAGCGACATGTGGACAAAGCCATTAGCCATCAGGGGCCGAGTGAAGTCCCCCCCACCCTCCTCCCCACCCCACCCCCACCCCTATCCCCATACGAGTAGAACTCCAAGCTATATCACAACATATGCCGCGATGTTTTCATCCCATCAATTACGAACGAAACACTCTGCACGTTGATGCCAAAGCTTTGATTGGTGAATGTTGGCAAGCTTGACAGTTCACAAGCATTATTTGGTGAATGTTTGCAAGCTTGACAATTCACAAGCACTATTTTGGTATAATTTGACAAGAGAAAAAAAAGATCAACCCACAGAGAGAGTGTTTGATGGTGAATGTATGCAAGCTGACAATTCACACGTAATATTCTGGTGTGTATAATACATTGTGAACGCAGAGGGGCATCCAGGAGTCATGACCTGGATGCGGCCCGGCTCCACTTAGAATGACTGTCTGTCTGTCTGTCTTGTCTGTCGTGTCGGTCGGTCTGTCTCTCTCCCTGTCTGTCTGTCTCTGTCTGTCTGTCTGTCTCTCTGTCTGTTTCTCTCTCTCCCACTCTCTCTCTCTCCACTCTCTCTCTCCCACTCTCCTCTACCTCTCTCCCACTCTCTCTCTCTCACTCTCTCTCTCTCCCCACTCTCTCTCCCACTCTCTCTCTCTCCCACTCTCTCTCTCTCCCACTCTCTCTCTCCACTCTCTCTCTCCCCTCTCTCTCTCTCCCTCTCTCTCTCCCCCTCTCTCTCTCCCACTCTCTCTCTCTCCCTCCTCTCTCTCCCACTCTCTCTCTCTCCACTCTCTCTCTCCATCTCTTCTCCCACTCTCTCTCTCTCCCACTCTCTCTCTCCCACTCTCTCTCTCCCCACTCCTCTCTCTCCCACTCTCTCTCTCCCACTCTCTCTCTCCCACTCCTCTCTCTCCCACTCTCTCTCTCTCCCACTCTCTCTCTCCCACTCTCTCTCTCCTCTCTCCTCTCCACTCTCTCTCCCACTCTCTCTCTCTCCACTCTCTCTCTCCCACTCTCTCTCTCTCCCACTCTCTCTCTCCCATCTCTCTCTCTCCCACTCTCTCTCTCCCACTCTCCTCTCTCTCACTCTCTCTCACTCTCTCCCCTCTCTCTCTCTCCACCTCTCTCTCTCCCACTCTCTCTCTCCACTCTCTCTCTCTCCACTCTCTCCCCACCTCTCTCACTCTCTCTCTCTCCACTCTCTCTCTCCACTCTCTCTCTCCCACTCTCTCTCTTCCACTCTCTCTCTCCCACTCTCTCTCCCACTCTCTTCCCCACTCTCTCTCCACTCCTCTCTCCACTCTCTCTCTCCCACTCCTCTCTCTCTCACTCTCTCTCTCCCCACTCTCTCTCTCACTCTCTCTCTCCCACTCTCTCTCTACCACTCTCTCTCTCCACTCTCTCTCTCTCCCACTCTCTCTCTCCCACTCTCTCTCCTCACTCTCTCTCATCTCCACTCTCCTCTCCCACTCTCTCTCTACCACTCCTCTCTCTCTCCCACCTCTCTCTCCCCACTCTCTCTCTCCCACTCTCTTCTCACTCTCTCCCACTCTCTCTCTCCCACTCTCTCTCTCCCACTCTCTCTCTCTCCCACTCTCTCTCTC
>CM060313.1:10302709-10322709 GCA_030674185.1 Monoplex corrugatus | reverse complement strand
ATGAGTGTTTGTGTGTCTGTGTCTGTGTATGTGCTGTGTATGTGTGTGTGAGTGAGTGAGTGAGTGAGTGAGTGAGTGTGTGTGGTGTGTGAGTGTGAGTGTGTGTGTGTGAGTGTTTGTGTGTCTGTGTATGTCGTCTGTGTATGTGTGTGAGTGAGTGAGTGTGTGTGTGTGCATGAGTGTTTGTGTGTCTGTGTCTGTGTATGTGCTGTGTATGTGTGTGTGAGTGAGTGAGTGAGTGAGTGTGTGTATGTGTGTGTGTTGTGTGTGTGTGTGTGTGTGTGTGTGTGTGTGTGTGTGTGTGTGTGTGTGAGTGTGTGTGTGTGTGTGTGTGTGTGTGTGTGTGTGTGTGTGTGTGTGTGTGTGTGTGTGTGTGTGTGTGTGTGTGTGTGTGTTTTACGTTTATTTGTAATATTCAAAGGTCTCGTTTATTTTCTCAGTTACTTTGATTCAAGATTTCCATTAGAGAAAAGTACGTTTCGACCTCCCTCCTTCTCTGTCTGTCTGTCTCTCTCTCTCTCTGTCTGTCTCTCTCTGTCTCTGTCTCTCTCTGTCTCTGTCTCTGTCTGTCTGTCTGTCTCTCTCTCTCTCTCTCTCTCTCTCTCGCTCATTCCTCACTCTGTCTCCTTCACCATCCTCTTCTTTCATCCTTCTCCTCGCTCTCTCTGTGTCTTTCTGCACTATCCTCTTTGCTCCTATTACCTGCCCAAATGAAAACAAAACAAAACGAAACAAAACAAACGGAACAAAACAAAACAATGTCTTCTAGTGATCAGCATACACTTTTCTGCCAACCATTTTCTCCCAAGGCCGAAAGCGAGGTACTTGGCCTCTTAGTCCTTGTCCACAGAGAGTTCTGTAATAGCAAAGACAAGTGGCGTGTTCCACATGCTGAGATGGGTATTAGTGTGTATCACGTGCTGTGATGGACATTAGAAGTGTACCACGAGTTGTGATGGTGATTACATGTGTATCAGTGTCTGATGGACATTAGAGTGTTACCACGAGTTGATGATGGTATTACTGTGTATCAGTGCTCTGATGGACATTAGGCGTGTTCCACGTGCTGAGATGGGTATTAGTGTGTATCACGTGCTCTGATGGACATTAGGCGTGTTCCACGTGCTGAGATGGGTATTAGTGTGTATCACGTGCTCTGATGGACATTAGGCGTGTTCCACGTGCTGAGATGGGTATTAGTGTGTATCACGTGCTCTGATGGACATTAGGCGTGTTCCACGTGCTGAGATGGGTATTAGTGTGTATCACGTGCTCTGGTGGACATAAGGTGTGTACCACGTGTTGTGATGGTTATTACACGTGTATCACGTGCTGTGATGGACATAGGTGTGTAGCACGTGCTGTGATGGACATTAGGTGTGTACACGTGCTGTGATGGACATTAGGTGTGTAGCACGTGCTGTGATGGACATTAGGTGTGTACACGTGCTGTGATGGACATTAGGTGTTTAGCACGTGCTGTGATGGACATTAGGTGTGTAGCACGTGTTGTGATGGACATTAGGTGTGTAGCACGTGCTGTGATGGACATTAGGTGTGTATCGTGTGCTGTGATGGACATTAGGTGTGTAGCACGTGCTGTGATGGACATTACGTGTGTACACGTGCTGTGATGGACATTAGGCGTGTACACGTGCTGTGATGGACATTAGGTGTGTAGCACGTGCTGTGATGGACATTAGGTGTGTAGCACGTGCTGTGATGGACATTAGGTGTGTAGCACGTGCTGTGATGAATGTTAGGTGTTTAACACATGCTGTATTCCATATGAACTGTTTAGCACGTAATGATGTGGCCATTACGTGTGTGGGCATGCAAAAAGTGCTGTGATGGGTATAAAAGTGCATAGCACGTGCTGTGATGGAATTAAATAGACAGCGTGTGCTGGATTTTCTTCAGAATGACAAACCTTGGCCACAGCCATGTTTTCTTCTCTATCACCTAAAGCGATGTGCACCTCGCTGCTGCAGCTGGAGACACCTAGACACTAGTCCCGATTAATCAAGAGAAAAGAAAGTTCTGAAAAACAGAAATATGTATCTCTCTTAGTTATTTGCTCTCTCTGAGTCTTCTCTCTTCTCTCTCTCTGCTCTCTCTGCTCTCTGTGTGTCTCTCTGTGTGTCTGTCTGTCTGTATCTGTCATTGTCTGTCTGTCTATTTCTCTCTGTCTGTTGTCTATCTGTCTGCCTGTCCCTCTCCCTTCTCTTCTCTTCTCTTCTCCCCCCCCCCCTCTCTCTCTTTTTATTCATTTCCTTTCTTTCTTTGTTCTCTATCACTTTTATTCTCTTCCCTCTCTCTTCTCTTCTCCTCTCTCTCTCTCTCTCTCTCTCTCTCTCTCTCTCTTCTGTATTCATTTCCTTTCATTCTTTGTTCTCTATCATTTAGACTCTCTGTTCCTCTCTCTTCTCTTTTCTTCTTTTCTCTTCTTTTCTCTCCTCGTCTCTCTCTGTCTCTGTCTCTGTGTGTGCATGCGTGCGTGCGTGCGTGCGTGCGTGCATGTGTGTGTGTGCGTGTGTGTGTGCGGGTGTGGTGTGCGTGTGCGTGTGTGTGTGTGGCGCCGGCGTGTGTGTGTGTGTGTGCGCGCGTGTGCGCGTGTGCGTGCGTGCGTGCGTGTGTGTGTGTGTGTGTGTGTGTGTGTGTGTGTGTGTGTGTGTGTGTGTGTGTGTGTGTGTGTGTGTGGTCTCACTGTCAGAATCAACGGTCATGAAACAAACACGTGAAGGGGGAAGAAGGAAAGAGGGGTGGAGATGTGTTCCAAGGGAGCCACGATAATTAATCAATTCAGTGCTAGAAAACGTGAAAGTGGTATTTTTGCCCTGATTGATGGACAAGATGGTAAATGAAGTATTTTGCTCCAAACTTTTCTGTCTTAATGATATAAATTGAACTATCGAGACGAATATTTGCTTGAGAGAAGATCGTGCCGAATTTCCATAGTTCAACGTCCTGCAGATGTTTCTGTTCATTATAGTGTGCTGAGGGAGGGCACAAATAAAAAGCAGGTGCCCAATTAATCATGTTCATAGTGGTAATCATCATCATCAAGTGCCATGCCACATGGCGTTGGCGATCATGGCCCTCCATATGCATCTATCCCTTGTTGCCGCCAGCACATCTTCCACCCTCTCTGTCTTCAGCCACTCTGCGAGTCCGTCCAATATCTTTCCCTGGGTTTACGTGGTGCTCTCTTTCCCTCCAGCTTTCCTGTTGTGACCAGATGCTCTAATTCCCCTTCCTCATAAAATGGCCTATGAATGTTGCCTGTCTTTTCCTAATCTTCCTTATGAATGATCTTCTTGTGTCTACCTCCGTCAAGACTGTCTCGTTTGTTTTCTTTGCTGTCCATGGAACTCTCAATATTCTTCTTGGAAACCACATCTCGGCTGCCTCAATCTTGTTCTGGCTTTGCTTGTTGACTGCCCACTCCTCACAACCGTAAAACATTTTCGGTTCTATATAACATTCAAGATCTCTCTTCCTGATGTTGATTGATAGGCATTTGTTGGTAATAAGCAAATCAATGAATAAGGTTGGGAAAAAATACAGATATCGTGGTAATGTTGAGCACTTATTGTAGTCATGAAACAGGTGAAGTTGGAAGCACCCTTAGAAGAAAGAATATGTCAGAATGATTTATTTCTGTTGGTGTCGTGTGTGAGGGAAAGATCAACTTCTTTGTGTTGGTGTCGTGTGAAGGATAGTCCTGTTCATTTTCTGGTGTTATCTGCCCGTTTTCTCCCTATTGCTCTCCCTTTCGGGTAATTTTCATGTTCTTTTAGGGACAGTTTGGGCAGGAATAGAGTTGATTTTGCAATACAACTTATTTTTCATTGTGGTAAAAGTAATATATGAGCAGATGGGAAATTGCTGCTGTAAATGTTTATTCAGACACTTCAGTAAGACAAACAGACAGACAAACATCCACACACTTATATTCTTTGAAAGAGTTTTCTTTTAAGAGATGGGAGAGTGTAAAAAGCAACCAGAAAGCGAAATTATTAAAAGAATGAAATACAAATGTAAAAGAAAAATGAAGTCACTGTCAGTTAATCTAGAACGATCACAACTAAAACATATGAACACCTCCCCAAAAACGTTGCTATGTTGTCTATATTGGATCTGTCTGTTCTCCCCCCCTCCCCATCCCCATCTCTCCCTCTTTTTCTCTCTGTCTGTATATCTGTCTGCCATTCTCTATATCTCCTCCATTCTCTCTCTGTTCCTGTCTCTGTCTGTCTCTGTCTTCCTCTGTGTGTGTCTGTCTCTGTCTCTTTATCAATCTTCGTCCTCCTCTCTCTCTCTCTCTTCTCTCTTATCGTCGTCTCTCTCCCCTCTCTCCCATCTCCTCTCTCTCTCCGCTTCTTTGTCTCCTCTCTATTTCCCATCTCTCTATGTCTGTCCTGCTCTCTTCCTTGCTACCCTGATGCGCTCTCTCTCTTCTCTCTTCATCTCTCTCTCTCTCTCTCTCTCTCTCTCTCTCTCTCCTCTCTCTCTCTCTCTCTCTCTCTCTCTCCCGCTCCTTTGCTCCCTCTCTATTTCCAGCTCTCTATGTCTGTCCTGCTCTCTTTCCTTGCTACCCTGATGCGCTTTCTCTCTCTCCTCTCTCTCTCTCTCTCTCTCTTCTCTCTCTCTCTCTCTCTCTCTCTCTCCTCTCTCCAACCAGGTTTTCGAAGTGAAGATACAAATGAATCATCGAACGGTCAGCAAGGAAGCTATCGACAATCGCATTCCCTCTCTCAAGACATCGCAGTAACTGGCCCTCTTAATCCTAATTGCTGCGAGTGTTTGTGGCGGGCAAGTAAGCTGAGAGATCGGGGTGGAGAGGAGTGAAAGGGTTAATCCTTGGTTTGCTGGCAGCGTTTTGTGGTGCCGGAGAGACACCATGGGCAGATAAGGTGTGCCGCACGTGCTGTGACACAAAGACTCGGCGGTCCATCATCATCATCACAGCTTCAGTTTTTCTCTTCTTCTTTATCGTTACCGATTGCAGCCCTGTGCCCTGAAGGGCTGCTGGCACCACGGAAACACATCCAACAAGCCTGCACCATTTAATTAGGAGAGATGAAAGCCTTGAAAAAACAAAATAAATCTCTCACCCCCCCCCCCCCACCTCCTATACCCTTTCCTCACCTCTCCCAACATCTTTTATCTTCCCAAAACTTTGTCTCTTTGTCTATCTGCTTCAGTCTGTCTGTCTTTGTCTGTCTGTCAGTCTGTCTGTCCGTCTGTCTGTCTGTCTCTCTTTCTGTCTGTCTTTCCCTCTGTGCGTCTGTCTGTCTGACTGACTGTCTGTCTGTCTGTCTGTCTGTCTGTCTGTCTCTCTGTCTGTCTGTCTGCCTCTCTCTCTCTCTCTCTCTCTCTCTCTCTTCGCAATCAAAATATCTTGGTTTTAGTATGTATTCCCCATCAAATGTCTTAATTCATATCTTGTGATCGAAGTTTTGATTCTTCTTCAAATCCTATTTTCTATTGTTTTTGTGTAAGTGTTAGCTTATCCTCCCTCCCTTCCAAGCAAGTACGTATGTAACACGATCAATATCTTGATGGGGCGAAAGAACCTCTTCTGCATCAGTGAACTGAGGTAAGCATGCCGGATTTGGACAGGGCACCTACCATAACAGACTGTCCAAAAAACTTTCATAGCTCACAGAGAGAGAGAGAGGAGAGAGAGAGAGAGAGAGAGAGAGAGAGAGAGAGAGAGAGAGAGAGAGAGAGAGAGAGAGAGGGCTATCGATGGAAAAAGAGCTGGGTAGCAAACATCAGATGTCTGGCCTGCTTACTTTCATGCTTTCACAGCTGACAGAGAGAGAGAGAGAGAGAGAGAAGAGAGAGAGAGACTGACACAGAGAAGAGATACAGAGACAGAGACAGAGAGCAGAGACAGAGACAGAGAGACAGGCAGACAGAGAGAGAGACAGAAAGAGGGAGAGAGAGACACACGAGAGAGAAAGAGAAAGAGAGAGAGAGAGAGAGACGAGACTGAGACAGAGACAGAGACAGAGACAGAGACGGAGACAGAGACTATCGACGGAAGAAAAGTTGGATGACAAACACCAAGGAAAGGATCAACTTCAGCATTCTGACCTGTTTACTTTCATAATTGACAGAGAGAGAGAGGGGGGGGAGGAGGGAGGGAGAGAGAGGGAGAGAGAGACAAAGACAGAGAGACAGAGAGCGAGAGACAGAGAGACAGACAGAGACAGAGAGAGTGAGAGAGAGGATATCGATATAAGAAAAGTTGGATAGCAAACACCAAGGAATGGATCAACATCAGCATGTCTGATTTGCTTACTTTCATAGCTGACACAGAGAGAGAGAGAGAGATAAAAGGAGAGAGAGAGGGGGGGGGGAAGAAACAAGGAGAGAGAGACAGACAGACAGAGAGACAGAGACAAAGACACATAGAGAGAAACAGAGAGGAACAAAGAGAAACAGAGACAGACAGACAGACAGAGACAGACAGACAGACAGACAGAGACAGACAGAGACAGAAGAGAGAGAGAGAGCGACAGAGAGAGAGAGAGGATATCGACGGAAGAAAAGCTGGAAGGCAAACACCAAGGAATGGACCAAATTCAGCATGTCTGACCTGCTTGCTTTCATAGCTAACAGAGAGCGAGAGATGAAGAGAGAGAGACAGAAAGAGAAAGAGAGAGAGAGAGAGAGGATATCGATGGAAGAAAAGCTGGATGGCAAACATCAAGGAATGGGATCAACATCAGCATGTCTGACCTGCTTGCTTTCATAGCTGACACAGAAAGAGAGAGACAGATGAAGAGAGAGAGGGGGTCAGAAACAGAGAGACAGACAGACAGACAGACAACAGACAGAGACAGAGACACACATAGAGCGAAACAAAGAGAAACAAGAGACAGAAGAGGAGAGAGAGACAGACAGACAACAGAGAGACAGAGTGACAAAGAGAGAGAGGATATCGATGGAAGAAAAGCTGGAGGGCAAACACCAAGAAAAGGACCAACATCAGCATGTCTGACCTGCTTGCTTTCATAACTCACACACACACACGCACACACACACACACACACACACACACACACACACACACACACACACACACACACACACACACACAACACACACACACCATACGGAGGCTATCGATGGAAGAGGAGGGCAAATATCTAGAAATGGACCACCTTCAGCATCCCTGATCACCTGCTTGCTTTCCACAGCTCGCACACATACAATGACGACCCTGCCTGCTGCTGAACTTCCACTAAGTTTCCCAACTGTTTGCTGGGTATGATACTACATGGTTACTGTGGTGATACAGACGCTGAAGTCATCCCAAGCGAGTTTCATTCTCGCCAGTTATGACGTTGCTTGCATTGTTTCTGCACAATTTCAGGCCTGAAATTTCTGTCACTAGAGACTGCCTGTGAGATAGATCCTATCCACCATTTCCAGTCTCACATCATCATCAAGCGCCCTGCTGCATGGCGTTGGCGATCATGGCTCTCCTTACAAATCTATCCCTTCTTGCAGCAAGCACATCTTCCACCCTCTCTGTCTTCAACCACTCTGCAAGTCCGTCCAGTATTTCTTCCCTGGGTCTACCTGGTAATCTCTTTCCCTCCAGCTTTCCTGTTGTGACCAGGTGCTTAATTCTCCTTTCCTCGTAAACGCATAACGATGTCAAATCATTGTATAAGCGTTTTAGCCTTCCCCTTTTTCTACGCAGTAGATGTACTTTTGTATCCACCACTTTCCAGTCTCACCAAAACGATGTCAAAGCATTGTGTTAGCTTCTCTTTCGAGCAGTATGTCTATCCACCATTTCCAGTCTCACCATAACGATGTCAAATCATTTTATAAACTTCTCTTTCTACCAGTACGTCTATCCACAATTTCCAGTCTCACCATAACGATGTCAAGTCATTGTGTTAGCTTCTTTTTTCTAGCAGTACGTCGAACTGGCTGGTAGTTGGTCTAACTTGAGCATAAAGGAAAATTTATTGTCTAAACAACATTTTTTACAGGATCATCGCACTCAGAGAGATTACCTTTGTGCTCACCTTTTTCCTTTTTAACCTGTCCCATTTTCTACGCCATCTTAATGACCACAGAAGCTGGCACAGTCTTTACGATGCGATGATCATGATGGCCATGTGGATGATAATCATGATGCTATGGAGTTCCATCTAGGATTGAGACTGCGTGGCAGGGCTGTACTCTACGCGCCCGAGAGATACAGACACCTGCGGTGCCGGTCAGAAGATTTGAGCAACACCCTCAATGACACATCCATGAAGTGGAGAGACTCGACTGTGTGGTTCCAGTCTTCCCAATGAGCTCATAGCACGCCCAACTGTGGGTAGGAGCCGGTTAGAGCCGAAAAATCCCACAAAGATATATTTTTGAAGGGGCTGATGGGTATTCGAACCACAACCTTCCAGTCGGTGGTCCGTTCGTTAACCACTACACCACGGTAACTGGTTTTGTCTAAATAACATGTTCATGGTCTTGTAAACCACGTTAAAACGCGTTTCGCGTGAATAATGTGATCACACGTACCCACAAAGCCAATAGAAAATAGATCTCATGCAAACGCCAGGATCTTCAATTCAGAGCTATTATTTTGTAATGTTCTGCTAATATCATTGTTATTTTTGCTTACACCCAGCCGACTGTGTTGAGCCATATCAGAGCTATAACCACTTCAATACACGCAGAATACTTCAACAGGGAAAAAATGGAATAGAAAATTAAGCACCCATATCAATACATTCACGCACATAATCTGAGGAGATGCCACTGGCGTTGACCATTCCGTCCAATTCATCACACAAGGGATTTAAAAAAAACATACCTGAACAAAAATTTAAGCATAACTAAGGAAGTAAAGCATATATGAAAACAGTTCTGAATTACCTAAAATTGCTTTTGCAATCTCATTTCCATAGAGCCAAACATTTAATACACGTACCCAATTATTGATTATAAGATAAAGTACGCATGTACCAATCATTAATCCTAAGATAAAGTGCGCAAGACTTTATCGAACACATACAGGTAAATGGACCAGCAAGGCAGAAAATGATAGGAAGAAATGACAGAAAGCAAAGGAACAAGGCAGAAACAAAGAGACTGAGAGAAAAAAGCAAAATTTCTAGCACAGAATTTCCAGAAGGTGGGGCTAATATTTATCTGAAACAGCCCCCGGCGTCACCATGGAGGTATTTTGCAATAAATGTGTAAAAGAAAAACAAACAATAAAGTACAAAAACATTCGTGTTTTCTTTTCTTTCTGACATGTTTTCAAGATAAACAAGAAACGTGTCACTTACATAACTGTGTATTCTATATGTGACTGGCTTCTGAGCTTGGAAGAGCAAATGAAGCATTCATTGGCTGATTAAACAGGTCAAAGAACAGTTGGTCATTAGCACGATTATCCATCAAAGACAATGTATACGTGAGTGACTGGCATAAACCTCTTTATTTCTCTCTCTCTCTCTCTCTTCTTTCTTTCTCTCTCTCTCCCCTCTCTTTCTCTCTCTTCTCTCTCTCTCTCTCTGCCATTGTGTGTGTGTGTCTCTGTCTCTCTTTGTGTGTCTTACACACATAGACACAAGCACACACACTCACACAGAGGCACACACACATATACACACACATAAACACACACACTACACACACATAAACACACACACACACACACACACACCACGCACGCAAACTCACACACACACACACACACCACACACACACAACACATACACAAACACACACATACACACACACACTCACACACATACACACACACACACTACACACACACACACCACCACCACCACACCACAACACCAACACACACACCACACCACAACACAACACAACACAACACAACACAACACAACACAACACAACACAACACAACCCCACGCTAGAACTATGAACCTGAAAAAATAGCAGCAGGATCACAACAACAAAGGGATAACGAGCCTCTAATTGGCATTCCCTCCCCTTTCCTGTCCCCCTGCCTCCAATTTAACCTCCATTCACACTGATTATCTCCCTTCACCTTTAATCAACCTCCCCCACCTCACCCTACCCCACCCCACCCCACCCCAGCTGGCTCCGCCCCTCTCCATTTAACCCCATCCTGTCACTGACGTCTCAATCCCCAATTTCCCTGAGTATCCCTCGGCCCATTATGCCAATTAAGGACTGAGTGCTGGAATCCTGCCATTTACTCCAGGAAATATCACTAGATGAGTCACTGGCATCTGTTCATTCCCCTCGCCCCACCCTTCACCCATCAATTTATATTTTGTAATATTTTTGTTTTCATGACTCATAAAAGTTCCCTTCTTATTTCAAAACTACGTTTATTGTCTTTCCTTGTCCCTTGCCACCCAGCTTGTTCTGTATGCCAATGACCTCCCTTTAGAGTACACAGAGCGATGATCCTGGACTGCAAGTTGTAGCCAGTGATGATATCAGCCCATCCAAGTTTCAGTCATTTCGTTTTGTTGTGCAGAAAGGGTCATGGGAGTTCACCAAGTGTTGTTGATCTTGTTCCATCAGTATTTGCAGGTCGTATGTTGGAGGTAAGACACAACACTACATTTTGATAAACCCCATAAGAATTCAAGCATGCAAGATTAAGGCTGTTTCCTCAAAATCTTCAACATTTCGTATGAGGGCCATACTATTAACAATTCAGATTCTACAGAGTGTAAGAAATTACAGCAAATCACAGTGCGTTTGAAAGTTCCTCTGCCAAATGTATTGGAAGAAACAGGAGCTGAAACAGAAGGTGGAAAAAAAGGCAGAATGGTTCAGACATTCGCTCGCCAACAGCTAAACTCGAGGTTTCAGGGTTCGCTCCCTATTGAGCCTCAACTTGTTTTCTTCAGTTTGACCTGAAAATCGAGCTGAACGTCTAGTCCTTCGGAAGGGGACGAAAAACAAGTCAGGCTCGTGTGTCTTTTGGCCCGAACGCGTCAAAGATTCCACGGCAGTTACGTCGTGGAGAGCAGGGCATTCTCCCTGCTGCCCTGGAATAAAATTATGGAATTGTCGGTTCATTTCCCGGGTCCCTCCCCTTGAAGGCCAATTAGCTTTCTTGCCTTCCTGAAGTCTGGGTAACAAATGGGTGGCGCTGTACTGTGGCGACCGCTCTCAACGGGGAGAGCTGCCGAGTTTCACATAGTACATGTAAATCCATTGAGACAAACTGAATATGAATATGAATACGAATACGAATATGACTATGACTATAACTATGAATATGAATGTGAATACGAATACGAATACGAATACGAATACGATATGACTATGACTATGACTATGACTATGAATATGAATTGAATACGAATACGAATACGAATACGAATACGAATACGAATACGAATACGACTAACATGACTATGAATATGAATATGAATACGAATATGAATACGAATATGAATACGAATATGACTACAAACATATATGAATATGAATACGATTATGAATACAAACATGAATATGAATATGAGTATGAATATGAATATAAATGTGAAATGATAATAGTCCTGTTACAGGAGCAATATACCAACCTGACATATCCATAAAGAAACATAAGACAGTTCAAGTCTGGAAGAAGAGAAATGAAGAAATAAACAGACAGCAACAGAGATGTTACTTGTCTTCATTGTCATCAAGCGCAAAATAAAGCAAAGTTCCAACAGAAAAAAAAATTATTCTTGTCAATTAGTTTGCTGCTAAGAGGTGAGTCCAATGATGACGCAGCGTAACAACAAAAAGCTTGAACATGAAACACCCCCATGGTGTTGGATGGGACCCAGAGCAACAATGCCTCACCACTGATAGGATTAAAATACTTCCCGGGCCCTGACGCCACATGGTAGCCATTTCGCCAAGCATAGAGGACTGGCCCATGCGCTGCTGACTCATCGGACATCTCAGTTCGTTACGGAACTACCATGAGTATTACTACGGTCCTGACGCACATGGTAGCATTTCGCGCATAGGGATGCCCAAGCGCTGCATGACTCATTCGGACCAGTCACATTCTTTACAAGCTGAACGGACAGACGATTAATATACCGTCTGACGCACAGGAGCATTCGCCAGTAGAGGACTCCAGGCATACATGGACCCGATCAGTTACCTTGTTACAGCTGACGACAGCGTTATATATTACGGCCGACGCATGGTACATTTCGCCAAGCATAGAGGACTGGCCCAAGCGCTGCATGACTCATTCGGACCCAGTCATCGGTTACCTTGTTTACAAGCTGAAGGACAAAGCCGGGGAGATGACAAACCCCGAAACAAAAGCACACAACGCAAACCCAGCCAGGTCCAGCCCAGCTACCTGAACCAAGAGGGTATTCAGCCAGTGCTATCGATTTCTGAACCGCCAATATGAACACGGCTAATTGGTCTCTCTTCTCTTTCAGCCGCGCAGGACCAAGAAATACCACACTAAAGAGTTAGCGGTCTACATGATAACGAACTATACAAATTCAGCACGATCACATCAACGGACGCGGTGGTGAAGTGGTAAGACGTTGGACTTCCAATTGGAAAAGGTCTAGGTTCGATCCTGCCTTGGTTCCCAAACAACCCAGTGGGTAAAGAAAGGGGATTATTTTTCTTATCGCCCAGGTCATTACACGTGTAGACGTGTTAGTGTCTACATTTTTTTCGTATGTACATGCACATAGAACATGAATTATGCACGTTAAAGATCCTGAAAGTCATTTCAGTCTTTAATGACTAATGGAAACATGAAAACACCCAGTATGCACGCCTAAAGGAAGATGGGGTGTGCAGGCTACGCAGCGACAATACCACCTGCAGAATGCGAGCAAAAACAAGGTCCACACACGCATAGGAGTAAAATTTGGAAAGCTTTAAAAGAAAACAAAAACGTAAACAGCAAAACTCCTCAAAAGCACAACCTTGTCTAGCAAAACGTCTTTTCAATATTTCAATTCATTTAAAGCTTTAAAACAAGGCAGCCTCTTTAGAGAAAAATGCTATTTCCAATCTCCTTTCCATCAACCAGGAAAAAGACCACTTTCAAGTTTTCAAGCCCTGAGTTGATTAATAATCAACATTCCCTACAAAAACAAACCCACCATTTTGCGTGTTGGTGACAACTTTGTCCCTCGACCATTGATTCTAATGAAGGAGAGAGAGACAGAGACAGAGAGGGAGAAGAACACACACACACGGGACACCACACACACACACACACCCCGCACGCACGCACGCACGCACGCACGCACGCACGCACGCACGCACCCCACACACACACACACATACACACTAATAAAACGTAAAACACATTCACTCACAAACACAAGAGAGAGAGACAGAGACAGAGTCAGACAGACAGATAGAGAGACCAACACAGAGAGACAGAGAAAGAGAAAGAGAGATAGCGACAGCCAGAGAGATAGAGAAAAACATACTGATAAAAATACACACACACACACACGACACGCACGCACGCACGCACGCACGCACGCACGCACACACACACACACACATATATATATATAATGTTGTGTGTGTGTGTGTGTGTGTGTGTATACATACATATATTTATATATATATATGTATATATCTGTTTATGATATATTATAGATATGAGAGAGAGAGAGAGAGAGAGAGACGAAGCAGTACATACCAAATGACCAAAAAACAGCAGGAGACAGAGGACAGAGGCAGAGAAGACAGACAGACAGAAAGAGACAGAGACAGAGACAGACAGAGACAGACAACAGACACAGACACAGACAGACAGACAAACAGACAGAGGCAAAGAAAGACAGACAGAGAACAACAACTGAATCGAGAGACATACAATAAATGTGCAAGACAGGAAATAGACAGAAAGAAGATATTCTTCTGCCTCCCAGAGCTTTTCTTTCTGTGCGTGATGGACTGAGGCTGGATGTGGAAGTGTATCCAAACGCATTAGCACATGTAGTTGCACAGGACTGGAGATGGTAGAAAAGAAAGCATGGTTGTGCAGGACATCAACCGTTCTTAGCATTGTAGCTCGTGTTACACGTTTAATATCGGTCGCAGCACCTCCTACACACTTAATGTTCGTTCCTTGATTTAACGTCTTTTCACTATAAGTGATATTAGACGGGTAAAAATGGCATGGAGGATGATTTTTTTTTGGGGGGGGGGGAGGGGGAAGGGGACAGAGGGGAACAGAGTAAGAGACGGAATAAAATTAAAAGGAATCGGCAAGGTCTTTAGAAAAAAGATATGGATGAACAGAGAAATGAAACTAGAACAACGCTAACATCAAATGTAAAAGAAAAATCGTCATAAAAACCAAACCAAAACAAAATAAAATAATGATAATTAAAATAATAACCTTAAAGTAACGCATTAACAGGACTGTGAACCAAAGATTCTGAAATTTTAACTAACAGAATTTGATCTGATATTACTTCTTTAAAATGCTTTTCAAGATAGTTTCCTTGTGTAAACATCTTTGGTAAAAAAATAACGAAGCTTTCTGCAGTAAAACAAACAGTGATACAATGTGAATTGTTCACCGCAAATACATAAATGTTTTTACAATATTTTGTTTTCAAAGCGTTCAGTTGAATACGAAAATATGTGGTAACAATTAATCTGAAATGATATAACGAAGAATACTGCATTTTTTTTTAGATATTTTGAACTGAAAGTTTGATTTTTTTTTGAGACACAAATTTTTCATTTAAATGTTCATGAAATCGAATCCATGATGCTAATTCTAGCGAGTTGTAAGTTTCTTTTACCGAGGTGTTAACATGTAATTCTATGGAATTTTCAGAACGGATGCACCGGATTTAGCTGCTCTGTCAACTACGTTGTTGCCGTGAAGACCAACGTGAGAAGGCACCCAGCCATAAACTGATTTCCGAGCCATTTATCTGTAAACAGTGTATTAGATGATTTGCCTCAATTATTAAAAGACATGTAAGGCATATAATACAGATTTTGAATCAACAAAGAGAACTACTTTGAAAGACACAGGCCGAAGGCTTATTAAATAATGCAACGCTTGAACAACAGCGACTAATTCTGCTGTATATATAGATACATTTGCCCCAATGAAAAAAGACTTTTTAATGTTAAATTTTGGAACATAAAACGCTGCTCCAGCGCTCTGATTTACTAAGACTGACCCATCAGTAAAAATGTGGAGGTGGGTACGGTACTTTTCATCGATGTGTTCACAAGCTGTGGATAGCGTAATGTTGACATCTTTTTTAACGTTGCATAATCGAGATCAAATGTGGCCTTTTGCATTTCCCATGTAGGGATAGGCGTTAACGTTGGTTTCTCGGCTATTTCATCCATAGTTATGCTGGATTGTTTGATCAGGTCAGATATGTAAGTTGCGGTTGTAATTTGTGATGAAATGTTTTTTGCTCGTTTTGGAAAGTCAATATCAGACCTGATTTTAATTTCTTTGCTCACAAAATTATGCGCTTCTGAAGTAGTTCTAATTGCAAACTTTGCTGTAGCTAGCTCACAATGGTTGTTTAGAGGTAGAATTCCAGCAACTTTGTACGTTTCCAGAGTAGAAGTATGAGTTGGTACACCTAGTGCAATTTTAAGACTTTTGCAGTCCAAGTTCTGAATCTTTTTTTAGTAAATATTTAGGTGCATTGAAAAAAACTTCTTGCGCGTAGGATAATTTAGACTGACCAGCGCTTAATGTCTATCTCAGCAAGTGCTACAGGCTGTATGCCTATCACAGCACGTGCAACACATGTTGTGTTCACCAAAGCACATCCTACACATTTTTACTGTCCACCACAACACGTGATACACACCTAATAATCATCACAGCACGTGCTACACACCTAATGTCCATCACAGCACGTGCTGCACACCTAATGTCCATCACAGCACGTGCTACACACCTAATGTCCATCACAACACGTGCTACACACCTAATGTCCATCACAGCACGTGCTACACACCTAATGTCCATCACAACACGTGCTACACACCTAATGTCCATCACAGCACGTGCTACAACCTAATGTCCATCACAGCACGTGTTACACACCTAATGTCCATCACAACACGTGCTGCACACCTAATGTCCATCACAGCACGTGTACACGCCTAATGTCCATCACAGCACGTGTTACACACCTAATGTCCATCACAGCACGTGTACACGCCTAATGTCCATCACAGCACGTGCTACATGCTCAATGTCTATCACAGCACGTGCTACATGTTAGATGTCCAGCGTAGCACGTGCAACACGCTGAATGTCCATCACAGCATGTGCTACATGTTAATTTTCCAGCGTAGCACGTGCTGAATGTCTATCACAGCACATGCTACACGATTAATGTCCATCACAGCATGCGCTACATGTTAAATGTCCAGCATATCACGTGCGACACGCTGAATGTCCATCACAGTACGTGTTACACGCTTAATCTCCATGAGAGCACGTGCTACACGCTTAATCTTTATCAAAGCACGTGCTACACACGTACTATCCAGCACAGCACGTGTTATACGCTTAACATCCAATCACAGCAAGTGCTACACGTTGAATGTCCATCACAGCACGTGCTACGAGTTGAATGTCCACCACAGTACGTGCTACACATTTACTGTCCATCACAGCACATGCTACACGCTGAATGTCCATCACAGCACGTGCTATACGCTAAATGTCCATCACAGCACATGCTACACGCTAAATGTCCATCATAGCACGTGCTACACGCTGAATGCCCATCACAGCACACGCTACACGCTAAATGTCCATCATAGCACGTGCTACACGCTGAATGTCCATCACAGCACGTGCTACACGCTGAATGTCCATCACAGCACGTGTTACACTCTAACTGTCCATCGTAGCACGTGTTACACGCTAAATGTCCATCACAGCACGTGTTACACGCCGAATGTCCACACAGCACGTGTACACGCTAAATCTCCATCACAGCACGTGCTACATGCGAATATCCAGCACAACACGTGTTACACGCTTAATGTCCAATCACAACACGTGCTATACACCTAATGTCCATCACAGCACGTGTTACACACCTAATGTCCATCACAGCACGTGCTACACACCTAATGTCCATCACAACACGTGCTACACACCTAATGTCCATCACAACACGTGTTACACACCTAATGTCCATCACAGCACGTGCTACACGCCTAATGTCCATCACAACACGTGCTACACACCTAATGTCCATCACAGCACGTGCTGCATACCTAATGTCCATCACAACACGTGCTGCACACCTAATGTCCATCACAACACGTGCTAGCACACCTAATGTCCATCACAGCACGTGTTACACACCTAATGTCCATCACAACACGTGCTGCACACCTAATGTCCATCACAGCACGTGCTACACACCTACTGTCCATCACAACACGTGCTACACACCTAATGTCCATCACAACACGTGCTACACACCTAATGTCCATCACAGCACGTGCTGCACACCTAATGTCCATCACAGCACGTGCTACACACCTACTGTCCATCACAGCACGTGTTACACACCTAATGTCCATCACAACACGTGCTACACACCTAATGTCCATCACAGCACGTGCTACACACCTAATGTCCATCACAGCACGTGCTACACACCTACTGTCCATCACAGCACGTGTTACACACCTACTGTCCATCACAGCACGTGTTACACACCTAATGTCCATCACAACACGTGTTACACACCTAATGTCCATCACAGCACGTGCTACACACCTACTGTCCATCACAACACGTGTTACACACCTAATGTCCATCACAACACGTGCTACACGTTTAATGTCCATCACAACACGTGCTACACGTTTAATGTCCATCACAACACGTGCTACACGTTTAATGTCCATCACAACACGTGCTACACACCTAATGTCCATCACAACTCGTGCTACACACCTAATGTCCATCACAGCACGTGTTACACACCTAATGTCCATCACAACACGTGTTACACACCTACTGTCCATCACAACACGTGCTAACACACCTAATGTCCATCACAGCACGTGTTACACACCTAATGTCCATCACAGCACGTGCTACACACCTAATGTCCATCACAGCACGTGTTACACACCTAATGTCCATCACAGCACGTGTTACACACCTACGTCCAACACAGCACGTGCTACACACCTAATGTCCATCAACAGCACGTGCTAACACCTAATGTCCATCACAGCACGTGTTACACACCTAATGTCCATCACAGCACGTGCTACACACCTACTGTCCATCACAACACGTGCTACACACCTAATGTCCATTACAACACGTGTTACACACCTAATGTCCATCACAACACGTGTTACACGTTTAATGTCCATCACAACACGTGTTACACACCTAATGTCCATCACAACACGTGTTACACACCTAATGTCCATCACAACACGTGTTACACGTTTAATGTCCATCACAACACGTGTTACACACCTAATGTCCATCACAACACGTGCTACACGTTTAATGTCCATCACAGCACATGCTACACACCTAATGTCCATCACAGCACGTGCTACACACCTAATGTCCATCACAGCACGTGCTACACACCTAATGTCCATCACAACACGTGCTACACACCTAATGTCCATCACAACACGTGCTACACACCTAATGTCCATCACAACACGTGCTCTACACACCTAATGTCCATCACAAACACGTGCTACACACCTAATGTCCATCACAGCACGTGCTACACACCTAATGTCCATCACAACACGTGCTACACACCTAATGTCCATCACAGCACGTGCTACACACCTAATGTCCATTCACAACACGTGTTACACACCTAATGTCCATCACAGCACGTGCTACACACCTAATGTCCATCACAACACGTGCTACACACCTAATGTCCATCACAACACGTGCTACACACCTAATGTCCATCACAAACACGTGCTACACACCTAATGTCCATCACAGCACGTGCTACACACCTAATGTCCATCACAACACGTGCTACACACCTAATGTCCATCACAGCACGTGCTACACACCTAATGTCCATCACAACACGTGCTACACACCTAATGTCCATCACAGCACGTGCTACACACCTAATGTCCATCACAACACGTGTTGCACACCTAATGTCCATCACAACACGTGCTACACACCTAATGTCCATCACAGCACGTGTTAACACCTAATGTCCATCACAGCACGTGTTACACACCTAATGTCCATCACAACACGTGCTACACGCCTAATGTCCAACACAACACGCGCTACACGCCTAATGTCCATCAGAACACGTGTTACACACCTAATGTCCATCACAACACGTGCTACACGCCTAATGTCCATCACGTCTAAACCACCACGAAAAAAGCTAAAGACAACCAAGGTTAACCCCTTTTAGATAGTTCACCAAATCCCTCAGCTTCCTCCACATCACAGAAGGGTCCCAGCTACCACGGGCTTAACCTTTTCATTTCCTCACTCTGTCCACCAGCTTCCTGCAGGCAGTTGATGGACAGGATGTATGAGGGAACGGGTTAAGAGGGCCAGTAGCTCAGCCTCCTGCCAGGCGATGTGAGAGAACAGCTCCATTGCTTGTCGCCACTAAAAGTACTCGTTTGTACTCCTTTCATAAGGAGAAGGTGACAAGTCTGAGGGAGGGAGGGAGGGAGGGAGGAAGGGAGAGAGGAAGGGGAGAGGCAACTGACAATTTGATAATTGAATGTCTTTTAAAGCCTTCAGCCCAAAACAAGATAAAGGCTGATTAGAAAAGAAACGAAAACAAACAAAAACAAACAAACAAACACAAACAAAACAAACAAAAATACACACACGCACTGAAAATTACACAATTCAATTACACACACGCTTAACACGACAGGACTAGTGCCTGCATGTGGAGAATAAATCCTACACAACACAAACACACACACACACACACACATGC
>CM060313.1:10290209-10292709 GCA_030674185.1 Monoplex corrugatus | reverse complement strand
CTCTCTCGCTTTCTTTCCACACGTTTCTTTTTCAGTGTTTTCAGTACCAGGAATATGTGTTCATTAGCAACAGCAACATGTCAACAAAATAGCGTTTAGTGACTGGCTGCTACCGTTGAAAAATGAAGTATCCTTGTCATTGTCACTGTCATTGTCTTTTTGTCTCTCTCGTTCCTGAAAATGCCATCTTTTCTCTTTTTCTATAATCTTTTCCCTGTCTGTCTGTCTGTTAATCTGTCTTGCCTCTGTCTCTGTCTCTCTGTCTTTCTTTCTGTTTGTCTGTCTGTTTGTCTGTCTGCCTATCTGTCTGTTTGTCTTTCTCTTTCTCTCTCTTTCTCTCTCTCTCTCTCTCTCTCTCTTTTCTCTCTCTCTTTCTCTCTCTCTCTTTCTGTCTTCTCTGTCTCCCCGTATTTCTCTCTTCCACTTTCTGTCTGTCTTTTTCTCTGTCTTTCTCTGTCTTTCCCCTTCTCTCTCTCTCTCTCTCTCTCTCTCTCTCTCTCTCTCTCTCTCTCTCTCTCTCTCTCGCTCGCTCGCTCGCTCGCTCGCACCCCTCTTTCTCTATAAACCTCTTCATCTCATCTTTTTCGCATTGCGGGCAGATCTGCAGGTCTTCGATCTTCAGCGAGTGACAAAGAGAAACCAATCGATGGGCAAAGATAATACCACCCAGACAGCGAGTCGACAGCGACAAACTGAACCAAGGGGAGGGAACGTGAGGAAGGAGAAGAAAAAGAGAGAAGGGAGGGGAAGAGAGAGACTATACATATATATATATATATATGCATATGTACATAGATACATACAATATATATATTATATATATATATATATATATATATATATATGTATAGATATATGAGACAGAAAGGAACAATGACAGAGACAAAGAGAGAGACAGAGACAGAGAGAGAGACACAGAGAGAGAGGGACAGAGACAGAGAAAAAGAGAGAGAAAGACATAAAGAGTGGACATGGGCAAGGAGAAAGAAAAAGAGGGGATATAAGAGAGAGAGAGAGAGAGAGAGAGAGAGCGAAAGAGAGAGAGAGAGGGGAGAGAGCGAGAAAGAGAGAAAGAGAGAGAGAGGGAGAGAGCGAGAAAGAGATAGACTGAGACAGACAGACAGAGACAGAGAGACAGAGAGAGACAGAGAGTGACAGAGACAGAGAGAGAAGGGGAAAGATAGAGAAATACATAGAAAAAGACAGACAGAGAGTGTAGGAGAGAGAGTAGGGGAGACAGACAAGACAGAGAAGGGGAGAGAGAGTGAGAGAGGAGGGATATGGAGAGAGATGGAGAAAGAGAAGGAGAGAGAAAGAGAGAGATGAGAGAAAAAGTGGAAAGAGAGAGAAAGAAGAGATAGAGAAGAGAGAGAGACAGAGACAGAGAAAGAAGAGAGAGAGAGGAGGGGGAAGAGAGAGACAGTTAGAAAAAAGAGAAGAGAAAGGAATTAAGAGAGAAGAAGAAGGAGAGAGAGAGAGGGAGGGAGAGAGACAGACAGACAGACAGAGACAGAGAGAGACACAGAGAGAGACACAGAGAGAGACAGCGACAGACAGACACACAGACACACAGACAGACAGACACACAGGCAGACACGCAGACAGACACACAGATAGACAGACAGAGCGGAACATGAGATACAGTTTTATTTCGAAGGTAGAGATAAAATAACGCTTTTTTTAAAATCCAACCCACGCCTATGGAGTCTAGACTAATGAGAGAGACACGGTGTGGGTGAGGACTTAGAGACAGAGACAGAGACAAGAGACAAAAGTTAGAGACAGAGACAGTAACAAAGAGACAGTGACAGAGAGACAGAGGTAGAGAAAAACACGCAGAGACATACGAGAGAGAGAACGAGGGAACGAGAGAGAGAGACAGAGAGAGAGAGAGAGACAGAGACAGAGACAGAGACAGAGAGAGAGAGAGAGAGAGGACTTCAGACTTCAGACAGACTTCAGACTTCAGAATTTTTATTCAAGAAAGGCCATAGCCCCTACTGAAGGGGTGTTTATAAGTACAATGAAATAATCAGAAAGCATATCATAGGATTAACAATCAACAACAAAATAAACTTAGATTACGATAAAGCAATTTCCCTGATTTTAGTGAGAATGAGGAGAGAGAGAGAGAGAGAGAGAGAGAGAGAGAGAGAGAGAGAGAGAAACAGAGAAAGAGGACTACAGAGCAAGCGAGAGAAAAGAGACAAAGGGAAAGGAGAGAGAGAGAAAGAGACATAGAGAGACATAGAGAGAGAGAGAAAGAGAGAGAGAGAGACATAGAAAGACATAGAGAGAGAGAGAAAGAGAGAGAAAGAAACATAGAGAGACATAGAGAGAGAGAGAAAGAGACATAGAGAGACATATAGAGAGAGAAAGAAAGAGAGAGAAAGAGACATAGAAAGACATAGAGAGAGAGAGAGAGAAGAGAGAGAGAGAGAGAGAGAGAGAGAAAGAGACACAGAAAGACATAGAGATAGAGAGAAAGAGAGAGAGAGAG
>CM060313.1:10260209-10285209 GCA_030674185.1 Monoplex corrugatus | reverse complement strand
AGTGACATGGATACACAGAAGCAGACGACAGTTTCAGGATGGCTCATGATTTCAGCTTGGTTTTCAACTTTATCAAAGACAGCGAAAGGCGATCAGACGACAGAGCGGACATTAGCATGCAGGGGCGTTAACTCGTACGTGACAGTGAAAACAGGAGAGGCAAACAGCGCCACACCACAAACAGGGGGAAAAACTTCACACGCAGGACAGGCTTGTCTCTTTTCTACAAACTGATCGTTAAGGTAAGGGGTTGGAACTAAACAGCAGGAAGATTGAAGTCATGGTGATCAGTAAAAAACATGAAATCCCCTCATGCAAAATGACAGCAAATGGCACAACCTTGACACAGGTTAATAAGTTCAAATACCTGGGAACGTTCATTTCATCAGACGGCAGATGCACATCGGAAATAGCCGGCAGAATCGGCCAAGCCAAAACAGCATTCAAGAAGATGACAAGCATTCTTACCAACAAATGCCTATCAATTAACATCAGGAAGAGAGTTTTTGAATGTTATAAAGAACCAATACTGTTGTACGGTTGTGAGGCGTGGACAGTCAGCAAGCAAAGCCAGAACAAGATTGAGGCAGCCGAGATGTGGTTTCTAAGAACAATGTTGAGAGTTCCATGGACAGCAAAGAAAACAAACGAGACAGTCTTGATGGAGGCAGACACAAGTAGATCACTCATAAGGAAGATTAGGAAAAGACAGGCAACATTTATAGGCCATTTTATGAGGAAGGGAGATTTGGAGCACCTGGTCACAGCAGGAAAGCTGGAGGGAAAGAGAGCACCAGGTAGACCCAGGGAGAAAATGCTAGACGGACTTGCGGAGTTGCTGAAGACGAGGAGGGTGGAAGAGATGCTTAGGGCAACAAGAGATAGAGACAGATGGAAGTCCATGGTCGCCAACGCCATGCGGCAAGGCACCTGATGATGTGATGATGATGATGATGATGATGATGATGATGATGATGATGATGATGATGATGATGATGATGATGATCGTTAAATGTTGTATTGTTCATTACCGCAGTGCGTATTATGTGTTCAATGTAGCCTACGCTCTATGTTCGCAGTTTTCTGTATAATCTCTGTCTTCCTCATGACAATCCGTATACCGCTCTTTTTTCATCATTGAGCTTATTATCGTAAAGCAAAGAAAACGACCGAGACAGTATTGAAGGAGGCAGACTCAAAAAGAACATTAACCAAGAAGATTAGAAAAGACAAGCGACCATATCGTACATTTTATGAGGCAAGAGAAATCAGAGCACCTAGTCACAACAGGAAAGCTAGGGGAAAAAGAGCACAAGGTAGACCCAGGGAGAAAATACTGGACCGACATGAGCAGTGGATGAAGACAGACGGGGATAGAGAAGTACTTACAGCGACAAAGGATAGATACATATGAGTGGCCATGCTCGCCAACGCCATGTGGCAGGGCACATGATGATGATGAAGCAAAGGGAGAAGAGTGGCAGAATGGTTCAGACGTTCGCCTGCCAGCAACTAAACTCGAGGTTCCAGGGTTCGCTCCCCGTACAGGCCTCGACTTTTCTCCTCAGTTTGACTACAAAACCGAACTGAACATCTAGTCTTCGGAAGGGGACGAAAAACAAGTCGGACCCATGTGCCCTTTGGTTGCGCACGCTGAAGATCCCACGGCTGTTGAAAATCGTGAAGAGCAGGGCATTGCCCGGCTGCCTTGGTAAAAAAAACATTGTTGGAGACAGGTTGATTTTTCAGGTTCCACCTCTTGAAGACTGAATAGATTTCGTGCCTTTCTGAGATCTTGGTTTGAAAAATAAAAGTGAATATTAATGTGAATTTGAAGCGAGGAAGAGGGGTGGGCGCAGCCCTCGTGGTGCTGTTCTCGGAAAAGTTGAGGTCTCTACCATCTCACTCCCCTACGACGCCAGAATTATGGAACTATCTAGGTAGGACCTCAGGGCCTGGCCAGCTCGTGGGTTTATGTGCAGGCTTAAGGTTTGTGTCGCGCCGTGATCATTCTGGATCTTCTCCATCACATGACACATGTGACGTTAGTGCATATGGAATTCATTCCGAGTGCGGAGACGTCATCTTGAGAAACTGAAACTGAAACTATTTACAAGTGAAGGGTTTACACATATGAAATAAATAAAAGTTATTCTGGATCTTTCGTTGCATGGTACATGTGGTGTTAGCCCATATAGAATCATGAAAACTCTGCAACGTCACCTTTACAAAACTATAGACGAAACATCATTTTCTTTACAGGAAATGATTATGAGACTGTGTTTGTATGTCTCGATAAAATCTTGCAAAAACAAACAAACAAACAAACAAAAACAATAACAACAACATAGGGGCAATACATACTGTTTTCGATTTCATTTTACTATATTTGGTGAACGGCAAGTTTGTTCTATGAGCGAAGCAGAAAGTCATTGCTCTTTCTGTTAAAAAGTCCAGAGTTTAATGGTTCACAGACCTACCAACTAATAGCACCATTGACAAGGCATAGGCAAGGATTCTTTAGGATCACCGCACTCAGGGAGGTTACCTTTGTGCTCATCGTTTTTGTTTTGTTTTGTTTTGTTTGTTTTTTCGTCCCATTTTCTACGCCACCTTAACGGCCACAGACGCTGGCACAGTTTTTACAATGCGATGATGATGATGATGTCGATGAGGATGATAATTATGATGCTGTGGAGTTCCATCTAGGATTGAGACTGCGTGACAGGGCTGTACTCTACGCTTACGTATCATGATATATCCTGGCGTCAACCAGGCCGGAGAGATACAGACACCTGCGGTGCTGGTCAGAAGATTTGAGCAACACCCTCAATGAAGCCTCCGTGAAGAGGATGAGACTCGACTTTATGGTCCCAGTCTTCCCAATGAGCCCATAGCACGCCCAACTGTGGTGGGTAGGAGCCGGTTAGAGCACCAAAAAAATCCCACAATGATTTTTGAAAGGACTGATGGGGATTCGAACCTACAACCTTCTAGTCGGTAGTCCGTTGCACTAACCACTACACCACGGCGGCTGGTATAGGTAAGGAGTTTGACACATCGTGTTCATATGCTAACATGTTCTATTAATTCTTTCTCCTCTAGCTAAACAGATCACTCTCTCATCTCTTTTCAACACACACCCTTTCCCCCAGCCAAGGAGATTCAGTCTCAGTTTCAATTTCTCAAGATGACGTCTCTGCGCTCGGAATGAATTCCATATGCACTTACGTCACAGGTGCCATGTGATGGAGAAGATCCAGAATGATCATGGCACAAGCCTTAAGCCTGCTCATAAACCCAAGAGCTGGTCAGGTCCTGAGGTCCTACCTAGTTAGTTTTGTTTTAACCAAGACATCAGAAAGGCAAGAAGGCTAATTGGTCTTAGAGGGGTGGGACCTGGGAAATCAACCTATCTCTCTAATGTATTATACCCAGGCAGCCGGCAATGCCCTGCTCTTCACGATTTTCAACTGCCGTGGGATCTTTAGCGTGCGCAGCCAGAAGGCACACGGGTCCGACTCGTTTTTCGTCCTCTTCCGAAGGACTAGACGTTCAGTTTGATTTTCCAGTCAAACTAAGGAGAAAAGTCGAGGCCTGTATGGGTAGTGAACCCTGGAACCTCGAGTTTAGTTATTGGCAGGCGAACGCCTGAACCATTCTGCCACTCTTCTCCCCTCAGACAAAGGGGAGGTAACAAATGCCTCTTATTGCTCCCGGACATTTCATTATCGTTCTTGATCAAAACCGTTCAGGCAAATTATTGTGTTATAATTTATGCGTTGCACTTGGTTCCAGTAGCAAACCCATCCAGGTTTATTTCTATTGTAGAAAAAACGCCAAAAAACACTAGAAGATGGGAAATGGAAAGGGACAAAAAGGGGGCTTTCAATGTTCTCCATCCCCTCCTGGAAACTTCATTATCATCCTTGATCAAATTTAAACACTACGTCTTTGTGGTCTGTGAAAGCTAAGCAGCTGCAAGAATACAAGATTTAGAATTTGATCAATAGGGATCTCTACGATGCTCGAAGAGTTCTTCAACCCTTTGACTCCCGCACCCTGTCCACCAGCATTCTGAATTGCCAACCATGCTAGCAAAACAAAAAACCTTGACCCTTTGACTCCCTCACCCTATCCACCAGCTTCCTAAAGGAAGCTGGTTGATTAGGTGAGGGAGTCAAAGGGTTAAGTTTTTGCAGTTGGTGGAGAAGGTGCGGGAGTCAAAGGGTTAATTAAGCATACACTCAAAACTCGTCCATCAGTTATTCAACAAAGTTTAACAAGAAACACTTGGAGGGTTGCGCATAGGACCCAGAGCACCAATACCTCGCCACTCTCCGGACAATCACGTCCCAGGTTCCCGACGCCACTCGATGGTCATTACATCAAGCAAAGGGAGACTGGCCATGCACTGCATGACCCATCACTATCATCATCATCATCATCATCAAGTGCCCTGCCACATGGCGTTGGCGATCATGGCCCTGGATATGCATCTATCCCTTGTTGCCGCAAGCACATCTTCCACCCTCTCTGTCTTCAGCCACTCCGCGAGTCCGTCCAATATTTTTTCCCTCCAGCTTTCCTGTTGTGACCAGATGCTCCAATTTCCCTTTCCTCATAAAATGGCCTATAATTGTTGCCTGTCTTTTCCTAATCTTCCTTATGAATGATCTTCTCGTGTCTGCCTCCATCAAGACTGTCTCGTTTGTTTTCTTTGCTGTTCATGGAACTCTCTCAACATTGTTCTTAGAAACCACATCTCGGCTGCCTCAATCTTGTTCTGACTTTGTTTTGTAGACTGTCCACGCCTCACAACCGTATAACATTATCGGTTCTATATAACATCCAAGAACTGCATTGCCCATGGATACCTTAAACCTGCATGAAAACATATAAACTGAGTGCGATAGGTTTTGGCCAGAAGTTACAGCCTGGCGCGATGCTGCCATTGCCTATCGTCAGAACATTTTGAAAGTGAAGCTGAATGCAAGGAATGCAAAGTAATATTTTGTGCCGAAGTCGGTCGTGCTTGTCAGCAAATAAGTACGTCGGACATGGACACTCTGAGAGTGATTAAGGTTGTGTGTGTGTGTTGTGTGTGTGTGTGTGTGTGTGTGTGTGTGTGTGTGTGTGTGTGTGTGTGTGTGTGTGTGTGTGTGGTGTGTTGTGTGTGTGTGTGTGTGTGTGTGTGTGTGTGTGTGTGTGATGTGAGTGAAAGAGAGACAGACAGACAGAGAGACAGAGACAGACAGACAGACAGACAGACAAAGAGACAGACAGACAGCCAGCCAGACAAAGACAGAGACAGAGAGAGAGACAGACAGACAAAGAGAAAGAAAGAGACAGACAGAGAGACAAAGACAGACAGACAGAGAGAGAGACAGAGACAGAGAGACAAAGACAGAAAGACAACGAGAGAGATAGAGAGAGACAGACAGAGAGACAAAGACAGCAGAGAGAGACAGACACAGAGAGAGACAGAGAGACAAAGACAGACAGACAGACAGAGACAGAGAGACAGAGAGCAAAAGACAGATAGACAAACAGAGAGAGACACACAGAGAAAAACGAGAGAGAGGGAGGAGGGAGGGAGGAGGGAGGATGCCGGCTTGTGTCAGGGGTCACACCCCTACTCCCGTCCTGTCTTCCCCTTCCCAATTTGCGTGTGCTTTGTGCCCTGGAGGTTTGGTCGTTGTTGGGTGATTGCTTTGATGAATGATGGGAGTGCGCGCGCACTGGTTTGATAATCACCATTATTATCATCATCATCAACATGATCGTCGTCATCATCATCTTTATTATCATTATCATCATCATCGTCGTCGTCATCATCATCATTACTATTATTGCTATCATGAATATTATTATTGTTATTATTATTATGATCATCATTATTATTATTATTATCATTGTTGTTATTATTGTTGTTGTTGTTGTTGCTATTATTAGATAACTTTTCCAGATCAACATGTGAGCAGACCTGTTAATTTAAGGTCTAAACCTAAAGTATGCCTTTTCTCACATTGGTCGGAGCAGCAGGGAAGTACAGTTTCAGTCTTTTTCTCCTAATTTTTGTATCTGGTGTTTTGTTTGTTTGTGATCTTACGCTTGACAGAGGCCAGTTGGCCGAAAATTTGCCCCTGTCTTGTCTGGTTGAATTAATTAAATGCTTGACAGAGGCCAGTTGGCCGAAAATTTGCCCCTGTCTTGTCTGGTTGAAATAAATTAAATGCTTGACAGAGGCCAGTTGGCCGAAAATTTGCGCACGTCTTGTCTGGTTGTATCAAATTCAATACGTGTTCATATTCTTTTTCTATTTTTTTCTGGTTCTTCAAGTAAGATCCTGTAAGTCATATGAGTATCTGGTGGGTCACGGAAGCATAAAAGCACCCAGCAAAGCAATATGCATACAAGTATTCAAGAAAAATTGGAACGCTGTTAAAAAAAATATCCGCTGTTTTCTCAGGGAGATTGAAGAGAAGGAGAAAGGAAGACTTGTATCAGAGAAACTGCCCTCGGCACTCCACACACTGAGAATGGTTAGGGAAGGCTTTTTTTCTTTTCTCTCTCTCTCTCTCTCTCTCTCTCTCTCTCTCTTCTCTCTCTCTCTTCTCTCTCTCTTCTCTCTCCTTTCTTCTCTCTCTCTCTTCTCTCTTCTCTCTCTTTCTTTCTCTCTCTCTCTCTCTCATTCTTTCTCTGTCCGCTTGTTTGTCTGTCTGTCTGTCTCTCCCTCTCTTTCTTTCTTTCTTTCTTTCTCTCTCTTTCTTTCTCTCTCTCTCTCTCTCCGTCCCTCCCTCCCCTCTCTCTCTTCCTCCCCCCTCTCTCTCTCTCTCTCCTCTCGGTCTTTCTCTCTCTCTCTCTTTCTTCCTCTTTGTCTGTATGTCTGTCTCTCTCTATCTCTCTTTCTCTCGCTCACTCTCTTTCTTTCTCTCTCTCTTTCTCTCTCAATCTCTCTCTTTCTTTCTCTCTCTCTCTCTCTCCCTCTTTCACTCTCTCTCTTCTGAAAGAGAATACTCTCAACAACGACGATGATGACACAAACAACCAGAAACAGCAGCAGCAGCAGCAAGCAACACAACAGCGGTAACAGTGACGACAAGAACAACAAAAACAACATTACCAGCTGCCATAGGGCACCAGTGGTTAGTGCAGGGGACAAACGACTGGAAAATAGTGTGTTCAAATCCTGTCAGAATGTCAAAATAACTAATTCAAAACAAGTGTGACTGCCCATGTTCAAGCAAACATGAACCAGAAAAAACACGAAAGAAGAATAAGAACGCGTATTCGATACAACGAGACAAGACAGGCGCAAATTTCCGGCCAACTGGCCTTTGTCAAGCGTAAAAGATTACAAACAAACAAACACCAGATACAAAAATTACGAGAAAAAAACTGAAACTTCCCTGCTGCTCGGTCCAGTGTGAGGAAAGGTCATTTTCAGTCTTTTTCTCCTAATTCTTGTATCTGGTGTTTGTTTGTTTGTAATCTTTTACGCTTGACAACGGCCAATTGGCCGAAAATTTGCGCCTGTCTTGTCTTGTGTTCAATATGCGTTCTTATTCTTCTTTCGTGTTTTTTTCCTGTCAAAATAACTGAGAGACTTTTGGGCCCTAGCTAGTTCCTATCATACCCTGCCCTGAGCCTGCGATGGGCTCCTTGGAAAGATTGTGACCACACAGCCAAAGCTACATCCACTTGACAGACGCGTCACTGAAGTGTGGCTCAAATTTCTTGACCAACAACCGCAGGTGTATGCATCTCTTAGGCCTGATGGACACCAGTTTCAGTTTCAGCTTCAGTTTCTCAAGATGACGTCTCCGCGCTCGGAATGAATTCCATCTGCACTAAAGTCACAGGTGCCACGCGATGGAGAAGATCCAGAATGATCACAGCACAAGCCTTTAGCCTGCACATAAACTCACGAGCTGGCCAGGTCCTGAGGTCCTACTTAAATAGTTCCATAACCCAGGGGTCGAACGGGAGTAAGGTGGCAGAGACCTCAACTTTTCCCGGGGCCAGCACCACGAGGGCTGCGCCCATCCCCTCTCCGTTGATTCAAATTCATATTCATGCTCACATTCTTTTTTACCAAGACTTCAGAAAGGCGAGAAGGCTAATTGGATTTTAAGGGGTGGGGCCTGGGAAATCAACCTATCTCTCCAATGTTTTTACCAAGGCAGCCGGGCAATGCCCTACTCTTCACGATTTCAACTGCCTTAGGATCTTTCGCGTGCGCAGCCAGAAGGCACCTTGTTTTTTGTCCCCTTTCAAACGACTAGACGTTCAGTTCGATTTTCCGGTCAAAGTGAGGAGAAATGTCGAGGCCTTAGTTAGAAACGAACCCTGGGACCTCGAGTTTATTTACTACAAGCGAACGTCTGAACCATTCTGCCACCCTCCTCCTCTAGGAAATAGAAACTCAAGAAAATAGAACCAGAACGCGTACTTCAGACACAAAACAAGACGGGCACAAAGTTTTCACCAACTGATCTTTATCAAGCGTAGACAAAAGACAACAAAGAACAGATACATGGAACTTAGCGCGCGCGCGCGCGCGCACACACACACACACACACACACACACACACACACACACACACACACACACACACACACACACACACACACACACACACACACAACACAAGAAAAAAATCAACAAAAAACACCAAAAACAAAAACAAAGAAAAAAAACCCAAGACTTTCCTGATGCTTACGTACCCTTGACAAATGCTAGATGACCCAAAAATTGCGCCTGTTTTTGTTGTTGTTGTTGTTTGTTTGTTAGTTTGTTTGTTTTTGTTTGTTTTGTTTTGTTTTGTTTCTTTACATTAAATACACATTCTCATTCTATTTTGGTGTGTTTCTTTTTTTGTTGTTGTTGTTGTTAAGTGTTTTTGTTAAGTGTTTTTTTTTTGTTCTTAAGAATAGCAGCATCAACAACATCAGCACCAGCAGTGGTGGCATAAGTAGCAACAATGAGACAATGATGAACACAGCGCCTAACAAAGCCCTCTTCTGCTTATTGTAACAGACAGACGTGCATGCACAGAGTGCAACGGTTATCATCCCGCTTGGACAAAGCAAATCATCTACGATAATATTCAGAATAATAATGATTCATCATATAGAGAAATGCGCTTACTATGAAAGATGTACATGCACAAAGCGGTAATATTATCATTATCATTATCATTACTATTATTATTATTATCATCATCATATCGTTATTTTATTTTATTATTATTATCATTATTATTATTCTTATACTTGGACACAGAGAATTATCTAGAATGATGATGAATCAAGCAGAGAAGTGTGTGTGTGATTCTGTGTGTGTGATTGTGTGTGTGTGTATGTGTGTGTGTGTGTGTATGTAGTGTGTGTGTGTGTGTGTGTGTGTGTATGTGTGTGTGTGTGTGAGTGTATGTGTGACTGTGTGTGTGTGTGTGTCGTGTGTGTGTGTGTGTGTGTGTGTGTCTGTGTGTGTGTGTGTGTCTGTGTGTGTGTCTATGAGCGTGTGTGTCTGTATGTGTGTGTCTGTATAGTTGTGTGCGTGTGTGTCTGTGTGTGTAAGAGTGTGAGTCTGTGTGTGTGTGTGCGTGTATCGTTTGTGTGTGCGTGCGTGTGTGTGTGTGGTTGCGTGCGTGCGTGCGTGTGTGTGTGTGTGTGTGTCTGTGTCTGTGTGTCTGTCTGTCTGTCTGTGAGAACATGTGAAAAACGGATACACGACATTATTTTCTTCTTTTCGTAAAATGTTACTTCCACTCTTTTTCTGTCTTGTCGTTGTTGCTTTTGTTGTTGCCGTCGTCGGCGTAGTCGTCGTTGTTGTTATTGTTGTTTTTGTAGTCGTTGTTGTCGTTATGTTATTGTTGTTGTCGTTGTTGGTGTTTTGTGGTGGTGGTGGTGTTTTTTCTGTAAACACCTTTGATGTGAAGAATGTGGCGGAACACACACACACACACGCACACATACACAAACCACACACACATACACACACAGACACACACACACATACACATACACACACATACACACGCACATACACACAGACACACAGACACATACACATACACACACACATACACACGTACACACACACACACATACACACACACACACACACACACACACACACACACACACACACACACACACACACACAAAGAAAATGGAAAATGTCCCAAACAAGTCAAACTGAGGAGTTGACCACTTTCAGCACAACCGTACAAGTGTAGAACAGAAGTGTGTGGTGTGTGTGTGTGTGTGTGTGTGTGTGTGTGTGTGTGTGTGTGTGTGTGTGTGTGTGTGTGTGTGTGTGTGTGTGTGTGTGTGTGTGTGTGTGTGTGTGTGTGTGTGTGTGTGTGTTGTGTGTGTGTGTGTTGTGGTGTGTGTGTGTGTTGTGTTTGTGTGTGTGTGTGTGTGTGTGTGTGTTTCTGTTTGTCTGTGTATTGGTCTGTGTGTGTTTGTGTGTTGTGTGTGTGTGTGTGTGTGTGCGCGCGCGCGTTTGTAGGCGTGCATGTGTTCGTTCGTTCGATATTTCTTTTAACGTCTATTCACATACGTGCTTTTAGACAAGCGTGCATGTGTGCGTGGTAGTGTGTGTGTGTGTTGTGTGTGTGTGTGTGTGTGTGTTTGTGTGTGTGTGTGTGTGAGGTGGTGTGTGTGTGTGTGTGTGTGTGTTGTGTGGTGTGTGTGTGTGGTTGTGTGTGTGTGTGTGGTGCGTGCGTGGTGTGTGTGTGTGTGTGTGTGTGTTGCTGTTTGGTGGGGAGAGAAGTATATCTACATGTGTGTGTGTATGTACGTGCACGCGCGCGCACGTTTGACTGCATGCATGTGTTTGTGCATGTATGGTGTGCGAACGTGCATGTTCGAGCGCCCTCACTACAATCTTGTTTGTGTTTGTGATATGGTGGGGGGGGGGGGGAAGACAGGAAGTAGCGGGGTAGAGACAGCGGAGAGTTCACATACCATTTACGCTTTTCCAGATGAGAAAATTGAACAGGGTCTGCAGTGGAGAGATCCTTTTGAAGTTTGCTGACGAGTTCACAGCAGATTTAGCACTTAATTGGCTGATTGGATGCTGTGTGCGGCAATTCTAGGAAAGAAGAGGAACCATTGATTTGGAGAGCTTCTGGTGGAACTTTAGGCCGGGTTTGGGTTTTGTTTGTTTGTTTGTTTGTTTGTTTGCTCGCCTGTTGGTTTGTTTGTTTCCTTCGCTTCTTCTTTTTCTTCTTTTTCTCTTCCTCTCTATTTCTGTTTGTCTGTCTGTGTTTCCCTGCTTAATGTGCACACAACCCTAACCATCTCTTCTTCTTCTTCTTCTTCTTGTTCTTGTTCTTGTTCTTCTTGTTCTTCTTTGTCTTCGTCTTCTTTTTCTTTTCTTCTTTTTCTTCTTTTCTTCTTCTTCTTCTTCTTCTTCTTCTTCTTCTTCTTCTTCTTCTTCTTCTTCTTCTTCTTCTTCTGCTCATTCTTGTTTTTGTTCTTCTCGCTCTTCTTCTTCTTCCTCCTCCTCTTCTTCTTTTTCACCTCCCTCCATTTCTCTCCCCCTCTCTCTCTGTCTTTCTGTCCCTCTGTTTCTCTGTCTCTGTCTCTGTCCATCTCTCTCTCTCTCTCTCTCTCTCTCTCTCTCTCTCTCTCTCTTTCCTACAGTTGTACATGCATTCATGCACACATACACGCACACACACATATATAAGAAGAAAAAAAGTAAAGTATACATGAACACAGACACACACACATGCACGTACACACCACACACACACACACGCGCGCGCGCGCGCGCACACACACACACACACTCAATCAATTAATCAATCAATCATCAACCTCTTTCATTTTAAGTCAATCAAAGACTTTAGAATTATCACTGTCCCTCTAGATAAATGTATGAACATCACACAAATACAGTACGTATGACAGGCAACACACACACAATACAGTACGTTGACAGTGGCAAACCACACACAAATACAGTACGATGACAGGGGCAAACCACACACAAATACAGTACGTATGACAGGGACGAACCCAAACACAATACTACGTATGACTGAATGAACCACCACAAATACAGTACGTATGACAGGGCAAACCACACACAAATACAGAACGTATGACAGGGCAAACCACACACAAATACAGTACGCATGACAGGACGAACCACACACAAATACAGTACGCATGACAGGGCAAACCACACACAAATACAGTACGCATGACAGGGGCAAACCACACACAAATACAGTACGCATGACAGGGACAAACCACACACAAATATAGTACGTATGACTGGGGTGAACCACACACAAATACAGTACGTAAGACAGTGGCAAACCACACACAAATACAGTACGTATGACATGGACGAACCACACACAAATACAGTACGTATGACAGTGGCAAACCACACACAAATACAGTACGTATGACATGGACGAACCACACACAAATACAGTACGTATGACAGAGGTGAACCACACACAAATACAGTACGTATGACAGGGGTGAACCACACACAAATACAGTACGTATGACAGGGGCAAACCACACACAAATACAGTACGTATGACAGTGGCAAACCACACACAAACACAGTACGTATGACAGTGGCAAACCACAAACAAATACAGTACGTATGACAGGGGCAAACCACACACAAACACAGTACGTATGACATGGACGAACCACACACAAATACAGTACGTATGACAGTGGCAAACCACACACAAATACAGTACGTATGACAGGGGTGAACCACACACAAATACAGTACGTATGACAGGGGTGAACCACACACAAATACAGTACGTACGACAGGGGTGAACCACACACAAATACAGTACGTATGACAGGGGTGAACCACACACAAACACAGTACGTATGACAGGGGTGAACCACACACAAATACAGTACGTATGACAGGGGTGAACCACAAACAAATACAGTACGTATGACAGGGGCAAACCACACACAAATACAGTACGTATGACAGCACGAACCACACACAAATACAGTACGTATGACAGCGACGAACCACACACAAATACAGTACGTATGACAGGGACGAACCACACACAAATACAGTACGTTATGACAGCGACGAACCACACACAAATACAGTACGTATGACAGGGGTGAACCACAAACAAATACAGTACGTATGACAGGACGAACCACACACAAATACAGTACGTATGACAGCGACGAACCACACACAAATACAGTACGTATGACAGGGGTGAACCACAAACAAATACAGTACGTATGACAGGGACGAACCACACACAAATACAGTACGTATGACAGCGACGAACCACACACATAAAAAAAAAGGATTATACAGTAAGTATGGAAGTACGCACCACTGGCTATCTGTTGTAAAATGAAAGACTCATAACTGAGTCATCTATAACTGTCCCTTCACGATGACAAACCCGGAACCACGGTTGGCATTCTTATCATCCTGTCGCTGTGGTGTAGAGGTTAGATTAACTGACTACCAAATGGAAGGTTGTGGGTTGGGTTTGAATCCCCATTTAGTTCTTTCAAGATCATCGTGGGACTTTTCGGTTCTAACCAGCTCCTTCCAAGAGTTGAGCGTGCTATGGGCTCATTGGATGCGTTCGATGGTGTTGCACGAATCTTCTGACCAACACCGCAGGTATCTGTATTTCTCAGGCCTGGTTGCCACTCGGATATATTATTAGAGTAAGTATAGAGTGCGACCCTGTCATGCCGTCCCAATCCCAGATGGAACTCCAACGCATCATGATTATCATCTTCATCGCCGTCATCATTATCATCATAGCGATGTAAAAACTGTCTGCGGCCATTAGCATCTAGCTGATACAATAACAGTACAAAATATAGAATCGGTAAAACATAGGCTAGGTAGGAACTCAGGACCTGGCCAGCTCATGGGTTTATGTGCAGGCATAAGGCATGTGCCATGATCACCATACAAATGGCATCTGTGATGTTAATGCATATGGAATTCATTCCGAGCACGGAGACGTCGTCTTGAGAAACTGAAACTGAAACTGAAACTGATAAAGTACACACACACACATACACACACACACACCACACACACACACATACACACACACACACACACACACACACACACACACACACACACACACACACACACACACACACACACACACACACACACACACACACACACACACACACCTCCACCGATTCCTCAACTGAAATACCAAGTCCCTCAACACTGACTCATCCACCACCACACGGATGACTAACACTTACAACACAACAAGCCCCAAAACTAACAGAGACTATTTTTGTCTAGCCAGCTCAGCAAGCAGCTTCACACACTGTATGACAGCCTCCAGGGAAAGGGAAGTGGACGACTTAGACAAGTAGGGATAAAATGATTAAGGGGAGTGGAGATAGAGGGGTGGGGGTGGGTGTGGGGGAATCTTCAGCATCCCGTGCTGAAGACTACAGGGAATCCCTGGCAGACAGGAATGTCTGGTGCTCTTGACGGCTGTCTGTGATCGTGTTTAGGAAGAAAGCACTGACAGGACAGACAGCCTTTAATGTCTTCTCCTCCAACACGTCCTCTGTTTTCCAACCCAAGACAACTTCTCCTTTGTTTGTCTATGACATAGATTGTAGTATACATCTTTGCTGTCGAAATTTCATATTAAATGAAACGTTCCTTGCCTCCATCTGTCTGTCCATGTCTCTATCCTTTCATCTAACAACTCACCCACTCACCCATCCATCCATCTATCCATCCATAGTATCGTGACGTCATACCCAGCCCGCAACATTAAATAAAGGTATTGGCCTGTTCGCTGCCAATCTTAATGTTTCCATCATTCTGGTGGTGCCAGCTTTAGTGTTGCATAGGTCCCTTCTCCCTTCATCTCTCCCCTGTCATTTCAAGACCTTGCCAGTGCATAGGGTTTTGCGCAGGCTCAGAGAGTCTGCCAGACGAAAGCTGTCAGATTTGGGTGGAGCACATATGGAATGATCCGAGTGCGATGAATCCCTCTTGAACAGATTCCACACTAACTCCAAACACCATCCATCTGTCCAATCTATTGTCAAAATACAATCATTTGTACGCTGTCACACATTTACATGCTTTGATCACGCCATGTACGAGACAAAACCTCAGAGAAATTTGTATGTGTGTATGTGTGTATGTATGTGTATGTGTGTGAGTGTACGTGTGTCATGTATGTGTGTATGTGCGTATGCATGTATGTGTGTGTATGTATGTATGTATGTGTGTATGTATGTATGTGTTGTATGTGTGTATGTGTGTATGTATGTATGTATATATGTATGTGTATGTATGTTGTATGTGCGTATGTATGTGTGTGTTTGTATGTATGTATGTATGTATGTGTGTATGTATGTATGTTATGTATGTATGTATGTGTGTATGTATGTGTGTGTATGTGTGTATGTGTGTATATGTGTAGTGTGTGTATGTATGTATGTATGTATGTATGTCTCTATGAAATTTGTATGTCTCAATGTATGTATGTCTCTATGTATGTCTGTATGTATGTCTGTATGTATGTCTCTAAGTATGTATGTATGTATGTTTGTATGTATGTATGTATGTAGGTAGGTAGGTAGGTAGGTAGGTTTGTACATACATACATACATACATACAAACATACATACATACATGCATACATGCAAACATATACACATACATACATACATACATACAACATACATACATACATACATACTACATACATACATACATACGTACGTACGTACATACATACATACATACACACATACATACACACACACACACACGATACAGACATCATCACATTTATTTTCTCTGTATTTCTATATTTGTTTTTACCTTTTACACATTTTTTCCCATGGCCTATTAACGTATTATGTTGATGTTTAAATGTTACTCAGTTACTGATTTTTATCGCTTTTTTTTCACATTGTATATTACAGTTCATCTGGTTTTATCACAGTGGAAGGGACTGATATGTATTTCTGCCTTACGTGTGTCTGTCTTTGTCTCCCTTGTCTTTGTAAAGCACTTAGGCTCTTGTGAGATGAAGCAGTGCATAAGTAGTCATCATCATTGTCGTCGTCGTCGTCGTCATCATCATCATCATCACCATCACCATCATCATCATCATCACCATCACCATCATCCATCATCCATCACCATCATCATCATCATCATCATCACCATCATCATCATCATCACCATCACCATCATCATCACCATCCCCATCACCATCATCATCATCATCACCTCACCATCACCATCATCATCACCATCACCATCACCATCATCATCACCATCACCATCATCATCACCATCACCATCATCACCATCATCACCATCAGCATCATCAGTAGTTGTATCAGCACTGCAGTAGTAGTAGAAGTAAGAGCAGGAGTAATAGTTCAGCAGCAATGTTATTATTATTATCATCATTATTATTGTTCATAGTAGTAGTGGTGGTGGTGGTGGTGGTATCGTAGTAGTAGCAGCAGTAGTCGTAGTTGTAGTAGTAGTAGTAGTAGTAGTAATAGTAGCAGTATCACCATCGTCATTGTTGTTGTTATGATGATGATGATGATTATAATTGTTATCATTATTTTTTTTTATATTATCATGATCATCATTATCATGATCATCATCATCATCCTTATTATCATTATCATTATTATTATTATTATTATCATCATCATTAGCATTATTGTCAATATTATTCAATTATATTGATTGAAACAGCCATTTACTTATTCATCAGTCTGTTTTCATTTGTCTCTTGACAAATTTGCCAAAACTTTTGGCTTCGGCTTCATTTCACATGTATATATAAACGTCGAGAGAGAGAGAGAGAGAGAGACAAGAGAGAGAGAGACAGAGAGAGAGACAGAAAGACAAAGAGAGAGAGACAGAGAGAGTGAGAGAGTAACAGAGAGAAAGACAGATACATAGACAGAGAGACAGTCTGACAGATAGACATACAGACAGAGAGACATATAGAGAGACAGAGAGATATAGAGAAAGACAGAGAGAAAGACAAACAGACAGAGAGAGACAGAGAAGACAGAGGAAAGACAAGAGAGAGAGAGAGAGAAGAGACGAGGGGGGGAGAGACAGATAGAGACAGAGAGACAATGAGAAGGAACGAAGCCTTTGGCAGAGTGTGTGAAGACAAACAATGAGACTGGAGAGGGAGTTAGAGGAGAAATGGACAATTTGACTTTAAATGCATCTAATTATAAAGCTAAACAACAACAACAACAAAAGCAACTACTGAAATTATCGAGAAATGACTGGGTCTCAAGCGGTAAGGGATCATTTGGACATCAACATAAAATTAAACACACAGACGTACAGACTCACTCCATGAATCTGAGTGTTGGGACTGACGGAAGAGGATTAAAAACAAAAAAAAAAAAAACAAAACAAACCAAAACCACAAAACAAAACACAAATAAAAGAAGACAACAACAACAAAAACCTCAAAGCAATGGAGGGAAGGAGGTATGGTACGAGAAAATGAAAAGTGAGAACAGGGGTGGGGGGTGAGGGGGAGTGGGGGAATGGGGGTGACCTTGAGGGAGGGAGGAGAGGGTGGAATGTGAAAGACTTGGCTGCACAGGGGGGCCCGTGGGACGCGGCCCTTCGTCGTGATGTGAATGCGAGTGGGTGTCCGCCGGTTAGTCATGACTACGATACTGGTCCACTTGACTCATTTCGTTAGCAATAGTGCTTCATTGACTTATTTCACTGGTTAATGTTGGTTCGGCTGACTAATATCACTGCATTGTTATCCAGTTGACTTATTTCACTGGCAACAAAGACACACAGAGAGAGACAGACAGACAGAGAGACACAGAGAGAGACACAGAGAGAGAGAGAGACAGGGAGAGAGACAGAGAGAGAGAGAGAGAGACAGAGAGAGAGAGAGAAAGAGAGAGAGACAGAGAGAGCTCTGTTATACCTTGGGCCACTTCGACTGACTTATTTCACTGGTAAGTGTTGGTTCGGCTGACTAATTTCACTGGCAAATGTTGGTTCGGCTGACTAATTTCACTGGCAATGTTGATTCGGCTGACTGATTTCAATGGCAATGTTGGTTCACTTGACTAATTTCAATGCAAATGTTGGTTCAGTTGACTTTTTTCACTGGCAATGTAGGTTCAGTTGACTTATTTCACTGGCAACAAAGAGAGAGAGAGAGAGAGACAAACAGACAGACAGACAGACAGACAGAGAAACAGAGAGAGAGACAGAGAGAGTGAGACAGAGAGAGAGAACTCTGTTATACTTTGAGCCACTTCGACTGACTTATTTTACAGTCAGTATTGGTCTAGTTGACTAATTTCACTGACAAATGTTGGTTCAGCTGACTTATTTCGCAGGCAAATGTTGGCTCCGTTGACTAATTTCAATGGTAAATGTTGGTTCATTTGACTAATTTCAATGGCAAATGTTGGTTCAGTTGACTAATTTCAATGGCAAACGTTGGTTCACTTGACTTATTACAATGGCAAATGTTGGTTCAATTGACTTATTTCACTGGCAAATGTTGGTTCACTTGACTTATTTCACTGGCAAATGTTGGTTCACTTGACTTATTTCACTGGCAAATGTTGGTTCACTTGACTTACTTCACTGGCAAATGTTGGTTCAGTTGACTAATTTCAATGGCAAATGTTGGTTCGGCTGACTTATTTCACTGGCAATGTAGGTTCACTTGACTAATTTCACTGGCAATGTTGGTTCAGCTGACTTATTTCACTGGCAATGTTGGTTCAGCTGACTTATTTCACTGGCAAATGTAGGTTAAATTGACTTATTTCACTGGCAATGTTGGTTCAGATGGTAATACTTTATCGCACACAAACAGGTGAATGGACCAGCAAGGCAGAAAATGACAGGAAAAAATGACAGAGAGCAAAGCAGGAAGAACGAAACAAAGAGAGTGACAGAAAAGAGGAAATTTCTAGCACAGAATTGCCAGGAGACGGCGATACTGTTTATACTGAAAGAGCCCCCGGCATCCCTACGGGGGGGGGGGGGGGAGGGAGTAGGGCACCGCTACGTAAGGGAAGTTTGTTGTCTCCTGCTTTTCTTTCTGATGTGTTGTGCGTTTATTCTTCGTTGTCTTTTATCGAAGCTTAACAAAGACCAGTTGGCCGAAAATTTGCACCTGTCTTGTTTTGTGATATTGACTACACGTTCTTATTCTGTTTTTGTATTTTTCTGGTTTCGTTTGAACGCTGGCAGTTATTTTGATCAGGAGAAGCGTAAGTAATATACAAGTGACCCAAAGGTAACAGGAAGAACTTGGCAATCGTCTATGGTCATCATTAACCGTTTCAAGCGTGATCGGGATTATTCTCCCCCCACCCATCCCCCACCCCTCTCCCCTACAAAGACCTTGAGCAGTGGTCTGGGTACTAGTCTTTCAAAGGAAACTAAAACCCAAGGTGGCATGCACAACAGTTACTTGTCGCCCCTTACCCATGGCAGCAGAGATGCCACCCTGACCGAAATTCCGTAGAAAAAAATCGTTTTAATAGATGCACACGTGCATGCCACGATAATTAAGTTGATCGTGGCAACCGTCACAGGAAGAATAGACTTTTTTTTTTTTTTTTTTTTTTTTTTTTTTTAGGATCATGGCACTCAGGGAGGTTACCTTTGCGCTCACTTTTTTTCTATTTTCTACGTCATCTTACTGGCCACAGAAGCTGGCACAATTTGTTTACAACGCGATGATGATAATGTCGATGAGGATGATAATCATGACGCTATGGGAGTTTCATCTAGGATTGAGACTGCGTGACAGGGCTGTACTCTACGCTTGTTATCATAATATATCCTGGCGTCAATCAGGCGCAAGAGATACAGACACCTGCGGTGCTGGTCAGAAGATTTGAGCAACACCCTCAATGACACTTCCGTGAAGAGGATGAGACTCTATTGTGTGGTCCCAGTCTTCCCAATGAGTCCATAACACACCCAACTGTGGGTAGGAGCCGGTTAGAGCCGAAAAATCCCACAATGATTTTGAAGGGACTGACAGAGATTCGAACCCACAACCTTCAAGTCAGTAGTCCGGTGCGTTAACCACTACACCACGGCGACTGGTGGAAGAAAAGACTTGCTTGGTGACAGGACAAAACTTACTTGCGTCCTTCATTCATCCCCAGCTGGCAATTGGTAACAGGCGTATTACTATTCCTCATTCATTTATTACAAGTTAATAATAAATATAAACATAAAAAGAATGGTATTTAGAACGTTTCTTGTTCCTGTTAGGTTCAGCACCCGCCTAAAGCAGCTTACGGTTTCATAGGTCCTAGATGTGTGTGCGTGCGTGCACATGTATGTGTGTGTGTGTGTGTGCGCGTGTGTGTGTGTGTGTGCGTGTGTGTGTGTGTGTGTGTGTGTGCGTGTGTGTGTGTGTGTGTGGTGTGTGTGCGTGTGTGTGTGTATGTGTGGTGGTGTGTGTGTGTGTGTGTGTGTGTGTGTGTGTGTTGTGTGTGTGTGTCTGTGTCTGTGTCTGTGTGTGTGTGTGTGCACGCATACATTTTTGTTATACTATTCAAAACATGACGCTTGGTTGGCGTGACGATATCGACATCACGTTCGTATCGACCCTGTTTTTTTGTTTTGTTTGTTTTTTTGTTTTTTCTTTGTTTTTTTTGGGGGGTGGGGGTGGGGGAAAGCTAGTGAATCCCACAAAACCTGAGACTCTACCACTTCATTCCTCATCGATCATAGTCATGGAACAACCTTTAATTCTATTAATATATACAGCAAAACCTAATATAGGTAAAAGAATGTTCTTTAACAACCCTCTGTCCGTGGGAATGTGTTAGATGGTAGAGACCTCAGGTAAACTTCAATTTAGCATTACGAAGGCGATATTCATCTCATTTCATTCGCCCCTTTACCTTTCCCAACCCTGAACGAGTACTCTCTTAAACAAAACCAGCCTAAGAATAAAACATAAAACATTGAACAGTAGCTTGTTTGTGAAAGATCCTTTGGAGTAATATAAGCACAATTTCGAGCCCAGGCTCTTTGTCAAGTGAATGAAAAGTGATAAATGAAAGTGACGTGGAAAATAAAAATGACGTGGAAAATAAATTGACGTGGAAAATAAAAATGACAGAGCAGTACTGGTGTGGGGTGGGGTGGGGGAGAAGAGGGGGAAACAGTAGGGATTAGTAGGACAAGGAGAGGGCCAGGGAACCGCTACGCGTCGGCTGTTCGGGTGTTCAGGCCCGCCGGCTTGACTGTTCCCAGTCGGTGGATGATGCAGTTCTCCATGTTTTTCCTGTATTATCGGTCTCTGGTGTTTTGCCACACTGCTGAAATTTGTGCATGGACATTTCAATAGCCCTCAACACAGCTACGTCCATGCACAAATTTCAGCAGTGTGGCAAAACACCAGAGACCGACGATACAGGAAATACAGGGAGAACTGCATCATTCACCGACTGGGAATAGTCCAGCTGGCGGGCCTGAACACCAGAACTGCCGAAGCGTAGCGGTGCCCGTACCCTCTCCTTGTCCTACTAATCCCTACTGTTTCCCCCTCTTCTCCCCCACCCCACCCCCCACCAGCACTGCTCTGTCATTTTTATTTTCCATGTCATTGTATTTTCCACGTCACTTTCATTTACCACTTTTCATTCACTTGACAAAGAGCCTGGGCTCGAAACGTTGTGCTTATATTACTCCAAAGGATCTTTCACAAACAAACTACTTTTCAATGTTTTATGTTTTACCCTAAAGATCCAGCGGTCATATTTTGTTTTTAGCCTAAGAATAGTAAGTCCATACAAACTGCTCCCCTCCCACCCCTTATAGGGATGTGCCGAGGGCTCTTTCAGTATAAATACTCGTAGTATCCCCACCTTCTGGAAGTCCTGTGCTAGCAATATCCTCTCTTCTGTCACTCTCTTTGTTTCTGTCTTGTTCCTTTGCTTTCTGTCATTTCTTCCTATCAATTTCTGCCTTGCTGGTTCTTTCACCTGTATATGTTCGATAACGTCTTACTTACTTTCTCTTGGGATTGATAATTGGGTAAGTGTATTAAAATGCATTTTTGGCCCTAGGGAAACGAGATATGCGGAAGCAATTTTAAATAATTCAGGTCCCGTTTTTTGTGTGTATGTTTTAGTGTCCTTAGTTACGTTCAAATTTGTGTTCATGTATGGTTTTTTTAAAATCCCCTGTGCAATAAGTTGGACGGAGTGGTCAACGTCAGGGGCATCTCCTTAGACAATGTGCGCAAATGCATTGATATGTGTACTTAATTTTCTGTTCATATTTTCTTTCCTGTTGAAGTATTGTGTATTTTGAAACGTTTATAGCCCTGATATGGCTCTACGCAGTCGGATGGGCTTATAATAAAGAAAATAACAATAACAATAAAATAACAATATACAGCCTGTTAGTCTAGGGAACTTGTGATTCTTATACATCGTTTACTTTTTACAACTCAAACTGAAGCGGTGCTTTTTCTATAAGAAAGGAAATAAAAGTAGTTGGGGGTGGTGGGGGTGGCTGCTCTGTCTTTCTGGGAGGTTTTGTGAGTGGGAGGACGCAGACAGACAACCATTGTAACCAAACTGTCCGCTCGATATCTATTTGAGTCACTGTGCTCTTTGCAAACTTTTGACGATCACAAAAAAAGCTAGCTGCTTACAATGAGAACAATGGCCAGTCTTTCTTTTTGTTTCGTTTTCGATTTTTCCTTTAAGTTGGTTCGATAGTTGTGGTGTTTTTTTTTTTCTGTTTTCTTTTTTGTTTTGTTTTTATGTTGTTTTGTTTTTTGTTGTTGTTGTTTTTTTTTCTTTCCCAGGTCTCATGATCGTACTAAGTAAGGAAGCAAAATGTTTCTGCAAGGGTAAAATTTCGCTGTACCCTTTCTGCATATATCCGTCTTTACTGGGAGCTGTCTTGGAGAGATGAAGCTGATTGTTCTGCATGTAAATGGGAATCCTGGCAGATTCGTGATAGACATGTGGAGTGTATCTGCCACTTCATCTGTTCAGCACCACTGAGGTCTTCCCCTGGCACTGAAGTCCAAGCATCTGGTGCTGGAAGCTCAAAAGGGCTGGGTGATTGACTGGCATGCTGACCAAGTGGCTAAACTACCGATTCCGCTGACGTGTGATGAAAATGTTGACAGCTGTTTCATTCCAAGTGTTCTGTGTTCAAAGTGCCGGTTTTGATCTGGTAAGTCAGGGTGAGTACAAAGATTGTACTGAAAAGCTGGCTCTTGTTGTTTCCTTGTTTCCATGAGAGTAGAGAGTTCAAAGTAAATAAATAAATAAATAAACAAATAAATAAATAAACAGATAAATAAATAAATAAATAAACACTATTCAATGAAATGCTAATAATAATAATATAATAATAATAATAATAACATAATAATAATAATAACAATAATGATGATAAAAATAATACTAATAACAATGATGATGATGATGATGATGATGATGATGATAAGAAGAAGAAAAACAACAACAATAATAATGATAATAATAATAATAATAATGATGATAATAATAATATGATGGTGCTGCTGCTGCTGTTGCTGTTGTTGCTGCTGCTGCTGGTGAAAACAAATACACACACAAGCAAAAGAATAAATAAATAACAGGCTCAACATTTCACAGCTACATTTCTGTGCTCAAAGCAGCAGCCCAAAGAACTCGAAATGGTTTATTTATCATGCAGAATGTTCTGTGGGATGGACAGGAAAAATCAGGTGTGTGCTGGCTGGTGGACTGGTCACACACAAATAATAAGAAATTTACTTTTGTCACAAGATTGATGGTGGAATCTGCATGGCAGAGAAGAAAGCAGAGAGAGAGAGAGAGAGACAGAGAGACAGAGAGAGAGAGACAGAGACAGAGAGAGACAGAGACAGAGAGAGGGGGGGGGGCGGGGTAGTGGTCAAAATTGAAGGATGGGATGGGAAGAGAGGACAGTAACCCTTTGATTCTGGCACCATGTCCACACCGTCATCCTGCATTGCTTACCATGCTAGCTTTTTGATTCTGGCACCATGTCCACACCGTCATCCTGCATTGCTTACCATGCTAGCTTTTTGATTCTGGCACCATGTCCACACCGTCATCCTGCATTGCTTACCATGCTAGCTTTTTGATTCTGGCACCATGTCCACACCGTTATCCTGCATTGCTTACCATGGTAGCTTTTTGATTCTGGCACTATGTCCATACCGTCATCCTGCATTGCTTACCATGCTAGCTTTTTGATTCTGGCACCATGTCCACACCGTCATCCTGCATTGCTTACCATGCTAGCTTTTTGATTCTGGCACTATGTCCATACCGTCATCCTGCATTGCTTACCATGCTAGCTTTTTGATTCTGGCACCATGTCCACACCGTCATCCTGCATTGCTTACCATGCTAGCTTTTTGATTCTGGCACCATGTCCACACCGTCATCCTGCATTGCTTACCATGCTAGCTTTTTGATTCTGGCACCATGTCCACACCGTCATCCTGCATTGCTTACCATGCTAGCTTTTTGATTCTGGCACCATGTCCACACCGTCATCCTGCATTGCTTACCATGCTAGCTTTTTGATTCTGGCACCATGTCCACACCGTTATCCTGCATTGCTTACCATGCTAGCTTTTTGATTCTGGCACCATGTCCACACCGTCATCCTGCATTGCTTACCATGCTAGCTTTTTGATTCTGGCACTATGTCCACACCGTCATCCTGCATTGCTTACCATGCTAGCTTTTTGATTCTGGCACCATGTCCACACCGTTATCCTGCATTGCTTACCATGCTAGCTTTTTGATTCTGGCACCGTGTCCACACCGTCATCCTGCATTGCTTACCATGCTAGCTTTTTGATTCTGGCACCATGTCCACACCGTCATCCTGCATTGCTTACCATGCTAGCTTTTTGATTCTGGCACTATG
>CM060313.1:10245209-10252709 GCA_030674185.1 Monoplex corrugatus | reverse complement strand
GTCTGTCGCTCTCTCTCTCTCGCTCTCCCCTCCTTAATCATTTTATGTCTATTTTCCATCTGTGTAACTCGCCCCCTTTCCCTTTCTACAGGGAATCATAAAGCGTGGATCTGCTGGCCAGCTGGCCAGACGAGATGTCTGCTGCTGCAGGTTTGCCATCATGAGTCAAGGATAACTGTGCGTTGAGTTTACTTCACAGTACAATAGACGGCGCCAATGGTGGCGCATGTTTGATGCAGTGTACAGTGAGTGTTGCAGCGTTCATTGTAAGGTCTGTGGGGACAGTGGCAGGCTTGGCTTTTAGCAGCTTCCCGTTCCTGTCTCCATTGACGAATGGTTCCAGAAATGAAGCGGGATATGTCCAGAAATATTTCTGTCTGTCTGTCTGTCTGTCTGTCTGTCTCTGTGTCTTTCTGTCCGTCTCTCTCTCTGTCTCTCTGTCTCTGTATCTTTCTCTCTCTGTCTCTCTCTGTCCTCTCTCTCTCCTCTCTCTCACGTCTCTCTCTCTGTCTCTGTCTCTCTCCTCTCTGTTTCTCCTCCCTCTGTCTTTTCCACTCTCTCTCTCCTCTCTCTGTCTCTCTCTGTCTCTCTCTGTCTCTCTCTGTCTCTCTTTGTCTCTCTCTCTCTCTCTCTCTCTCTCTTTCTCTCTCTCTCTTTCTGTCTCTCTCCTTCTCTCCCTCCCTTCTAAATAAAACTGCACCTATGGATGTAATATTTATCACAGAGATCGTGTATGTGCATGTGTGTGTATGTATGTATGTGTGTGTGCATGCGTGCATGTTCACGTGCATATGTGTGCACACATGCATGGGCATTTGTGTGCATGTCTGTATACGGAAAAGTATGTATCTGTTTACTGGACTGCACATCTATAAATAGATGTATAGATTCACTCACTCACCAACACACACACACACACACACACACACACATTCACTCACTCACACACACACACACACACACACACACACATACACACACACTACACACACACAACACACACACCACACACACACACACACACACACACACACACACACACACACTGAGACAGAGAGACAGAGAGAGACGGACAGAAAGACACAGAGAGAGACGGACAGAAAGACACAGAGACAGACGGACAGACAGACAGACAGACATATATATATGTGTGTGTATGTATATATACCTCTATGTATATATCTGTTTGTATGTATCTACGTATGCATGCAGGCTTGTATGTATGTATTAGTATGTATGTATGTATGTATGTATGTATGTATGTATGTATGTATGTATATCTCACCATTATATCATATATATCATGTATATATATAATGGTGAGATATACATACATACATACATCATACACTACATACATACATACATACATACATACATGCGCACATATAATTATACATACGAACATACGCACATTTTTACATAATTATGTTTGACCATGCGTAGGCATACGACAGACAGACAGACAAACACACACACAGAGAAATACAGAAGGACACAGAGACACAGAGACACAGATAGACAGAGACAGAGAGGGAAGGGGGTAGTTGTGTAACTGAAACAGGCATATGAACAGAGAGGGAGACACAGACACAGACAAAGACACAGAATTAGAAACAGAGAGACAGAAAGAAAGCAAAGACAGAGAGGTTACAGAAACAGTGACAAAAAGCTAGAGAAAAAAGGGAAGCAAGGAGAGAGAGAGAGAGAGAGAGAGAGAGAGAGAGAGAGAGAGAGAGAGAGAGAGAGAGAGAGAGAGAGAAAGAAAAAGCAAAGTTCCACCAGAAGCTCTCCAAATCAATGGTTCGTCTTCTTTCTCTAGCATTGACGCACACAGCATCCAATCAGCGAATTAAGTGCTAAATCTGCTGTGAAGTCATCAGCAAACTTCAAAAGGATCTTTCTACTGCAGACCCTGTTCGATTTCTCATCCGGAAAAGCGTAAATGGTACGGGAGCTCTCCACTGTCTCTACCACGCTTCATCAAACTTCCTGTCTTTCCGCAACCCTCTTCACACACACGTTCACCATCAGCAATCAGCTGCAATGTTTCATGCCCTCTCTCCTTCCCTCCCTTCCCCCTACCTCCCCCCCCCCCCCCCGAATTACTCCCAAGACTGTGATTCTAACCTTTTCTTTGTTTTCTTTATTCTTTTCCTTTCTTCATTTTTCTCCAATTTTCTCTCTTTGTTTCTCCTTCTCCCCCCCCCCCCTTTTTTTTTTTTTTTAAACTAGGTCTATGTTCTCTTTTTGTCATACTATTTCTGTTTCCCCTTTTCTTTCTTCCTACTTTTCTTCCACTTTCTCAGTGTCGTTTTGCGTTTTATATTCTTTGTATGATGATGTCTGTCTCTTCACACTGCTATTATCTGGGTCACTTTCTGTTTGTTTTAAGCACATTTCAAATGTTTGTTTACAGAAACAAACAAAAAAACAAAAAAAGCCTGCGTATCAAAAATATAATCTTCAAGTTTTGGTCATGTTGACAGAATCCCGACTGAAGCGTGTGGAAGAGTGAATGGTCTTCCCAAAATTTCATCATATCCTTGTAAGTAGGCTATATCTTTCGAGACATTTAAAGGCCACGGATAATACTGATATTGGTCTGTGTTTGTGTACAGTATTTTTGTCCCTCTTGTCTTTGGTATAGGACTTTTTTCCCTTTTTTTCAATTCTGTTAGGGAGGATCTTCTGATCAATACATAGCCTGCCAGCACGCACTCCCGACCCAAGGTTGGCACAGTGTGATCAATACGTGATCCACGAATAGCCGTACAGTAACTACTTGGAGCAACGAGTAGCCAAACTGAACTACTCTGAGTAAAGTGTAGCCAAACACGAACTACTCTGCGCCAAGAGTATTCAGACATTAGCAACACTACGTCAAGGTGGCCAAACATTCACTACTTTGAACAAGTGATAGCAAAATATAAACAACTTTGAGCCAAGGATGGTCCAAACATTAACACTGAGCAAGGTAGCCAAACATTACAACGCTATGCAAAGTAGCAAACATTTACAAGCATGCCAAAGGTAGCCAAACATTAAAACACTATGCCAAGTACAATTACAACACTTGCAAAGGTAGCCAAACATTTACAACACTATGCCAAAGGTAGCCAAACATTTACAACACTATGTAAAGGTAGCCAAACATTTACAACACTATGCCAAAGTAGCCAAATATTTACAACACTATGCCAAAGGTAGCCAAACATTTACAACACTATGGTAAAGGTAGCCAAACATTTACAACACTATGCCAAAGGTAGCCAAACATTTACAACACTATGGTAAAGGTAGCCAAACATTTACAACACTATGCCAAAGGTAGCCAAACATTTACAACACATGCCAAAGGTAGCCAAACATTTACAACACTATGGTAAAGGTAGCCAAACATTTACAACACTATGCCAAAGATAGCCAAACATTTACAACACTGATGCCAAAGTGCAAACATTTACACACTGTCAAAGTACAATTTTACAACACTATGCCAAATAGCCATATTTACACATAGCAAGTAGTCAAACATTTACAACACTGAGCCAAAGGTAGCCAAACATTTACAACACCATGCCAAAGATATCCAAATATTTACAACACTATGCCAAAGGTAGACAAACATTTACAACACTAGTTCCAAAGGTAGACAAACATTTACAACATCATGCCAACGTTAAGTAATATTCTTTGCTAACTTGAGTGAATTGAGTACATGTATCAGGGTTTTAGTGATGTAAGGCATTGATAGTTTCAAATGGTATTACGGAGTTCATGTAGGCCAGATAATTCTGTTTTTATTTTTCAGATCAATTGAGATGTATTATCAGACTTTAGAAATGATGTTGAAAGGAATGACGAACGAATCATATTGCTGTTTTCTGTTGCTGCTGTTGTTAAGATAGATGGGTGGGTGGATAGACGGACAGACAGACAGACAAAAGACAGACAGAGAGTAAAGAGACAGACAGAGACAGACAGACAGACATATAGATACAGACAGACAGACACAGAGACAGACAGACAGGCAGTCAGGCAGGCAGGCAGACATACACACAAAGAAAGAAACAAACGTAGATAGATAGATGATAGATAGATAGATAGAGAGAGAGACAGACAGACAGACAGATAGATAGGTAGATAGATAGATAGATAGATAGATGATAGATTAGATAGATAGATAGATGATAGATAGATAACTAGATTGATATAATAGATAGATAGATAGATAGATAGATAGATAGATAGATAGATAGATAATAATAGAAGATAGATAGATAGATAGATAAACATGAAGTGTTACAAATACATAATCAGCTTAATCATTTGATATCATGACAGTTACAGCAATACAAATATAACTTATATGTTACGATAAAGCAATAAATCTTAGCTGAAATGCTTTGTACCAGTAAAGCCAAAAGAAAACATTCGAACTGTTCTCTCATGTTTATAAGCCATATAGCAAAATGAATCGAAATTTGCTCTGAAATTTAAAAAAAAACCAAAAAAAAAAACAAACTTTACACTTCCTATTGTATTTTTACACTACATTTGCATTCCTTGAATTGTTCTGCACCATCTTTGGGAAAGTTGTCTACTTTTGTTTTGTTTTGCTTCTTCTGTTTCTTTCTTTTTTTCTTTTTTTTTACTGTGTTGTGCGTATATTCTTGTTTGGTTTTTGTATGCGCTTGACAAAGGCCAGTTGGCTAAAAATTTGTGCCTGTCTTGATTTATTATATCAAACACACCTTCTACTTCTATTTTTGTGTTTTGTGGTTCCTATTTTCCATTTAAAACGAGACAACAACAACAACAACAAAAGCTTAATCTTCTTTCGTATTTTTGTACAATGGAAAATTGTATTGTGTTCACAGTGGTTCTTAAATCTGTATTGATGAGAGAGACAGACAGAACAGACAGACAGAGACAACAGATAGAGAGAGAGACGAGAGACAGAGAGATAAGAGAGACAAAACAGAGAGACAGAGAGACAGAGAGAGACAGAGACAGAGATAGAGACAGACAGAGACAGAGACTCTATGGACATCTAAAATTCTGTAATCATATCATGATCTCATAATACGCTCTGCGGTATTGAACAACACAACAATTCGCGATAATTCTTGGAGAAAAGAAACGAGATCGCACTGCGCGAAGTTCTCTCTATGAATTAGGCGGCGATATTACCTTTCTTGCTTTCGTTGTCACGTACCAGTTAGCGCCCCTGCATTCTGATGGCTGCTTTGTCGTCTGCTTGCCCCTTTCTGTCATTGGTTAAGTTGTACGGAGCTGAAATCATCGGCAGGGAAAAGTAAAGGCTGTCCCCGTGGTATTGTCACTTACAAGGAAGTCAGGTACAATTTATATCATCATCATGTGCCCTGCCACATGGCGTTGGCGATCAGGGCCCTCCATATGTGTCTATCCCTTGTTGCCGCAAGCACACCCTCCACCCTCCCTGTGCTCAGCCACCCTGCAGGTCTGTCCAATATTTTCTCCCTAGGTCTACCTGGTGCTCTCTTTCCCTCCAGCTTTCTGTTGTGACCAGGTGCTCTGATTCCCCTTTCCTCATAAATGTTGCCTGTCTTTTCCCAATATTCCTTATGAATGATCTTCTTGTGTCTGCCTCCATCAAGACTGTCTCGTTTGTTTTCTTTGCTGTCCATGGAACTCTCAACATTCTCCTTAGAAACCACATATCGGCTGCCTCAATCTTGTTCTGGCTTTGTGTGTTGACTGTCCACGCCTCACAATCGTATAACATTATCGGTTCTACATAATATTCAAGAACTCTCTTCCTGACGTTAATTGATAGGCATTTGTTGGCTGGAATGATTTTCGTCTTATTGAATGCTGTTTTGGCTCGGCCGATCCTGCTGGTTATTCATGATGTGCATCTGCCATCTGATGAGATGATCGTTCCCAGACAGATAGAATCTTACTTGTTTTAATGAAATAAAAATTTGTTTCATTAAAGTAAAAATGATTTGCATGTTTCATTAAAATCGTTAAATAAATAAGAATGTACAATGAAAACGGAAGTAACGCATACACACTAACACGCAAAATCGTACAAAAAATGTCTCTCTCTTTGCATATCTCCTTTTGTATGTTGTTCGTATGTTTTCACATTTCGTAGTGTATGATGGATTGACGTAGTGCGGATTAGACACAGAACCCATTCGCAGAGACCCAGGCTTTGCCACATAACTGACAGAGCTGGAGGAATGCGGAGAACAGCTGTTTAGTGCTGCGTCCCCAGTGACTCTTCAGAGCTAAGGGAGAAGAAGAAGAAGAAGAAGAAAATAAAGAAAACAAAGAAGAGGAAAAGAAAAAGAAGAAGAAGAAAAAGACCATCATCATCATCATCATCATCATCAACAACAACAACAACAACAACGACAACAACAACAACAAACTTACGATTGGATAATACAGTGGTAGTTTTGATTTGTTGATTATAATTATAACTGCATATGATAATAATTATAACTGTATATGACTGTATGACAGTCATCATCGGCACACGGGTCCAACTTGTTTTTCGTCCCCTTCCGAAGGACTAGACGTTCAGCTCGATTTTCCGGTCAAACTGAAGAGAAAAATTGAGGAGGCCTCAACGGGAAACGAACGCTGGAACCTCGAGTTCAGTTATTGGCAGGCGGACATCTGAACCATTCTGCCACTCTTCCCCCCCTATTACGGCAAGGCTGGCGGACAAGGAGATGTGTGGGCAGCCTCACGGGGCTGGTACGCAGTGGTTTTGAGAAGCACATGATTTTGAGTCTTGCTTCAGTTTGGTCAAGAAGAGAAGGAAGCTCACGCCGATTTCCAGACCACATGCACTGTAGCCACATACATGTAATACCTCTGCGCATCCTGATTGCAAGGTCATCATCATCACCACCACCACATCATCATCATCGTCGTCGTCTCTCGATCATCATCATCATTCATCATCATCGTTATCGTTATCGCTATCGTTATTTTATCTTATCATCATCATCATCATCATCATTATGTGTCCTGCTGCATGGCGTTGGCCGATCATGGCCCTCCATACGAATCTATCTTTTGTCGCTGCTGCACAGTACATCTCCCCTCCCCTACCCCCACCCCCACCCCTACCCCCACCCCCACCCCATTTCTGTTTTCCTCCACTCTGCAAGTCCATCCAATATTTTGTGCCTGGGTCTACCTGGTGCTCTTCTTCCCTTCCCTCCAGCTTCCCTGTTGTGACTAGGTGCTCAAATCTCTCTTGTCTCATGAAAAACAAACAAATGTCCTATAACTGTTGCTTGTCTTTTCCTAACGTAGTCATCACAAATGCTGCTTAAAGCCTACGAGATAATCCATGCGCGTTGAAGGAGTTGACGAGACTGTATTAAGAAAACGATGTCAATAAAGTCGCTCGCCATATATGTTGGCTTGACACAGCCACTCTCAAAAGCATCGGCATAATTATATTTCTTCTCTCTAAGTGCAAGCCAG
>CM060313.1:10237709-10240209 GCA_030674185.1 Monoplex corrugatus | reverse complement strand
CAGCAGTCAACTTGTTCTGGATTTCGTAAACCGAACCAAGCATTCAAATAACCTGGTAAATATGACCAAACTGTCTGTTCAACATGATACATTACCTTGGCACTTGGCATTTTTATAGCCGAAACCAGCGGCAGCAGGCGGATTCCCAGGGCTTTTGTTCTATACAGTTAACTGTGCTGTAACATGGAAATGATATTACATGTTAAGTTGCCGGCTTGCAGAGCAGGTCTCTGTGGAGCTAGCTAGCTGGCACCGCCATGCTTCACGCAATCGGGTTAACCCTTTAACTCACGCACCCTATCCACCAACTACAAAACAAATCTTTTGACTCCTTCACCCTATCCACCAGCTTCCTTGAAGCTAGCTGATGGATAGGGTGAGGGAATCAAAGGGTTAGGGTTTTGCTTTGCTAGCATGGTTGACAATGCAGGGTGCTAGTGGGAAGGGTGCGAGAGTCCAAAGGTTAATTAAAGTGATGGGTACAGGCTCTGCAAGGTCTGTTGTACTTCCATTGTGGGTCAGTCTTGTGTTTTATAAAATTCAAAACAAGTGTGACTGCCCGTGTTCAAGCAAACAAGAACCAGAAAAACTACGAAAAAATAGAATAAGAACGCGTATTTAAACAAGACAAGACAGGCGCAAATTTTCGTCCAACTGGCCTTTGTTAAGCGTAAGATACAAACAGACAAACACCAGATACCAAAATTAGGTTAAAAATCTTTTTTACTGGTTTCTAGTCCTGCGTTTGGCTTTGACTGACTGACATGAAGACAGTTCGCTCTCTGTCTCTCTGTCTGTCTCTCCTCTCTCTCTGTCTGTCTCCCTCCTCTTCTCTCTGTCTCTCTCTCTCGCCCTCTCTCTTCTCTCTTCTCTCTCTCTCTTCTCTCTTCTCTCTCCTTCAACTATCCAACTATCTATATCTGTCTCTTTCTCATGCACAATCCAAAAAGTGAAAATATTGGGTATTGTTTACACTTTATACACACTTAAAGCAAAGAAATGGTATTGGGAACCTACAGCAAAACCAGATGTAGGAACTGTGAAATTTAGTTAATACTATTAATGGCTGTATATATTGCAACTATGTCACCTCTATCAAGTTCCATACTTATATACCTATTTATGATTAAAAAATAGTGTCTTCACCTAGTTGATAGATAGCTGAGATTTGTGCATTGAATGGGGGGGGGGCGGTCTGCATGTGAAACGAGTTATACAGAATTGTATTGTGTTGTGATTCGACCTTTATTTATTATATTTATTTTATTATATTATAGTCTTTTGAAGGTAATACACAGATACATGTCATTTACTTACAAGATTATTCCAGTGTAGCTATAGTCCTTATATACTAGGTAAAAGTCTAGGTAGGGTCAGGCTGCCACTCTGGTTATGTGCAGGCTTAAGCTGGCCATGACACATACACATGGCATGTGACATTATATAGGATTGTTCGAGCGCGAGATGTCATCTGAGAATCGAAACTGAAACTGAAAACATTCTTCAGTAAGCCAGCCACTGAAAACTCAGGACGATCATATAATAATAATAATAATTCATATTATATAGCGCAAATCTTGATAAAATCAAATAGCGCTGAAGCAGTCACACACGCAACACGCACGAGCACAGCACGACACGCACGCACCACACACACACACACACACACAACACCATGGCTATAAATGGGAGAAAGAATAAAACAATAAAAGCAAGAATAAAACCAATGGAAAATTATAGAGAGCATAGCATATACATTATATATTATAACCATGTGATTCCTCCGAGCGGAGACAGGCTGCAGAGGGGGGGGGTTGAGTGAGGTTAGGAATTTTATGCGGAGAGAAAAGGTGAGTTTTGAGAAGCCGACTTGAAGGAACAAAAGTAGGTTGCTGACGGACTGAGAAGGAAGTTGTTCCAGAGAGTGGACCAGAAACAGAGAAGCTCGTGACCATAGCTATTAGCTTAGTGCCTGAAAGCGAAAAGTCATGAGATCGAGGCAAGCGAGGTACTGGAACATAGATCTCAATAGCTTACAGGTAATCTGGGCTGCTTATTGACTTTGTAGCACTGGTGTCCTATTTGACTGATGCGTTGATACAACATGAGTTTGCCAGAAGGAGATAATGTGGTCAGCTTTTCTTTTTGAGTACAAGGCGTACAGCATTGTTTTGAATGCGCTGTAGGATGTGAATGGTGGAGGCAGGAAGACCAGACAGGAGTGAATTGCAATAGTCAATGCGAGACATTATGAAGGAGAGAACGAGTTTTGCAGTTGTTTCGACAGAGAGATACTTCCTGATCAGCCTTATACGATGGAGATGATAGTAGCAGGATCTGGCAGTTTGAGTAACAAAGTTGTTCATGGAGAGGGTAGAGTCAATGCAGACACCAAGGTTTTTAGCTGAATCAGAAATTGGGACTGATGTGTTACATAATGGGAGAGAAAGAGGAGGCAGCTGAGAAAGTTTCTGACGGGTGCCAATGAGGATAGCTTCTG
>CM060313.1:10225209-10232709 GCA_030674185.1 Monoplex corrugatus | reverse complement strand
CCCTTCGCCCCCCCCCCCTCTCCCCCGTCTCCCGCCCCCGTGGGGATGCCGGGGGCTCTTTCAGTATAAATAGTATCCCCACCTTCTGGAAATTTTGTGCTAGAAATTTCCTCTTTTCTGTCACTCTCTTTTTTTTCTGAATTGTTTCTTTGCTTTCTGGCATTTTTTACTACCATTTTCTGCCTAGCTGGTCCATTCACCTGTATATTTCGATAAAGTCTTACGTACTTTTTCTTAGGATTGATAATTGGGTTATATATATTTAGTGCATTTATGGCTCTGGGGAGGTGAGATATACGGAAGCAATTTTAGGTAATTTATACCCGTTTTTATGTGTGTTTTTGTGTCCTTAGGTATGCTAAGATTTGTATTCAGGCGTGTTTTTTCAAATCCCCTGTGCGAGATTGTATTGATATGCCGTTTAATTTTCTTTTCTTTTTTTTTTCCTGTTGAAGTTTTGTGTGTCTTGAAGTGGTTATAGCCCTGATATGGCTCTACGCAGTCGGCTGGGTTTTAAATGACAATAACCATAATGATAACAGTTACGCTCAAGTAACAGTGACAAGACGCACGTGGTATTATATATATACTGCCCAGCGCCATGGCATTAATCATATCATGAAGATTCAAGAGAGCAGCGGCAGTATAAATAAGCTTGCACATAAGCCGTCCAGAACAAGGAAGTCTTCAGAAACAGTGGCATGAGCAATAGCACAAAGAAAAGCAGCCTTAACTCTTTGACTCCGCAGCCTGTCCTCCAGCATCCAGGATTGCCAACCATGCCAGCAAAACAAAAACTTAACCCTTTCATTCCCTCACCCTACCCACAACTCCTGCAGGAAGCTGGTGGATAGGATGAGGAATCAAAGGATTAAGTTTACCTGAAGCTGGTGGATAGGGTGAGGGAATCAAAAGGTTAAGTTTTTGCAGTAAGTGGTGGATAGGGTGCAGGAGTCAAAGGGTTAAAAGACCCGCTTAATCACATGAGTCACTCGAACACTGTGACTCTGCCCCTACACAAAAGCAGGAAAATAGCTCTGTGGAACTGTATGACAGTCCCCTGAATTGATGCCTGCCCGGTCGGTAACTGATACAGGAAACACGAGTCAGAGCGAGTCCAGTCAGGGAAAGGCATGGACAGTCAAGACGGTCACAGGTCAGGGCTATGGTGAGTCTTGTCACAGGGTTAAGTCCCCCTTCCTTTACCCCCTCCCCCCACCCTGTCTCCTCTCGTATCCCTATCATCCGGTGGTGGCCACCACCATCTGTGACCATCTGCCCCACTCTCCTCCCTCCCTCCTCCATAACTAGAGAAGAAGCGCGAAGAGATTTACCGTGTAAGTCTGGAGTTGCTTGCAAGACGACGAATGCAAATGGACAGACGAAGATGGACTGGCACCATCTCCAGTAAAACGGTTCTGATGGGTGACGCTAAAGTTGGACGTTTACTACTAATGGCGGTACGCCCACAACCATTCATTCATCAGTTCTCATCAGCTACATGCCTGCCATTGGAGGAAATGATCGAAACGTGACCAATCGGGCAAACAAATATACAGAATTTGCTGCTTCTGTTGTTATTATTGTTGCTGAAAGCCCAGCCGACTGCGTCAGAGCCTTATCAGGGCTATAACCGTTTCAAAACATACTAAAATTCCAAAGGAAAAAAATAAAAAAGAAAATTAAGTCGACATATCAATGCATTCACGCACATAATCTAAGGACACGCCCCAGCGTTGACCACTCCGTCCAATTTATCACACAGGAGATTTAAAAAACACACCTGAATACAAATTTAAGCATACTTAAGGACACCAAAACATATATAAAACCGGCAAAAATTGCCTAAAATTACTTCCGCATATCTCACCTCCCTAGAGCCAAAAATGCACTTAATACATGTACCCAGTTATCAATCCTAAGAGTAACTAGTATCTAGCAATGATTTTCACAATCATATTCATCATACTTTCGACCATTTGAGGATAACAGAAAAAAACACTACTGCACTTTCATGTAATGTTTAAAAAAAAGTACACACTGCTGTGCCACTGGCCAGTGTACTTATTTTTGTGCTTTGTGGTTGAAATAACGAAGAAGACGACGAACACAGCACCAAACTTTAGTACGCTGCAATTAAAACAAGAACAACAGCAGCAAAAAAAAATCAAACTGAACATACGTGTTAAGAAATCCAAATCAAGTGCGACTGCCTGAGTTCAAGCGAACAGGAACCACACACACACACACACACACACACACACACGAAAATAGAATCAGACGGCGTAATTAATACAATCAGACAAGACAGCCACAAATTTTCGGCCAACAGGCCTTTGTCAAGCGTAAACGTAAGATCACAAACGAACAAACACCAAATACAAAAAGTAGGAGAAAAAGACTAAAACTTCCCTGCTGCTTCGTCCAGTGAGAGAAAAGGACTAAAACGAAACATTTCTGGACGAAGCAGCAGAGAAGTTTTAGTCTTTTTCTCCTAATAATTTTTTTTTAATTTGGTGTTTATTCGTTTGTGATTTTACGTTTACGCCTTGACAAAGGTCAGTTGGCCGAAAATTTGCGCCTGTCTTGTCTGATTGTATTAATACGCGCTCTGGTCCTATTTTCGTGTGTGTGTGGGGGGGGGGGTGGTTTTCTGTTTTGGGGGTCCGGTCGTTTTGTATTGTTGTTTCTTTTCTCTGTTGTATTTATATCGTTTTGGTTTGTTGTATTTTTCTGGTTTCCTGTAAAACACGGACATATGCTACTTAAATGGTAATTAATACAACGGGGACATACCACTGCGTATTGTATTATACAACGGGGACATACCACTGCGTATTGTATTCTTTGAGGCTTGCATGCAGTGGCCGTTCAAAGGGAATATTGATATCAATTTCAGGCACTTTTCTTTCTGCATCCCCGTGCCTCTACTTTTAACAAGCGTTCTCAGAGCGCTTCGCCTCTTGCATTATGCATGAAGAGGAACAAGCGAATGACACGCGATCAGCGCGTGCTATGCACGAGCTCTGCACGTAGTTTTCTCTCCCTGCATATTGTGAGGTCGTAATGAAGTGTGCAAGAGACACTTACAGTTTATTCAGGGAACTTGATTTTTTCGTTTGTTCGTTTGGTTGGTTGGCCTTGTAGTATTACGGTATTATTATTATTATTTTAATAAAAGGAAGCTTAGTGTTTGATTTGATGACTACGTATATCTGTGTGTAGTGGTAGTTCAGGCAAGGGTAGCGTGTACACACACACACACACACACACACATATATATATATATATATATATATATATATATATATATATAATATATATATATATATACATATATATATACATATACATATACATATTGTGTGTGATGTATTGTTTGTGTTGTGTGTGTGTAGTGTGTGTAGTGTGCGTGTAGAGGGTGTAGTAGGTGTGTGCAGTTTGTGGGTGTGTGTGTTTGTGTGTGCGTGGATATGTATGCGTCAGAGAGAAGGAGGGTAAAAAGAAAAAGAGAATGAATGCGGGCGAACGCGCGCGTGTGTGTGTGTCTGTGAAAGAAAGAGACAGGGAGAGAAAGAGAGTGAGAGAGAGAGAAACTCACGTATCAATGCATTCGCGCACATAATCTAAGGACATGCCCTCAGTATTGACCATTCTGTCCAATTTATCGCACAGAGGATTTAAAAAACACACCGGAATACAAATCCAAGCATATCTTAGGACACGAAAACATATAGAAAAACGGGCATAAATTACCTAAAATTGCTTTCGCATACCTCACCTCCCTAGAGCCAAAACTGTGCTTAATGCATATACCCACTTCACAATCCAAGAAAAAAGTAGGTAAGACGTTATCTAACACATACAGGTGAACGGACCAGCAAGGCAGAAAATGATAGGAAGAAATGACAGAAAGCAAACGAACAAGGCAGAAACAAAGAGAGTGACAGAAAAGAGGAAATTTCTGTCACAGAATTTCCAGAAGGTGGGGATACTATTTATACTGAAAGAGCCCCCGGCATCCCCACGGGGGTGCTTTGCGCCTAAGGTATAGCTGTCAGAATAGTACAGAGGGAGAAGAGTGGCAGAACGGGTCAGACGTTCGCCTGCCAATAACTAAAGTCGAGGTTCCAGGGTTCGCTCCCCGTAGAAGCCTCGACTTTTCCCCTCAGTTTGACCCGGAAAATCGAACTGAACGTCTAGTCCTTTGTAAGGGGATGAAAAACGAGTAGCACCCGTGTTCCTTCTGGCCTTTGCACGCTAAAGATCCCATGGCAGTTGAAAATTGTAAAGAGATTGGTTGATTTCCCAGGTCCCTCCCCTTGAAGGCCAATTAACCTTCTTGCCTTTTTGAAGTCCTGGTAAAAATGATTGGGTGGGGTTGCACTGTGGCGACGAGCTCTCGAACAGGAGATCAGCACGAGTTTCACATGGTAAATCGACAGTAATCAAAATATAAAAAATTAAAATAAAAAGAATATGAATATGTATGGTGACAGATCCGTATCTATTGAAGCATCAAATCTCACCAATCAAGTGGCTGTGGGCTTAGAAAAAACAAAAACAAAAAAACAAAAAACACGTTTGTAACATAACGGTGATCATAAATCGATCTTTCTATTTATAAGCCTGTGATAGCGATATACCAATATATGGGTAGGTTCCCCCATTGCCATCGTCTACACACTGCATGTGATTGATTACCGATTTCTTTGCGGAGCTATGCAAAGCTCAGGTCCCCCAACGCAAGTTCTTTCTACACTTGGCTATCTGTAGACAGAGCCCTGAGGTGACGCCAGTGGTTGTGTGTGGGCTTTAAGTAGCGTGAATCCTTTTCACCAAAATGAAAAGAGAAAGAGAGAGAGACAGACAGACAGACAGCCAGAGAGGTGGGGGGGGGAGAGACAGAGAGCAAGAGAGAGAAAGAGAGAGGAAAGAGACAGACAGACAGTGAAAAAGAGACAGACAGCAAGAGAGAGGGAGAGACAGACAGACAGCAAGAGAGGGAGAGAGGGAGAGAAAGAGACAGACAGCAAGAGAGAGGGAGAGACAGACAGACAGCAAGAGAGGGAGAGAAAGAGACAGACAGCAAGAGAGGGAGAGACAGACAGACAGCAAGAGAGGGAGAGAGGGAGAGAAAGAGACAGACAGCAAGAGAGAGAGAGGAGAAAGAAACAGACAGGCAGTGAAAAAGAGACAGACAGCAAGACAGAGAGAGAGAGAGAAGAGAAACAGACAGACAGATAAACAGACAGACAGTGATAAAGAGACAGCAACGGAGAGAGATAGAAAGAGACAGTCAGCAAGAGAGAGATAAGAGAGACAGACAGACAGACAGACAGGCAGGCAGGCAGGCAGGCAGGCAGGCAGGCATGCAGGCAGAATATGTGTGCAAGTCTTTTTTGCCTGTTTGTATATTTGTACTTTTTTCTGTTTGAGTGTGTTTATTTGTATTTGTGTATTTTAGTGAGGGTATGTGCTTGTGAGTGTGTATGTTGAATTGCTTTTCAATAATGTGGCTTAATAACAGAAGCAAAGAAATGAACCAATAAGCAGTCAAAGAAGCAAGCGAACAAGCTGACAAACAAACAAAACCCACTACACTTCTGACTCAACAAACGGAATAAGCTATAATATAGTGCAGTGTTTCACAGTATTACAAGCAGTCCTACACTCTGGTATTCGGAGCTTGGGAGGTGAAAGCCTCGAGAGAGGCGGGGTATTGGTGCTCCAAGTCCCATCTGCACCCTCGTGGTGTTTCTTGTTAACTTCAGCTTCTGGCTTGACCACTGACTACGGGGAATGAAGCCTGATGACCACAAGGAAAGACCTGCTGGCTGCTTGGAAAGACGGCAAACTTGGGATCCCGTTCAGGGCATGTCAAACCTTGCTGAACAGCAAAATGGGCTGTGTCTGGAGCATCATGCCTAGCCACTTTGGCGGCCGTTCAAACAACCCCTGTGGTTGAAGTAAGACAGCGTTGGGAGCTAAGTGTCGAGACTATATAGTAAGGGGAAAGGTGCTGACAGTTATGCGATTGGTGGCAGGATGGTCTGCCCGAAAGAGAGATCAAGACCAGAATGGGGCAGGAAAGGGATCCTTCATTCCCTCATTGTCCAGAAGCTGGGCTGGAACTGATTGGTACGCGTTGTGTGGCTGTCCCGAGGATTGTCATCTCCCCACCTTGCCATTCAGTTTGTAAACAAGGTAACTGATGACTGGGTCCAAATGGGTCATGCAACGCATGGACAGCCCCCTTTGCTTGATGAAATGAGTGGATTGGCATCGGGAGCTTGGGAGGTGGGTGTACCGAGAGAGGCGGGGCATTGGTGCTCTGGGTCCCATCCGCACCTTCGTGGTGTTTCCTGTTAATTTAAGCAGTACTAAACTTTCGTTTTACGGATGTTAACAATATAACACAATTCTTTTCAGAAATCTTTGAAAATATCGTTGAATATATGAGCGCTGCATATCACGTTTGAGTTAAGAGAAAACACACAAAATGAAGGAGGAAAGCAGCACTTCTTTGGCATGTATCAACCATACTTTTAGCCTTTTGACTCCTGCACCCTGTCCACCAGAATCCTGCATTGTCAACCATGCTAGCAAAGCAAAAACAACCCTTTGACTCCTTCACCCTATCCACCAGCTTCCTGCAGGAAGCTAGTCGATATGGTGAAAGCGTCAACGGGTTCAGTTTTTGCAGTTGCTGGATAGAGTGAGGGAGTCAAAGACTTAAGTTTTTGCAATTGGTGTATAGGGTGCGGGAGTCTAAGGGTTAAAGGCTTTTCTTTGCTGGGAGGTCGGTACCGTGCCAGTGGGACATACCTCCGTGTTTTGTGTTCGTTGAGGCTTGGAAGTAAGCACTTGCAGTGGCCTTTCAAAGGGAATATTGCTATCAATTTCAACCGCTTTCCATCTGCACTCCAAGCCTTCATATACCAAATGTTCACAGATCGTTTCACCTCCTGCATTATGCATGAAGAACGGGAGACAGGCACGCGATCTGCACGAGCCCTGCACGTGCCATTCTCTTCCTGCTTATTTCCGGCTGTACAAAATGCACGTGAGGTCTGCCACCGTTTAATCATGAAATGTTTGCCTTGATATTTGCTCGTTTGTATGGTTTAACTTGAACTTTTAAGCAGTTTAGTGTTTGATATGAGGTGTAGAGGGTTGCAAAAGATAGGGGGTAAAAGTGCAACACACACACATACACACACACACACACACATATATATATATATATACTATATATATATATATATATATATATATATATATATATATACAGGGGGGTGCAAAAGTAGGTATACAGTTATAAAAAAAAGAAAACACGTACAATATTCGTTGCATTTATCATACAAACAAATGAATATTGAATATACATGTAATAACAAACACAGCCTTAATCCCTCAGATACTCAAACTACTTGCCGTCGGTATTCACACACTCCTCTAATCGAGAGCGGATACTCATACACACTCTAGCACAAAGAT
>CM060313.1:10210209-10220209 GCA_030674185.1 Monoplex corrugatus | reverse complement strand
ATAATAGAAGAAGAAGAAGAAGACAGCAACAAGCTTATTCGTTTTCTTATTCGTACTGTTTAAAAAGCCCAGCCAGCAGCACAAAGCCATTTCAGCACTATAACCATTTCAAAACGTACACAACATCTGCACGAAAAAATAAGCTGCTGAAAAAAAAAGTACACATGTCAATGCATGCGCCCACATAACGTACAGATACGTCCATGGCGTTGACCACTCTGTCCAAGTCATCACCAGAGGATAAAAAAAACCCAAAAAAAACCACTCACACACACACACCGAATGCAAATGTTAAATAATTAAGGACACTAAAGTATACATAAAAAATGGCCACACATTTCCTTAGAGCCAAACATGGAGTCAACACATATACCCAATAAAAAATAATCAATCCTAAGAGGATATTATTATTATTATTATTATGAACATTTAGTACGCCTAATCAAATTAATGCCCTAGGCGTTTACAATGGCAAAACATATAACCAGAATCACAAGCACACACACACACGCCCACAGAAGCACCCACACACACAAACACACACACACACACACAAACACACACACAGCATGACATGCAAATACAATGACACATTGACACTAAGACACTATAATGTCACCATTACATTACATGGGGGGAAGGGGCAGAGATTACCAGTTTTGGGAAACAGGTGAGTTTTGAGAGAGCGTTTGAATGTGGACAGAGAGGGTGAGTATCTAAGAGAGCGAGGTAACTGATTCCAGATGGTTGGAGCTTGATAGGAAAAAGAACGCTGCCCAAACCTTTTAGTGCGGACTATGGGGATACTATAGAGACGGGTATCAGATGAGGACCGCAAAGCTCGAGATGGCGTGTAGAGATGTAACAGATGGGTGAGATACTCAGGACAGGAAGACTCAATAGATTTGAAGCAGAGGCAGGCAATCTTGTAGGATATTCTTTGCTGAACAGGGAGCCAGTGGAGAGAACAGAGCAATGGCGTAACATGGTTAAATTTTGAAGAGCGGAAGATGAGACGGGCAGCATGATTTTGAACTTTCTGAAGTTTGTTAATGAGATGAGAGGGGGAACCAGAAAAAAGAGCATTACAGTAATCGAGACGGGATAGAACAAATGCACAGACAAGAGCCTTTGTCGTGTCTTCTGAGAGGAGGTGGCGGATAGAAGCAATTCGGCGGAGTTCAAGAAAACAAGTCCGACAGACGTTGCTCACATGCTGGTGGAAGGACAGGGTTTGATCAAGAGTTACACCAAGGTTACGGGCAAAATGGGAGAGAGGGATAGATGAGTCAACAAGTGTGACAGAGGTTGGAAGAGAGGGGTGATTTTGGAGTTTGGGTGGGGTGATCAAGATCAATTCGGATATACATAAGGCTTTACGGAAGACATACAGGTGAATGGACTGGCAAGGCAGAAAATGATAGGAAGAGATGACAGAAGGCAAAAGAGGAAGGAACAAAACAAAAACAGAGTGACAGAAAAGAAAAGGAAATTTCTAGCTCAGATTGTCCAGAAGGTGGGGATACAATCTACACTGAAAGAGCTCCCAGCATCCCCACAGGAGAAGCTCAAGCTTCGTTATACTGCAATTTTGGAAACAAACAAACAAACAAACAAACAAACACTGCCCTTGAGTGTTTGGAAGCACCGTACCAATGGTACACCGCCACTGTCTTTTGTAACGTGTGAGGTTTGGAGGTAAAGCACTTGCAGTTGCCTAACAGAGGAAATATTACTATCAATTTCAGGCGCTTTCCATCTGCAGCCTCAGCGGCCATTTACCGAGTGTTCACAGAGCGTTTCACCTCCTGCATTATGCATGAAGAGGAACGAGGGGCCGGCACGCGATCTGCACAAGCAGCGCGTGCGTTTTACTCTTCCTGGACTCCTCTGGCCACACGAAATTGCATATGAAGGCTGGTTACAACTTGAAGGTTGATGACAACTTGACTATGAAAGCTCTATGGTTTTATGTTTAGTGTGTTCGTTTTCGTCCCTTTTCCCCCTTTCGTGAAGGTTATTCCCTAGTTTTGAGGAACGTGAGTGCGTGTGTATGAATGGGGAGACGGGTTCACAGGCGTTTCAAGTTGTATGCGAGTGGGTTTGAGTGTGTGCGTACAGTGTGTTGATGTGTGTACATGTGCGTATGTGCGAATATATCTGTGAGCGAATACGTGTGTACATGAAAATGCGTATGTCTAAAGCGTACATACATTGTGTGTGTGTGTGTGTGTGTGTGTGTGTGTGTGTGTGGTGCGTGCGTGCGTGCGTGCGTGCGTGCGTGCGTGCGTGCGTGCGTGCGTGCGTGCGTGCGTGCGTGTTGTGCGTGCGTGCGTGCGTGTGTGTGTGTGTGTGTGTGTGTGTGTTGTGTGTGCGTGCGTGTGTGTGTGTGCATGCGTTTGTGCATGCGTGTGTGGTTGCATGACTGTGTGTGTGCGCGTTCATTGTGTGCATGCATGCATACGTGAGTGCATGCATATGTGTGTTTGTATCTGCATTTGAGAGGGACAGAAAGAAATGGATCGACAGGGACATGTGTATGTGTATGTGCGTGCGTATGTGTGTGCGTGTGCGTGTGTGTGTGTGTTATGTGTTGTGTGCGTATGTGTGTGAATGAGAGGGGAAAAAGATAGGGACAGATAGAGATACAGACAGACATACAGAGATAGAGACAAAGAGACATAGAATGAAACAGAGAGAGAGAGAACAGAGATTTTCCAAATATTAATACTGAAATGCCCCGTATCAGGGTAATAACCTGCCTCATCTTTTCTCTCCCACCAGTTGTGATTTAGAAATCGATAAGCAATGCCGATTCTTCCAGCTGCTATTCTCTGAGGGGTTGTTCTGTTCCCCACAAGAGCATTGTAGCACGTGCCTTTGAAGGTTTTTTACTTTACACTACAGAAAACCTGTCCATTCCTCCTAACAGACAACAAAAGACAAAGCTTAGACATTGTGTAGGAAAGAGACTTGCAGTCTGCTGATGTTTTCTCTGCCACAATATCTTAACATATTATATAAATATGGTGGCAGACCCACAACGAACTCACGCAGATTTTTGTAAGGATCATCGCACTCAGGGAGGTTACCTTTGTGCTCACCTTTTTTTTTTCGTCCCATTATTTTCTATGCCACCTTAATGGCCACAGAAGCTGGAACAGTTTTTATAATGCGATGATGATGATGTCGATGAGGATAATAATCATGATGCTATGGAGTTCCATCTAGGATTGAGACTGCGTGACAGGGCTGTACTTTACGCTTACTATCATAATATATCCTGGCGTCAACCAGGCCCGAAAGATACAGATACCTGTGATGCCTGGTCAGAAGATTTGAGCAACACCCTCAGAGCTTCGACTGTGTGGTCCCAGCCTTCTCAATGAGCCCATAGCACGCCCCACTCTGGGTAGGAGCTGGTCAGAGCCGAAAAATCCCACAATGATATTGTTTTTAAGGGACTGATGGGGATTCAAACCCACAACCTGTTAGTCGGTAGTCCGTTGCGTTGACCACTGCACCACGACGACTGGTCACGCACGCACAGATCTTATTTGTAACATGGATGTGGTTTGAAAAAAAAAGATTGAAATATGAACACAGCTACAAACAAAACTTTCTATTCATAAGCCTGTGATGTCTACTAGTCCGACATATTGATGGATATCCTCGCTGTCAACCGCAGCCTGTGTGGGGGCTGATAACCAATATATTATGTACATGTAGACCTTCACTTGGGATCTCTAGTATTCCACCTACACACTGATGTCTAGAGACACAGCTCTTGTAATGATGTCAGTGTTTGAGGGCTGTGGGCGTCATGAACAGCTTGGTCAACGTTTCATTATTTCATCGTGTTACTGTTGTATTACAATAACCATTACACTGGTAACATAGTCTGGGTCAAGTTTTCATAATGCTAATGATGATGATGGGGGCTGATAATCACGATACTACAGAATTCCATTCAGGGTCTGCGTTGACCGGAATGTCCTGTACGCTGCCTTTTGAAACATATCCTGGCATATCAACTAGGCCTGAGAGATACAGACACCTGCGATGCTGGTCAAGAAATTTGAGCAACACCTTCACTGACGCATCCTTGAAGTGGATGAAGGTCGAATGAGTGGTCCCAGTCTTCCCAGTGAGCCCATTGCACGCTCAGCTGTGGGTGGAAAGTGGTTGGGGCAGAAATATCTCACAATGATGATGACAGGGCAGATACAGTATCTTTGAAAGGACATGTGATTCGAACCCACAACCTTCCAGCAGTTAGTGGTTCAACCACAGCGATTTGTTTGACATGGACTTTGCTGTCATTAACAAGATGGCAGTCTTGCGGAACGATCATCACCATCACCATCATCACCATCATCATCATCGTCATCGTCGTCGTCGTCGTCGTCGTCATCATCATCATCGTCGTCGTCGTCGTCGTTGTCATCATCATCGTCGTCGTCGTCGTCGACATCATCATCATCATCATCATGTGCCCTGCTGCATGGCGCTGGCGATCATGGCCCTCCATATGTATCTATCCCTTGTTGCCGCAAGCACATTTTCCACCCTCTTTTGTGGCGCACGCGATGTCCAAGTATTTCCAACTTGAATCGTTCCGCCGTCAACACGCAAAGCCAGAACAAGATTGAGGCAGCCGAGATGTGGTTTCTAAGAAGAATGTTGAGAGTTCCATGGACAGCAAAGAAAACAAACGAGACATTCTTGACGGAGGCAGACACAAGAAGATCATTCGTAAGGAAGATTAGGAAAAGACAAGCAACATTTGTAGGCCATTTTATGAGGAAAGGGGAATTAGAGCACCTGATCACAACAGGAAAACTGGAGGGAAAGAGAGCACCAGGTAGACCCAGGGAAAAGATATTGGACGGACTTGCAGAGGACAGAGAGGATGGAAAATGTGCTTGCGGCAGCAAGGGATAGTCGCATATGGAGGGCCATGATCGCCAACGCCATGCGGTAGGGCACATGATGATGATGATTATGATGATGATATATCTCTGGCGAAAGTTTTGTGGACCCGTGTCAATATGACGACCTAGAAGATAAATCAGGTCTTCTTTGGTGTGTGGCTTACCTCGTGACTGAATAACACTGATGACGGTATGTGGCTTCATGGCTATAATTATGACACCAACGACGTCGTGTAGTGTCTTGGCGTTGCGACAGGGACTAAATGAACGTGACAGTGATGTCAAACAGCACGATGAAGAGCTGTGAAGGCGACATGGATAAAGAACACAGGAGGCTGGAAGATACATCAGTCGCCGTGGTGTAGTGGTTAGCGCAACAGACTACCGACTGGAAGGTTGTGGGTCCGAATCCCTATCAGTCCCTTCATTGTGGGATTTTTCGGCTCCAAACAGCTCCTACCCAGAGTTGGGCGTGCTATGGGCTCATTTGGGAAGACTGGGACCACACAGTCGAGTCTCATCCACTTCATGAATGCGTCATTGACAGTGTTGCTCAAATCTTCTGATCACACTACCGCAGGTGTCTGTATCTCTCGGGCCTGGTTGACGCCAGGATAAATTATGATAGTAAGCGTAGAGTACAGCCTTGTCACGCAGCCTCAATCCTAGATGGAACTCCATAGTGTCATGATTATCATCCTCATCGACATCATCATCATTATCGCATTGTAAAAACTGTTCCAGCTTCTGTGGCCATTAAGGCGGCGTATAAAATGGGACGAAAAAAAAAGTGAGCACAAAGGTAACCTCCTTGAGTGCGATGATAACAAACAAACAAACAAACAAACAAACAAACGAAACAAAACAAAACAAACAAACACACAACCAAACCAAACCAAACCAAACCAAAACAAACCAAAACAAACCAAACAAACCAAACCAAAACAAACCAAACAAAACCAAACAAAATTAATAGCAAAAACAAAAAACAAAAATGTTGGAATATACAAGTACTCACACGACTACTATGATCTTCAAGAAATCGTCGCATTGAAAACCCTCACTTCTTATTAGACCAGCAGTATGACAGTGGTGCTGAATCCTGAACCACATTAACCCTTTGACTCCCGCACCCTGTTCACCAGCATCTCACACTGTCAACCACGCTAACAAAACAAAAAACTTAACCCTTTGACTCCCTCACCCCTATCCACCAGCTTCCCGCAGTCTAGATGGAACTCTGTAGCATCATGATTATCATCCTCATCGACATCATCATCATCATTGCATTGTAAAAACTGTGCCAGAGGGAGTCAAAGGGTTAAGTTCATACAGTTGATGGATAGGGTGTGGGAGTCAAAGGGTTAATTTCGTAGTGTATCTTCCTCAACCTCTACTTTTGTCGGGCATCCAGTCACGATGAGATAAAGTGGGCACAGCTCGCGGAAGATGGTTTATTATCGTTATTTTTGTTATTATTTGTTCTGTCTTTTTCGTCATTTTATATTGCAAATCAGGCAATAACCCATGCACGATTACCTAAAGCTACGCGCCGCCTCCAAGATTTCAATGAAAATGATGGATCATGGAAGAGAGAGACGGAGAGAGAGAGAGAGAGAGAGAGAGAGAGAGAGAGAGAGAGAGAGAGAGAGAGAGAGAGAGAAAGAGAAAGAAGAGAGAGAGAGAGAGAGAGGAGGGAGAGAGAGGGGGGGGAGGGAGACACAGAACGAGAGTAACAGACAGACAAGCAGACATACAGAGACAGAGACACAGACAGACAGACAAAGAAGAGAAGAGAGAAAGAAAAACAGAAGAAGACGAAGAAGATTATGATGATGCTGAAGAAGAAGACGAAAAGAAGAAGAACAAAGAGGAGGAGGAAAAGAAGAAGAAGAAGTAGTAGTAGTAGGTAGCACAAGAAGAAGAAGAAGAAGAAGAAGAAGGAGAAGAAGAAGAAGAAGAGGGAGAAGGAGAAGAAGAAGAAGAAGAAAGAAGAAGAAGAAGGAGAAGAAGAAGAGAAGAAGAGGAAGAAGAAGAAGAAGAAGAAAGAAGAGGAAGTAGTAGTAGTAGTAGTAGTAGGTAGTAGTAGTAGTAGTAGTAGTAGTAGTAGTAGTAGTACTAGTAGTAGCAGAAGAAGAAGAAAAAGAAGAGGAAAGAGAAGAAGAAAAAAGAAGAAGAAGAAGAAAAAGAGGAGAAAGAAGCAGAGAAGAGAAGAAGAAGAAGAGGAGGACGAGGAAGAGGAGGGAGGAGGAGGAGAAGATCAGAGGTATTAACAATTCATTTCAATAAAGCAAGCTTCCACTTTTTCTCTCTTTCTTTGTACACGGCCTTGGCTTTTTCTTCCCTTCTGTCTTTCTAAAATAATAGTGATGTATACCGCAAACTATGTCAATTGAATACTAACTCTTTGACTCCCGCACCCTGTCTACCAGCTGCAAAAACTTAACCCTTCTCCTCCTCCTCCTCCTCCTGCAGAAATCTGGTGGATATGATAAGGTGAGGGAATCAAACGGTTCAGTTCTTGCTTTGCTGTCATGGTTGACAATTCAGGATGCTGGTGGACAGGGTGCCAGGAGTCAAAGGGTTATCATCAATTTTCTGTATGAATTAAAACAGATGTATTGCATTGTATCGCGCTTGTATTGTATTGTATCGTATAGTTTCGCAGATTGCGAGAGAAAACCTCATCCACATTTGGACTAATATATGGGATCATTAACCACAGAACTGAAAGCTAGGCCATAACGAAAAACACGGTAACATTTTTTTTTATAGAATTGAAACTAGACCATTGAGAGAAACACAAGATCATTCATAAGGAAGATTAGGAAAAGACAGGCAACATTCATAGGCCATTTTTATGAGGAAAGGGGAATTAGAGCACCTGGTTACAACGGGAAATCTGGAGGGAAAGAGAGCACCAGGTAGACCCAAAGAAAAAATATTGGATGGACTTGCAGAGTGGCTGAGGAGAGAGAGGGGTGGAAGATGCACTAGCGGCAACAAGGGATAGATACATATGGAGGGCCATGATCGCCAACGCCATGCGGTAGGGCACATGATGATGATGATTATGATGATGATATATCTCTGGCGAAAGTTTTGTGGACCCGTCATGTGGCAAGATCACTTGATGATGATAATGATGATACAGATAAGGGGTTAACACACGACCTTCCTCCTTCCCTCTTCCACTCCCCCGATCTCCATTTCTCTAAAAAAAAAAATTCATCAAAGGAGGAATTGTAGTATAGCCTGACCATCCTGTGATTTGTTTCCTGTTAGGTTTTGTTGGCTGAAGGACAGCACGTCATTACCTGGGCGCTGGGCGCTGGACGTTGGGCGCGTGGCGCTTGGCGCGTGGCGCTTGGTGCCTGGTGCCGGCTGTTGTATCATCGTGCCATTGTGCAACAACACGCTGAACCGAGGTGGCACTTTTATCTGTTTAATGGGATGTTGATGTAGTGGCAGTGCTCATAAAAAACTGGTTCAATGTTTATCTAGCGATTAACGAGAGAGACGTTACATTATTGAGCAGCCCGGCCGGACATTGCGCAAGGCCTTTCTTTGTTTCTTTGTTTTTTTATGTTTTGTTTTTGTTGTTTTTCTTCTTTCTCAGCGCTTTAGTGCTAATGTGGTTGTACTCACCACAAAAGCGGATGAGAGGGGGAAGGAGAGAGAGAGAGAGAGAGAGAGGAGAGAGAGAGAGAGAGCAGACAGACAGACAGACAGACAGACAGAGGGGAGAGAGAGAGGGGGAGAGAGCGAGAGAGAGAGAGCGAGAGAGAGGAGAGAGAGAGGAGAAAGAGACAGACAGACAAGACAGAGACAAGACAGAAGACAGAGACAGAGGCAAACAGAGAGACGAAGAGAGAGACAGAGAGACACACAAAGAGAGACAGAGAGAGGAGAGAGTGACAGAGGTAGAAAGAGATAGAGAGAGACACACAGAGAGGGAAAGAGGGAGGGGGAGAGTGGGAGGGAGGGAGACAGAGACAGGGGAGAGAGACAGACAGACAGAGAGAGACAGACAGAGAGAGACAGAGAAAGACAGAGAGACAGAGAGAGAGTGTGTGTGTGAGAGAGAGAAAGAGACAAGAGACACACACACAGAGAAGAGGGAGTGAGAGAGTGGGAGGGAGGGAGTTAGAGAGAGAGAGAGAGAGGGAGACAGAGAGAGAAAGAGAGGTGGAAGGAGACAGAGACAAACAGACAGACAGACAGACAGACAGACAGACAACACCAACACAACTCTGATGACAACAGTATTACAAGGAAAAGTTGAGGCCAAAAGAAATCTGGTCAGACCATTTCCCCTCCTACATGAGTATCATCATCAATATCAGCTGTTTGAAGGTGTACGGTGTAGCACACACACACACGCACGCACGCACATACACAAACACACACACACAACACACACACACGTACCCCCCCCCCCCCCCACACACACAAATATATACACACACACAAATACACACAACACACACACACACACACACACACACACACACACACGCATACACACACGCACCACGCACACCAAAACACACACACACACCACGTACCCCCCACACACACACAAATATACACACACACTACACACACACACACACACACACACACACCTACACACACCACGCACCACGCACACACACACACACACGCGCAACCACACCACACACACACACACCCCACTCACCCCACACACACACACTCCCCCCCCCACACACACACACAAGTCAAGACCGGAGTGAATGGAAGAGTGTTGTTGTGACGTCTGTTGCTTCAGCTACCATGGAACTCAGTGATGCTAACGGATGACGGGTGACTTTCGTGTGTTTGGATAGACTTGCCTGCGGCCATGTAGTCTCTAGGGCGATGGCGGAACTAAATGGAGGGGGAGGGGGATGTCTGCTGGCATAAGTCACCACCGGAGTCCTACACGGTTGTTGTTGTTGTTGTCGTTGTTATTGTATTGTTTACAAAGATCGCTGCACAGACCACGAAGTTTGGGACAATATTCATATTCATATCATCATCATCATTATGTGCCCTGCAGTATG
>CM060313.1:10167709-10197709 GCA_030674185.1 Monoplex corrugatus | reverse complement strand
AGTGAACATGTAGAAGGGGAGGGGGAGGGAATAGCGAACATGTAGAAGAAGAGGGGGAGGGAATAGTGAACATGTAGAAGGGAGGGGGGAGGGAATAGTGAACATGTAGAAGGAGAGGGGGAGGGAATAGTGAACATGTAGAAGGAGGAGGGGGAGGGAATAGTGAACATGTAGAAGGGGAGGGGGAAGGAATAGTGAACATGTAGAAGGAGAGGGGGAGGGAATAGTGAACATGTAGAAGGGAGGGGGAGGGAATAGCGAACATGTAGAAGGAGAGGGGGAGGGAATAGTGAACATGTAGAAGGAGAGGGGGAGGGAATAGTGAACATGTAGAAGGGGAGGAGGAGGGAATAGCGAACATGTAGAAGGGGAGGGAATAGTGAACATGTAGAAGGGGAGGGGGAGGGAATAGTGAACATGTAGAAGGGGGAGGGGAAGGGAAAAGTGAACGTGTAGAAGGGGAGGGAGAGGGAATAGTGAACATGTAGAAGGGGATGGAGGGGGAGGAATAGTGAACGTGTAGAAGGGGAGGGGGAGGGAATACTGAACATGTAGAAGGGGAGGGGGAGGGAATAGTGAACATGTAGAAGGGAGGGGAGGAATAGGAAATGTAGAAGGGAGGGGAAATAGTGAACATGTAGAAGGGGAGGGGAGGGAATAGTGAACATGTAGAAGGGGAGGGGAGGGAATAGTGAACATGTAGAAGGGGAGGGGAAGGAATAGTGAACATGTAGAAGGGGAGGGAGGAAATAGTGAACATGTAGAAGGGGAGGGGGGGGAGGGAAATAGTGAACATGTAGAAGGGGAGGGGGAGGGAAAAAATAGTGAACATGTAGAAGAGGGGAGGGGGAGGAGAATAGTGAACATGTAGAAGGGAGGGGAAGGAAATAGTGAAACATGTAGAAGGGGAGGGGAGGAATAATGTGAACATGTAGAAGGGGAGGGGAGGAATATGAACATGTAGAAGGGGGATAAGGGGAAAGAAATGTAAGGGAGGGAAGGGAAATGTAGAAGGGGAGGGGAAGGAATAGTGAACATGTAGAAGGGGAGGGGGAGAGGAATAGTGAACATATAGAAGTGGAGGGGAAGGAAAAGTGACATGTAGCGGGGGAGGGGAAGGAAAAGTGAACATGTAGAGGGAGGGGAGGGGAAGGGAAAAAAGTGAACATGTAGAGGGGAGGGGAAGGAAAAAGTGAACATGTAGAAGGGGAAGGGGAAGGGGAAGGAATAGTGAACATGTAGAAGGGGGAGGGGAAGGAAAAGTGAACATGTAGCGGGAGGGGGAGCGGGGAAAAAAGTGAACATGTAGAGGGGAGGGGAAGGAAATAGTGAACATGTAGAAGGGGCAGGGGAAGGAAATAGTGAACATATGGGAAGAATATGAACATGTGAAGGAGGGAGGGCGTGAGAATGTGAACATGTACGGGGAGGGGAGGGGAAGACAAAGAACATTAAAAGGAGAGGGAAGAAAAAGAGAGAAGGGGAAGGAAAGAAAAAAAGGAAAGCCATGTTGTGCGGGAGGGAGGCTTAAAACTGTGAAATTTGTGCGGGCTCGGTGACGTAAAGTGGAATAGCAGAAGTAGTCTTGGAGAACATGTCAGAAGTGGCAGCCGTGATGACTCAAACAACATCACCAACGACACAGAACATTTGTTGTTGTTGTTCATTTTGTCTTCGTTCCGACACTTTTCCAACCTCCCTATCTGTACTATGGCCTTTTGAACGCCTTCCAGTGGGTCAGCGTGTTACACCACAACAACCCCCCCCCCCCCCCTTTCCAAAAAAAAAAAAAAAAAAAGCAAGAAAGAAAGGAAAAAGAAAAAAAAAAAGCCACTTTTCCGCGGATCTGTCTTTTAAACCCTGTGATAATTTTTCTCCCTGGCTTTCGCGCTGACGTAAAGTGCCGTCTAAGTATGCAATATACGTCTTGCGAGCAACACCAGAGTTGGCCCGTTACTCTTGAAACCCACTGACAGTGAGCCAAGCTTACGACAAGGGAGGTAACAAAAGGGCGAGATGTAGGAGGAACACAACACAAGGTCTGTCACCATGTCTCAGAGTCCTGTCCCCCTTTCAGAAGGAGGGGACGGAGAAGATAAGAGATACATACAGCACGGCTGGCCAAGTCGTGGCAAGAAGAGGCAGTTACTTGTGCTTTCAGGAAGGGGGAAGACGTTGTTAGAGATGTAGGCCAGAGACACGATATACTGGCCCAAGTCTTGACAGAAAGACGCAGATGCGTGTGCTTTAGATAAATGAGAAGCTGTCAGAAATGCTTAGCTTCTAAGAGACAGTCAGCTCAGCTTACTCACCGCAGTTTGACGGTGTTTCTGTCAGCAAAGAACCAAGGATGGAAACACAAAACAAAACAAAAAACCTCAAAGGATACAGCAAAGTCTGTGAAATGGACTTGTTTGTAATGCTGATCCCAAAATGGTGTTTGTATTGTTGTTATCCTGCGACTATCGTTGTTTTACTTGGTGCCAGAAGTATTGTGGTGTTTGTTGTTCCTTGTTTGTAATGTTTGTCAGAGGGAAAGAGAGCACCAGGTAGACTCAGGGAAAGAACATATTGGGTGGACTTGCAGAGTGGCTGAGTTCAGAGAAGGTGGAAGATGTGCTTGCGACAACAAGGGATAGATGCATATGGAGGGCGGGCCATGATCGCCAACGCCATGTGGCAGGGCACTTGATGATGATGATGATGATGATGATGAATGATGATGATGATGATGATGATGACGACGATGATGACGATGATGACGACGATGATTATGATGATGATGATGAATGTTTCTCGAACTGGCGTTGTTTGCTGAGTGTGGTCCTTGACGTCTGAGCAGTGCTGTGTGCTGTTTGTTATTTGTGTGTGCCAAGATTTTAACAATAAACACGTGTTGGTATTATCGTCACTTTCTAATTTCCCTTTGCTCGAACAGCAACAACAACAACAATCATCATCATCATCATCATCATCATCATCATCATGTACCCTGCTGCATGGCGTTGGCGATCATGGCCTTCCATACGAATCTATCCCTTTTCGCTGCAATACATCTCCAACCCTCTCTGTCCTCAGCCACCCTGCAAGTCCGTCCAATATTTTCTCCCAGGGTCTATTTGGTGCTCTCTATCCCTCCAGCTTTCCTGTTGTGACAAAATGGTCTGATTCTTCTTTCTTCATGAAATGGCCTATGAATGGTCAATACTACTACTACTACTATTACTACTACTACTACTATTACTATTACTACTACTACTACTGTACTACTACTACTACTACTATTACTACTTTGCTCTGTCCTGTCTTGATTTGTTGTGCCTTGTTTTCTCTTGCTTTGCATTGTCTCATTTTTCTTGCATTGTCTTGTTGTGTTATATCTTTTGTTGCTTTGCCTAGTCTTTTATATTATTTTGTCATATCTTACCATATTGCATCTTGTCTTGCCCTGCCTTGTCTTGTCTTGCCTTGTCTTGTCTGTTTGTTTTGTTTTGTCCTGCCTTGCTTTGACTTGCTTTGTCTAGTCTTGATCCCAAAATGGTGTTTGTATTGTTGTTATCCTGCGACTATCGTTGTTTTACTTGGTGCCAGAAGTATTGTGGTGTTTGTTGTTCCTTGTTTGTAATGTTTGTCAGAGGGAAAGAGAGCACCAGCAAAAACAAGCTATTTCCAAACCAAAATCCTGAATGCCTCTTCTTCAAAAGAACTCTTTACAACCATGAATCATCTCCTTGGCACACGAAAAGATTTACCTCTCCCAACAAAACATACAAATGAAGAACTCCCATCTGTATTCTCCAACTATTTCACCACCAAAATACAAACTCTTCGTGACAGGCTTGACAGGACACCCTGTCAACCATGCCCACCTGACCCTTCCTTCTCTGGCACACCTCTTACTACTTTTACCCCAGTCTCACAAGAAGAAATTCTCAACACAATCAGATCCATGTCGTTCAAAACCTGCGAACTAGATCCTCTTCCAGGTTCTCTCTACGCCGACTGTCTCCCTAATCTCCTCCCATTCATCACTGACATCATCAACACTTCTCTTCAAACTGGAACTGTCCCTGATTCTTTCAAGTCTGCTATTGTTCACCCTCTCCTCAAGAAACACAATTTAGATCCAAATGAACTGAAAAATTACCGGCCTATCTCTAATCTCTCTTTCTTGTCAAAACTCCTTGAAAAAGTCGTCCTCAACCAGCTGAACTCTCACCTGTCTGCCAACAATCTCCTCAATCCTTTCCAGTCAGCCTACCGCCAGTGCCATAGCACTGAGACTGCCCTACTACACATTCTCAACAATCTCCTCCTTGCAACTGATACTGGCAAAGTCTCTCTCCTCACACTCCTTGATCTGTCTGCAGCCTTTGATACCATTGATCATGGTATTCTCCTTTCTAGACTTCATCATACTTTTGGCATCTCTGACATTGCTCTGTCTTGGTTCATTTCATACCTATCCAACAGAAAACAAACCGTTCTCATCAATGGCACTTACTCTCAACCTGCATACCTGACCTGTGGTGTTCCACAAGGATCTGTCCTTGGCCCTGTTCTTTTCACTCTTTACACCTCCCCCCTGTCCACCATCATCAACTCCCATTCTATAAAACACCACTTCTATGCTGATGACACCCAACTTCAAGACAGTGACTCACCTGATAATATACAGCGCCTGTTGACTCGCACCACTGAGTGTTACTCGGACATTAAGAACTGGATGACACACAATAGACTTCAGCTTAATGACGACAAAACAGAAGCTATCCTCATTGGCACCCGTCAGAAACTTTCTCAGCTGCCTCCTCTTTCTCTCCCATTATGTAACACATCAGTCCCAATTTCTGATTCAGCTAAAAACCTTGGTGTCTGCATTGACTCTACCCTCTCCATGAACAACTTTGTTTCTCAAACTGCCAGATCCTGCTACTATCATCTCCATCGTATAAGGCTGATCAGGAAGTATCTCTCTGTCGAAACAACTGCAAAACTCGTTCTCTCCTTCATAATGTCTCGCATTGACTATTGCAATTCACTCCTGTCTGGTCTTCCTGCCTCCACCATTCACATCCTACAGCGCATTCAAAACAATGCTGTACGCCTTGTACTCAAAAAGAAAAAAGCTGACCACATATCTCCTCTCCTGGCACAACTTCACTGGCTCCCTGTATCAAAGCGCATACAGTACAAACTAGACACCATGTGCTACAAAAGCCTCAATAACGCAGCCCCCGATTACCTGTCAAGCCTACTTGAGATCTATGTTCCCTCACGTACCCTCCGCTCTGCCTCCGATCCTCTGACTTTTCGCTTTCCACGCACTAAGCTCAATACCTATGGTCCACGAGCCTTCTCTGTTTCTGGTCCACTCTCCTGGAACAAACTTCCTCTCTCAGTCCGTCAGCAACCTACTTTTGTCTCCTTCAAGTCCGCTCTCAAAACTCACCTTTTCTCCTCCGCATAAAATCCTAACCCCCCTCTGCAGCCTGTCTCCGCTCGGAGGGAATCACATGGTTATAATATATAATTGTATATGCTATGCTCTCTATAATTTTCCATTGCTTTTATTCTTGCTTTTATTGCTTTTATTCTTTCTCCCCATTTATAGCCATGCGTGTGTGTGTGTGTGTGTGTGTGTGTGTGTGTGTGTGTGTGTGTGTGTGTGTGTGTGTGCGTGCGTGTGTGTGCGTGCGTGCGTGCGTGCGTGCTTGCGTGTGTGTCTGCTTCAGCGCTTAGATTTGATTTTATCGAGATTTTGCGCTATATAAATATTGTAATTATTAATTATTATTATTCTTGTCTTCTCTTCTTCCTGTTTATTTTGTCTTGTGTTGTCATAATGACTACCGGACATGTTTCCCTTTGTCTGTCCTTGCTTGTTTATTCGTTTGTTTTGTTGTTGTTTTTTATTTTTTATTTTTTTCTTATCCTTGTTTCGTCCTGTCTGGTCTCGTCCTGTCTTGTCTCGTCCTGTCTTGTTTCGTCCCGTCGTCTGGCTGTGTCGTGTCTGTCCGTCCCTTCAGTTCTGTCCAAATTCGTCTCAATTCATCTCCCCCTTCTCCCCTTTCCCCCTCCCCCACCCCCCATTCCTTAATCACTTAGATGATGTGATCGATCGTCAGGCGACGCCCCCCCCCCCTCCCCCACCCCACTCCACTCTTCCCATCCCCATCCCCATCCCCATCTGCCCCGTTCCGCCTCCTTTCCGCGCCTCATGTTTCTCCTTCCAAGCAGACCAGAGACATGTCAAGAAAGACAGGCGTCTCGTCTCTTTACGCAGGCTCGTAGAGTCTTCTGATAGAGCCTTTGATCCGAGATCTGGTATCTTGAGTTCAGAGTTCAATCCCGGCTGGCCCACAGCATTAAGAGCTGGGCCTGTTCGCTGCTCAATCGTTCTGAAAAGGAGTTTTCTGCTTCGTCTTTCATATGTCCCTCTTAGTCCATCACCCACCCATCCTGGATCTCAATTCAAGATCTTGCCTGGCCAGCGCTTACGGTTTTGCGCCGGCTCAAGGAGTTTTTGGCAAAAATAGTTGCTGGCAGATCTGAGTTATTGGAGCGGATATGGAATTGTCCCAGATTGATGAGTGCCTCTTGAGCAAACCCGGAACTCCAAGCTTTGGCCACGCCGTCTATGTGTGTGTGTCGCTGCCACACGCGACAGACAGCAACAGAGAGGTGGGGGGGGGGGGAGAAAGTAGGAAGAGAGAGACAGACAGACAGACAGACAGACAAACAGGCAGACAGAGACAGACACAGAGAGACAGACAGAGAGACAGACAGACAGACAGGCAGACAGAGACAGATACAGAGACAGATAGACAGAGAAACAAAGACAAAGAGAGGAAGAGAGAGAGCGAGACACACACACACACACACACACACACACACAGAGAAGAGAGAGAGAGAGAGACAAACAGACAGAGAGAAAGACCGAGACATCGAGACAGAGAGCGTAAGGTAGAGAGAGACAGCCAGTGATAAATAGAGACAGACTGAGAGAGAGAGAGAGAGACAGACAGACAGACAGACAGACAGACAGACAGAGACAGAGAGAGGGGTAATTTGCTCTGCACCAACCAACACCTGGACCTGGCCAGCTCATGGGTTTATGTGCCATGATCAGTTTTAGATCTTCTCCATCACACGGCACATGTGAAATTAGTGCATATGGAATTCATCACGAGCACAAAAATGTTATCTTGAGGACATTTGAAATCTGATCTTCGTAAAATCCTTCCAAACTAAACAAAACAGCAAAAACAGCGAAACAGCGAAACAGCCATCAGCAGCGACATCGTGCAGTTGCCGATGTTTCTACCAAGGTCTGTGCGCACGTAGCGCGTGACGCCGTGCCGAGCGCACAAAGTGATTTACTTGACTTATGATATTTGCAGGATGGAGACACGAGGGTGGTGTGGTGATGGATGTGGTGATTATGAAAGTGGGAGGTGCAGGGGGGGGGTCATGGAATGGAGGGTGGGTGGAGTGGTGTAGGCGGGGGTAGGCTTGACAGATTCTTCCCTCAAAGTCACCTCGACACCCTGAGGAAAACCTTAAGCAAATTGATAAAGTTATATTCAACAGATTTTTTTCTCTCTTTTTCTTCTTCGAGGTTTGTGTTTTACTTTTAAGTCTTTCGATCAGCATGTGCCCTGATTTCATGTCACGATATTCACATTCATTTCTGTCTGTCACGATGGATTTACTATTTGAAACTTGGGCTGCTCCTCTTCTTGAGAGCGCGTCGCCGCAATCCAGCACCATCATATTTTTTCACCAGAACTTTAGAAAAGCGAGAAGTCTATTGGCCTTCAAGAGTAGGGACCTGGGAAATCAACCTGACTCTCCAATGTTTTATATCAAGGTAGCCAGGTGAATGCCCTGCTCATCACGATTTTCAATTGTCATGAGATCTTTAGAGCGGGCACAGGCTAGAAGGCACACGGGTCCAACTTCATTTTCCTCCCTTTCCAAAGGACTAGACGTTCAGTTCTGTTTTCCAGTCAAACTGAGGAGAAAAGTTGAGGCCTCAACGGGAGACGAACCCTGGAACCTCAAATTTAGTTATTGGCAGGTGAGCATCTGAACCATTCTGCCGCCCCTCTCCCTAGCATAGATACAATACCCATATGTTAAGTAGGACCTCAGCACCTGGCCAGCTCATGGATTTATATGCCAGCTTAAGTCTTGTGCCATGATCAGTTTTGGATTTTCTCCATCACACGGCACATGTGACATCAGTGCATATGGGATTCATCACGAGCGCGGAAAAGCCATCTTCAGGAAATCTGAAATCTGAATTTCTAAAATCCTTCCAAACTAAGCAAAACAGCAAAACAGCGAAACAGCCATCAGCAGCGACACTGTGCAGTTGCCGATGTTTCTACCAAGGTTGTGTGCACGTAGCGCGTGACGCCGTGCCGAGCGCACAAAGTGATTTACTTGACTTATGATATTTGCAGGATGGAGACACGAGAGTGGTCTGGTGATGGATGTGGTGATTATGAAAGTGGGAGGCACAGGGGGGGGGGAGAGGACATGGAATGGGGGTGGGGGTGGGGGTGGGGTGGGGGGTGTAGGTGGGGGTAGGCTCGATTCTCCCTCAAAGTCACCTCGACACCCTGAGGAAAACCATAAGCAAATTGATAAAGTTATATAGAACAGATTTTGTTGTTGTTGGGGTGGGGGTGGGTCTTTTTCTTCTTCGAGGTTTGTGGTTTACTTTTAAGTCTTTCGATCAGCATGTGCCCTGGTTTCATGTCACGATATTCACATTCATTTCTGTCTGTCACGATGGATTTACTATTTGAAACTTGGGCTGCTCCTCTTCTTAAAAGCGCGTCGCTGCAGTGCAGCACCACCATTTTATTTACCAAGACGTCAGAAAGGCAAGCAGGCTAATGGCTTCAAGAGGAGGTACGTCAGAAGGCAAAGGCTAATTGGCATTCAAGAGGAGGTACCTGGGAAATCAACCTGTCTCTCCAATGTCTTGTATCAGGGCAGCCAGGCGAATGCCCTATTCCTAACGATTTTGAACAACCATGGAATGTTTAGCGTGCGTGGGCCAAAAGGCACATGGGCCTGACTCTTGTTTCGTCCCCAAGACGTTCATTTGATTTTCAAGTCAAACTGAGGGGAAAAGTCGAGGCTTCAACGTGGAACAGACCTTGGAACTTTGAGTTTAGTTATTGGCATGGGAACGTCTAAACCATTCTGCCACTCTTCAGTGGTCAACGTTTTTTTTATTATGAAAAGTCTAAATCAAAGTGACTGCCAAACGTTGAAGTAAACTGGAAACGGAAAAAAAACCTGAAAACAGAATAAAAAACGCGTATTCAATATAATAAAACAAGACAGGCGAAATTTTTTTCGGGTCAAATGGCCTTTGCCAAGTGAATACAAAAAACAACATAGAACAAACACACGAATTCAATGGAAAATATACAGTAGCTAGACTTCCTTGACTCTCTGTTGAACAGGAGAAAATGATATGGGGTGATGCTATCCTGCACGCTTGGAATGATGGACACTAACCATTTCCATCATCTTTTCATGAAATATCTAGCAGGACTGGCCAAGATTAAACAGCATTCAAGAAAATGAAACTCGTTCCTACCAACAAATGACTATCAATAAACATTCTTCTTAGTTTCAGTTTCAGTTTCAATTTCTCAAGATGATGTCTCTGCGCTCGGAATGAATTCCATATGCACTAAAGTCACAGGTGCCATGTGATGGAGAAGATCATCTGAGAAACTACATTTCAGCTGCTTCAATCTTGTTCTGACTTTGCGTGTTGAATGTTCACACTTCGCATCCGTACTGCGCAGTATCTATTTAATCTTTCAGCCATCAGAAGTCCGTTGTTGGACATAGGCCTTCCCCAGCTGCTTCCATTCGCTTCGTTTCAGCGCTGTTCCTCTCCAGTTCTTGTCAAATCCATCCAGGTCGTCTCTCCATCTAGTTTTCTTTCTTCCTCTATTGCGAGTGCAATGTCTACACCTCGTTGTTATTGCCCATTGCTGTCCATTGTTTCAGGTTTCATTTTCAGTATGTTAACAGTAGCGTTACAACGTTCGGAGGACCCCATGTAAGCTACCACATCAAGTGTCTTGCGATGGAAGGATCTAAACTAACCACGGCAAACGATGTAAACCTCCAGGTATGTGTTACCCGCTGGTAAAATCTTGAGGCTGTATTAAATTTGTAGGTCCCATACCTTACGAAACTGTAAATAAAACGTCTATCATTTACGTCTATTGTTCATCAAAACAAATAATGAAATTTCCTTCTCCATACCGACAACAAGACCTACCTTTTAAATCTCTACCATTGCTGTCAATCAGACTTCAGCAAAATACAAAACAAAACAAAAAACAAAACAAAAAACAAACAAACAAATAAAAACCAAAGTATGACACGTACAAGCAAACAGGAACCAGAACAAAGCGAAAATAGAATTTGAACGCGTATTTCAGACAGGTCCAAATGTTTGGTCATCTCCCTTTTGTCAAGCGTAAACGTAAGACAACAAAGAACAAAATAACAAACAAATGCAAACCTTGGTGGAAAACAGCAAAATTTCCCTGTTGTTTCGTTGTGCAAGATAAAAGTCAGCTCCCCCACAATCACAAACTCGAAATATACCATCAGTTATTCTCTTCCGTACATGCATGAAACACGATCGAAATCACCAACACGATCAGCACTGCTCTCAGTCACCACAGGCCCATGGAAATTCAACATTCCATACCGCATTTTCAAATACTAGCATCCAAAGTTATTCAACATAAATTCACTGTCCTCCTCCACAATCCAGTGCGTGTAAGCTTTCAATCCCCTCCCCGATCCCCCATAATCACCATTGATCCAGTACTCTCACAATCCCACCATTGTCCAATGTGGGGATGCCAGGGGATCTTTCAGTATAAATAGTATCCCCATCTTGTGGAAATTCTGCGCTAGAAATTTCCTCTTTTCTGTCACTCTCTTTCTTTCTGCCTTGTTTCTTTGTTTTCTGTCACTTCTTCTTATTTTCATTTTGCCTTGTTGGTCCGTTCACCTTTCTTCTATTAGGATTAATAATTGGGTACATATGCATTGACTGCATGTGGGTGGGGATATTATTTATACTGAAAGAGCCCCAGCATCCCCATTGTGGTGGTGGTGGTGGTGATCTTACATGTGGTTTTAGTGAGTTTCACTGTACCACTTATGCATGAACCAACGAAGAAAAGATTGTCCTGGTCGTTCCATAACCCCAAAGTCGTAGGGAGTGAGGTGGTAGAGACCTCGACTTTTTCTTCGGGTGGAGGGGGGGGCAGCATCTCTCTCTCTCTCTCTCTCTCTCTCTCTCTCTCTCTCTCTCTAACTGCCTTACCTTTCCCTGACTTTGAAGAGAGTTGGGTACCCATTCAGAGCGGGGTAGACTGAAGATCGCACACATTTATAAATTCACACGGGCGTTGAGTTTCGGTTTCAATTTCTCAAGATGACGTCTCCGCGCTCGGAATGAATTTCATATGCACTAACAGCACAGGTGCGGTGCATGTGATAGAAAAGATCCAGAATGATCATGACACAAGCCTTAAGCCTGCAAATAATCCCACGAGCTGGCCAGGTCCTCAGGTCCTATCTAGATAATAAGACTTCGGAAAGGCAAGAAGGCCAACTGGTCTTCAAGGGGTGGGGCCTGGGAAATTAACCTATCTCTCCAATGTTTTTATTTTACCAAGGCAGCTGGGCAATGCTCTGCTCCTCATGATTTTCAACTGCCGTGGCATCTTTAGCGTGCGCAACCAGAAGACACACGGGTCCGACTCGTTTTTCATCCTCTTCCGAAGGACTAGACGTTCACTTCGATTTTCCGGTCAAACTGAGGAGAAAAGACGAGGCCTGTACGGGGAGCGAACCCTGGAACCTGGAGTTTAGTTATTGGCAGGCAAACGTCTGAACCATTCTGCCACTTTTCTCACCTTTGAAGGCGTTGAGTCGCACCCGTGTTACATCATGTAAGCAGATAAGAAGACTAGTGCTATACCTCTGCGCCCACCAGACTTTTGCGGCAAGATAAAGGTCTGTACTGATGGTGTTTTTTGTTGTTGTTGTTTTTTTCACTTTTTTTGATCGAGTGGCAAAGGAAGAGATAGGCTGGTTTCACTTGTTATACCCAACTGTTTTCAGTGTGTGTGTATGTGTGTGTGTGTGTGTGTGTGTGTGTGTGTGTGTGTGTGTGTGTGTGTGTGTGTGTGTGTGTGTGTGTGGTGTGTGTGTGATTATGTCTGTAAGTGTGTGTGTGAGTATGTGTGTCAGCGTGTGTGCGTGTGTGAGTGTGTGAGTGTGTGTGTGTGAGTGTGTGTGTGTGTGTGTGTGTGTGTGTAAGTGTGTGAGTATGTGTGTGAGTGTGTGTGTGTGTGTGTGTGTGTCGGTGTGTGTGTGTCAATGTGTGAGTGTGTATGTGTGTGTGTGTGTAAGTGTGTGTGTGTGAGTGTGTGTGTGTGTCAGTGAGTGTGTGTGTGTGTCAGTGTGTGTATGTCAGTGTGTGTGTGCGTGTGCGTGTGCGTGTGTGTGTGTCAGTGTGGTGTGTGTGTATGTGTCAGAGTGTGTGTCTGTGAGTGTGTGTCAGTGTGTGTGTGTGTGTGTGTGTGTGTGTGTGTTCACGTGTGTGTGTGTGTGTGTGTGTGTGTGTGTGTGTGTGTGTGTGTGTGTCCATCCGTGTGTGTGTCTGTGCATGTCTGTGCACGTGCTCGCACTCCTACGCGAGTTTTCCTAGCGTTTAAATTTTCTGTGGCGTTTGTCTGAAACACGCGATAAGGTCAATAAAAGCTGTGAATGTCCTTGGACACCCATCCTAACGTGGGTGACTGAGTTTTATGTGGACAGGAAACACCCTACGTCACGATAATGGTTTGGCGAGGCGATGGGGGATGGGGGAGTAGGGAATCGAACAATTTAGCTAAGATCCCTGGCTAAGACCAGTCGCCTTAGAGTAGTGGTCAACGCAACAGACTACCGACTGGAAGGCTGTGGGTTCGAATCCCCATCAGTCTTTAAATCTATGTCATTGTGGCATTTTTCGGCTCAAACCGGCTCCTACCCAGAGTTGGGCGTGCTATGGGCTCACTGGGAAGACTGAAACCACACAGTCGAGTCTCATCCCTTCACGGATGCGTCACTGAGGGTGTTGCTTAAATTTTCTGACCAGCACCACAGGTGTCTGTATCTCCCTCTCGGGCCTGGTTGACGCCAGGATATATTACGATAGTAAGCGTAGAGTACAGCCCTGTCAAGCAGTCTCAATCCTAGATGGAACTCCATAGCATCATGATTATCATCCTCATCGACATCATCATCATTGCATTATAAAAAAAAAACTGTTCCAGCATCTGTAGCCATTAAGGTGGCATAGAAAATAATGGGACAAAAAAAATCTCTGGCTAACGCCTCGTGTCCACCAGGAGCGGAGTATGGCGGGGGTGGGGGTGGGGGTGGCAGTGGGGCGTGGAGGGGGTGGAGGGTTTCCAGGGCTTCTGGACACCCCCACCCCCGCTACCCATCCTCTTTCCAAGCTGTCCCAGATTTGATATGCTGTTGAGGAGACAAGTAAGAAAAACATGAAAAATGTTCTTTGAAACTTCAACCAAATTAAGCATGATTTTATTAATAGAAAGAAGCAAACATACACACACACACACACACACACACACACACACACACACACACACACACACACACACACACACACACACACACACACACACACACACACACACACACACACACACACACACAAGAACATCACTAAAGAAGATTAGGAAAAGACCAGCAACATTTTACAGGGCATTTTTTTGTTTGAGGCAAGAGAAATTTGAGCGTTAAGTCACAACAGGAAAGCCAGAAGGAAAAATAAAACAGCGCCAGATAGATTCAGGGATAAAATTTAGGCAGTTTTGCAGCCTGGCTGAGGACAGAAAGGGTAGGAGATATCATGCGGCGACAAAAGATATATTCGTGTGGAGGGCCATGATCGCTAACTCTATCTGGCATGGCACATGATGATGGTAATGACTGTCAATGTAGTGTACCAAATGCCTTCTATGTTATCCTCTGGACAAAACATTTTTTCTTGGGGAAGCATAGCCCTGGACCCCCACCCCCTCTACATTTTATTAAAAAATCCCTCTTCCCCAACAAGACCATAACCCGTCCAAGTTTCAATTTCTGTTTCAGTTTCTCAAGACGACGTCTCCGCGCTCGGAATGAATTCCACATGCACTAAAGTCACAGGTGCCATGTGATGGAGAAGATCCAGAATGATCACGGTACATGCCTTAAGCCTGCACATAAACCCATGAGGTCCTACCTAATAGTACCATAACCCTGGGGTCGTAGGGTAGTGAGGTGGTAGAGACCTCAACTTTTCCCGGGGCCACCACCACGAGGGCGGCGTCCATCCCCTCTCTCTCAATTCAAATTCATATTCATATTTACATTTTTTTTAACCAAGACTTCAGAAGGGCAAGAAGGCTAATTGGTCTTCAAGGGGTGGGACCTGGGAAATCAACCTATCTCTCCAATGTTTTATACCAAGACAGCCAGGCAATGCTCTACTCTTCACGATTTTCAACTGCCGTGGGATCTTTAGCGTGCGCAGCCAGAAGGCACACGGGTTCGACTCGTTTTTCATCTCCTTCCAAAGGTCCAGACATTCAGTTGGATTTTCCAGTCAAACTGAGGAGAAAAATCGAGGCCTGTACGAGGAGCGAACCCTGGAACCTGGAGTTTAGTTATTGGCAGGCGAACGTCCGAACCATTCTGCCACTCTTCTCCCTTCATGCATACCCCTAAATGATACTTCGATGAGTTGCAGGATGAACGTTTACTACTTTTCAGGCAAAATGTTTATATGAAAAGAACAGCTATAAACGGGGACAATTTCTCCCATGTCTCAGCACGTGAACAGTCTGACAGTGAAAAAACCGTTGCCGTGGGATCTTTAACCATAACTGAGTGAAGTCAAAACATTGGGTTTCAGTTTATCGGCAAATCCACTGTAAAAGGAACTATTTTCCAGCGCAATCCATTTTCACCTTATAGATCTACTTACGTCTCGCCACTGGTCGAGACTTGCTGGCTTTTAAGTCTTGTTGACATTTAGAGAGAAACACCATTTATCGAATAGTACCTACTTTGCTTATTTATTCATTTTGAGAGAGAGAGAGAGAGAGAGAGAGAGAGAGAGACAGACAGACAGACAGACAGACAGACAGAGAAAGACACAGAGAGAGAGACAGAGAGAGAGAGTGTTGTGTTATGTTTGTGTTTGTGTTGTGTTGTGTTGTGCTGTGTTTGTGTCTGTGCTTGTGTTGTTGTGTGATGTGGTGTGGTGTGATGTGTGTGTGTGTGTGTGTGTGTGTGTGTGTGTGTGTGTGGTGTGTGTGTGGTCGAGTGTGTGTGTATGTGTGTATGTGTGTGTCTGTGTGTTGTGTGTGTGTGTGTGTGTGTGTGTTGTGTCTGTGTCTGTGTCTGTGTTGTTGTCGTGTAGTTTCTTCATCAGACAACCGCACGACAGACACCATGGCCAAGAAGTTAGGAAGTCGTAGTTTCCAACCAGCAGATCTGAGTTCATCAATTTCTTAACCCTTTGACTCCCTCACCCTATCTGCCAGCATCCTGAAAACAAAAACTTGGGCCCTTTCACACCTTTACCCTATCCACCAGCTTCCTGAGGTGAGGAATCAATGGGTAAAGTTTTTGCAGCTTTTGGACAGGCTGCAGGAGTGAGAGGCTTAAACTTCAGCTTGTGCTAGTGAGATATGCTCAAAGCTGTACTCTTTATTGTACGTTTCATCATCATCAATCATCATCATCATCAGGTACCCGCGCATGGCGTTGGCGATCATGGCCTCCATAGAATCTATCTCTTGTTGCTGCTTTACATCTCCACCTCCTGTCCTCAGCACCTGGTGTCTGTCAATATTTTCTTCCTAGGTCTACTTGGTGCTCTCTTTTCCAGCTTTCCTTTTACCTCTTAATTTTCTTTCCGTTTCCTTTTCTTTATAAATGGTCTATACTGTTGCTTGTCTTTTGTGACCAGGTGTTCTAATTCTCCTTTCCTCGTTAAATGGTCTATACATGTTGACTCATTTTTCCTTAATCTTCTTTATTAATGATCTTCTTGTCTCTGCCTCCTTCAAGACTGTCTCTTTGTTTTCTTCGATGTCCATGGAACTCTCAACATTCGTCTTAGAAACCACATTTCAGTTGCCTCAATTCTGTTCTGACTTTGTGTGTTGAACGTTTGTGGGCCAACTCTTGTAATATTCTCTTCGCCGCTGAGGCCATAGCGTTGCGCACAGCAGACACTCCTCCACTCCTGCCCTCACCCCCCCCCCTCCATCCAGTTTGCGTGTGCTGTGTGCCCTGCTGGAGCTTTTGGTCTTGTTGGGTGATTGATTCGGTGAATGATAAGGTGTGCCGTGCTTTGGTTTGATTACTGTATCAAGATCTAGCACCTTATAAATGTCATTATAAATAAAAGTGCCATTATGAATATTGGAGAAGAAAAATCGATGCATAATAATGATAATAGAAAGCTTCTGTTCATAAGCTTACATGAAAGAAAGTCGATTCCTTGAATTGTTAACAATATCTGTTTTAGACAGTGTACCTGTACAGAGGAAAAAAAAACATCAGGGAGACCCAGGGAGAAAATATTGCACGGGCTTGCAGAATTCTTGAGTACAGAGAGGGTGGGAAATGTACTTGCAGCGCCAAGGGATGGATTTGTATGGAGAGCCATGATCGCCAACACCATGTGGCAGGTACATGATGATGGTGATGATGATGATGATAGTGAATTGTACAGATATAGATGGTCTCATCATCATCATCAAGTGCCTTGCCACATGGCGTTGGCGATCATGGCCCTCCATATGCATCTGTTGCTTGTTGCTGCAAGTACATCTTCTACCATCTCTTTCCTCAGCCACCCTGCAAGTCCATCCAATATTTTCTTCCTGGGTCTCCCTGGTGTTCTCTTTCCCTCTTTCCCTCCAGCTTTCCTGTTGTGACAAGGTGCTCTAATTTCTCCTTTCCTCTTAAAAATGGTCTATACATGTTGCTTGTCTTTTGTGACCAGGTGTTCTAATTCTCCTTTCCTCGTAAAATGGTCTATACATGTTGCTCGTTTTTCCTAATCTTCTTTATTAATGACCTTCTTGTCTCTGCCTCCTTCAAGACTGTCTCCTTTGTTTTCTTCGATGTCCATGGAACTCTCAACATTCGTCTTAGAAACCACATTTCAGTTGCCTCAATTCTGTTCTGACTTTGTGTGTTGAACGTTTGTGGGCCAACTCTTGTAATATTCTCTTCGCCGCTGAGGCCATAGCGTTGCGCACAGCAGACACTCCTCCACTCCTGCCCTCACCCCCCCCCCTCCATCCAGTTTGCGTGTGCTGTGTGCCCTGTGGAGCTTTTGGTCTTGTTGGGTGATTGATTCGGTGAATGATAAGAGTGTGCCGTGCTTTGGTTTGATTACTGTATCAAGATCTAGCACCTTATAAATGTCATTATAAATAAAAGTGCCATTATGAATATTGGAGAAGAAAAATCGATGCATAATAATGATAATAGAAAGCTTCTGTTCATAAGCTTACATGAAAGAAAGTCGATTCCTTGAATTGTTAACAATATCTGTTTTAGACAGTGTACCTGTACAGAGGAAAAAAAACATCAGGGAGACCCATGGAGAAAATATTGCACGGGCTTGCAGAATTCTTGAGTACAGAGAGGGTGGGAAATGTACTTGCAGCGCCAAGGGATGGATTTGTATGGAGAGCCATGATCGCCAACACCATGTGGCAGGTACATGATGATGGTGATGATGATGATGATAGTGAATTGTACAGATATAGATGGTCTCATCATCATCATCAAGTGCCTTGCCACATGGCGTTGGCGATCATGGCCCTCCATATGCATCTGTCGCTTGTTGCTGCAAGTACATCTTCTACCATCTCTTTCCTCAGCCACCCTGCAAGTCCGTCCAATATTTTCTTCCTGGGTCTCCCTGGTGTTCTCTTTCCCTCTTTCCCTCCAGCTTTCCTGTTGTGACAAGGTGCTCTAATTTCTCCTTTCCTCATAAAATGGTCTATACATGTTGCTTGTCTTCTGTGACCAGGTGTTCTAATTCTCCTTTCCTCGTAAAATGGTCTATACATGTTGCTCGTTTTTTCCTAATCTTTTATTAACGATCTTCATGTGTCAGCCTCCTTCAAGACTCTCTCCTTTGTTTTCTTCGCTGTCCATGGAACTCTCAACATTCGTCTTAGAAACCACATTTCAGTTGCCTCAATTTGTTCTGACTTTGTGTGTTGACGTTTGTAGGCCAACCATTGTAACATTCTCTTCGCCACTGAGGCCAAAGCGTTGCGCACAGCAGACACTCCTCCCCTCCTGCCCTCACCCCCCCCCCTCCATCCAGTTTGCGTGTGCTTGTGTGCCCTGCTGGAGCTTTTGGTCTTGTTGGGTGATTGATTCGGTGAATATAAGAGTGTGCCGTGCTTTGGTTTGATATCTGTATCAAGATCTAGCACCTTATAAATGTCATTGTAAATAAAAGTGTCATTATGAATGTTGGAGAAGAAAAATCGATGCATAATAATGATAATAATAAAAAGCTTCTATTCTTAAGCTTACATGGAAGAAAGTCGATTCTTGAATTGTTAACAATTTTTGTTTTAGGCAGTCTACCTGTACAGAGGGAAAAAAACACCAGGGAGACCCATGGAGAAAATATTGCACGGGTTTGCAGAGTGGTTGAGGACAGAGAGGGTGGGAAATGTACTTGCAGCGCCAAGGGATGGATTGTATGGAGAGCCATTATTGCCAACGCCATGTGGCAGGGTACATGATGATGGTGATGATGACGATGATAGTGACTTGTACAAATAAAGATGGTCTCATCATCATCATCAAGTGCCTTGCCACAATGGCGTTGGCGATCATGGCCCTCCATATGCATCTGTCCCTTGGTGCCGCAAGCACATCTTCTACCATCTCTGTCGTCAGCCACCCTGCAAGTCCGTCCAATATTTTCTTCCTGGTCTACTTGGTGTTCTCTTTCCCTCCAGCTTTCCTGTTGTGACCAGGTGCTCTAATTTCTCCTTTTCTCATAAAATGGTCTATAAATGTTGCTTGTCTTTTGTGACCAGGTGTTCTAATTCTCCTTTCCTCGTAAAATGGTCTATACATGTTGCTTGTCTTTTCCTAATCTTCTTTATTAATGACCTTCTTGTCTCTGCCTCCTTCAAGACTGTCTCCTTTGTTTTCTTCGTTGTCTATGGAACATTCGTCTTACAACCCACATTTCTTTGCCTCAATTTTGTTCTGACTTTGTGTGTTGACGTTTGTAGGCCAACTCTTGAAACATTCTCTTCGCCGCCGAGGCCATAGCGTTGCGCAAAGCAGACATCCTCCCCTCCTGCCCTCAGCCCCCCTCCATCCAGTTTGCGTGTGCTGTGTGCCCTGCTGGAGCTTTTGGTCGTTGTCAGGTGATTGCTTTATTGAATGATGAGAGTATGCCGTGCTTTGGTTTGATTTTTGTATCAAGATCTAGCGCCTTATAAATGTCATTATATGTAAAAGTGTCATTATAAGTATTGGAGAATAAAATTCGATGGGTAAAAAAAAAAAAAAAAAAAAAAAAAAAAAATTTCTTAAGCTTGCACGGAAGAAAGTAAGTCGATTCCTTGAATTGTTGACAATTTTTGGTTTAGACAGTGTACTTGTACAGAGGGAAAAAAAGAACATCAGGTAGACCTGGGGAGCAAATACTGCACGGGCTTGCAGAGTGGTTGAGTACAGAGAGGGTGGGAAATGTACTTGCAGCGCCAAGGGATAGTAGATTTGTATAGAGGACCATGATCGCCAACGCCATGCAGCAGGGTACATAATATGATGCTGATGATGGTGGTGGTGACTTGTACAGATATAGATGGTCTCATCATTATCATCAAGTGCCCTGCCACATGTCGTTGGCGATCATGGCCTTTTCCATATGTATCTCTCCCTTGTTGCCGCTAGCACATCTTCCACCCTCTCTGTCCTCAGCCACTCTGCAAGTCCGTCCAATATTTTCTCCCTGTGTTTACATGGTACTCTCTTTCTCTCCACCTTTCCTGTTGTGACCAGGTGCTCCAATTCCTCTTTCCTCATAAAATGGCCTAAAAATGTTGCCTGTATTTTCTTTATCTTCCTTATGAATGATCTTCTTGTGATTGCCTCCACCAAGACTGTCTCATTTGTTTTCTTTGCTGTCCATGGAACTCTCAACATTCTTCTTAGAATCCACATCTCGACTGCCTCGATCTTGTTCTGGCTTTGCTTGATGACTGTCCACGCCTCACAATGGTATAACATTATCGGTTCTATATAACATTCAAGAACTCTCTTCCTGATGGTCTAGATGGTCTAGAATATCAGTTACTGTGACCTTGAGGTAACATTATATTTATTAAAACTGCACGTGCAACGAGGGAAAAATGGTAGACTGTGACAACTACAAAGATGGGGTTTTAATATTGTCTGAAATTCCTTAGAATATGATGTTCACACAACTCCCTCAGAAAGTTGATGATTTTAGGCACTTTTTTAAAGGTCCATGTGACCTTGACCTTGGTGCCTTACATTTTAAACTTTGACCTTCACGACTACACAACAGTCCACATATTTTTTTCTATTTTAAACGCTGATATACAGACGCAAATACAAACGCACACAACCACGCACAAACACGCACACACACACACACACACACATACACAATACATACATTCATACATATATACATGCATACATACATACATACATACATACATACATACATACATACATACATACATACATACACGCACGCACACACGCACACACACACACACACACACACACGCATAGACACACAAATACACACACATACGGAAACACACACACACACACACACACACACACACATACGCAAACACACACACACACACACACACACACACACATACACACACATACACACATCATAATCACACACAAACACATATAACAAACACACAAACACACCCCTCTGGTCGAGACAGAGAGAGACAGACAGAGACAGACAAAGACAAAGACAGAGAGGGAAGGAGGGAGGGAGGGAGAGAAAGACAGAGAGAGAGAGAGAGAGGGTGGGAGGGAAGTCTTGTACTGGGTCAGAGGGATTAGAGGTTGGGCGAGAGACAAGAAAACACTCAAAATCAGACAGCATCATCTGGCAGAGAACAAACCAAAAGAAAAATGAAGGTTTCACAAAAGGCACTTATGATAGAAGAAAGAAGGCACAGAGACCTTAACTTGTCTTGGGGTCAGTATTATGAAGGCGATGCTCATCTTCTCTCTCTCTCTCTCTCTCTCTCTCTCTCTCTCTCTCTCTCTCTCTCTCTTTTCTCTTTCTCTCTCTTTCTTTCTCTGTCTCTCTCTTTCTTTGTCTCTCTCTCCCTCTCTCTTTCTTTTTCATTCTCCTTTCTCTCTCTTTTTCTCTTTCTTTCTCTCTCTCTCTCTCTCTCTCTCTCTCTCTCTCTCTCTCTCTCGTTGAGTTATCTTCTCTATATTTGAAAAACGTCAGACACCCATTCACATCTGGGTAGACTGGAGAACGCTCCAATACATACCGAAAAAAAAAATCAATGCAAAAGACAGAAAAAAGAAAGAGAGAAAAAGACAGTAAGAAAAAGAAAATATAAGGATAGTAAGGAGATCATAAAAAAACAGCACGAAAGAGGGATAAATCAATATACACCTCCATACTATGGACAATCAGACACACCTCCATACTATGCACAATCAGACACATCTCCATACTATGGACAATCAGACACACCTCCATACTATGGACAATCAGTCACACCTCCATACTATGCACAATCAGACACACCTCCATACTATGGACAATCAGTCACACCTCCATACTATGCACAATCAGACACACATCCATACTATGGACAATCAGACACACCTCCATACTATGCACAATCAGACACACCTCCATACTATGCACAATCAGACACACCTCCATACTATGCGCAATCAGACACACCTCCATACTATGGACAAGCAGATACACCTCCATACTATGCACAATCAGACACACCTCCATACTATGGACAATCAGTCACACCTCCATACTATGCACAATCAGACACACCTCCATATTATGCACAATCAGATACACCTCCATATCATGCACAATCAGACACACCTCCATACTATGCACAATCAGACACACCTCCATACTATGGACAAGCAGACACACCATACTATGGAAAATCAGAAACAGCTCCATACTATGCACAATCAGACACACCTCCATACTATGGACAATCAGACACACCTCCATACTATGGACAATCAGACACACACACATCCATACTATGCACAATCAGACACATCTCCATACTATGGAAAATCAGACACACATCCATACTATGCACAATCAGACACACCTCCATACTATGCACAATCAGACAACCTCCATACTATGACAATCAGACACTACCTCCATACTATGCACAATCAGACACACCTCCATACTATGCACAATCAGACACACCTCCATATATGCACAATCAGTACACCTCATACTATGCTCAATCAGACACACCTCCATACTATGCACAATCAGACACTACCTCCATACTATGCACAATCAGTACACCTCCATACTATGCACAATCAGACAACCTCCATACTATGGACATCAGAACACTCCATACTATGCACAATCAGACAACCTCCATACTATGCACAATCAGACAACCTCCATACTATGGCAAATCAGACAACCTCCATACTATGCACAATCAGAACACCTCCATACTATGGTAAATCAGACAAACCTCCATACTATGACATCGCAAACCTTTCATACTATGACCAATCAGACACACCTCCATACCTGAGACAATCAGACACACCTCCATACTATGCACATCAGAACCTCATACTAGGGACAAATCAGACAAACCTCCATACTATCGAGACAAATCAGAACGACCCAAAAGACTAATGAAGAACGAACAACCCCAGACTAGCACATCACACCCCTCTCACAAACCCAACAATGAAACAGAAACTATACAACATCGAGACAACATATACCATCCCTACTCACGTCCACAAGACAAAGAAGAACGAACAACCCTAGACAGACACCACCACCCTCTCACAACCACAAGACAAAGGAGAACAAACAACCCACAGACAGACAACAATACCATCCCTCTCACGACCCACAAGACAAAGAAGAACGAACAACTCCCCAGACAGCACCACCACCCTTCTCACAACCCACAAGACAAAGGAGAACTACAACCCCACAGACAGACAACAACCATCCCTCTCACGACCCACAAGACAAAGAAGAACGAACAACTCCCCAGACAGCACACCACCCTTCTCACAACCCACAAGACAAAGGAGAACTAACAACCCACAGACAGACAACAACACCATCCCTCTCACGACCCACAAGACAAAGAGAACGAACAACTCCCAGGACACACACCACCACCTTCTCACAACCCACAAGACAAAGGAGAACTAACAACCCACTAGACAGACAACAACACCATCCCTCTCACGACCCACAAGACAAAGAGAACGAACAACTCCCCAGACAGACACACCACCCTCTCACAACCCACAAGACAAAGGAGAACTAACAATCCCTGAGACAACAACATCACGCTTCTCACAACCCACAAGACAAAGGAGAACCAGCAACCCCTGAGACAGACAACACCATCCTCTCACAACCCACAAAACAAAGGAGAACCAACAACCCCTGAGACAGACAACACCAAATCTCTCACAACCCACAAACAAAGGAGAACCAACAACCCTGAGACAGACAACACCATCCCTCTCAAACCACAAAACAAAGGAGAACCAACAACCCCTGAGACAGACAACACAAATCTCTCACAACCCACAAACAAAGGAGAACCAACAACCCTGAGACAGACAACACCACCCTCTCACAACACAAGAGACTCACCTGAATATATCCATCTCCTTTGTTCATCATGTAGCCCAGCACAGGAATGCCCAAAGCCTGTGAGATCAGATTGACGGTCTGAATGGTGGACACATTTCCAAACACCACGAGCACGTGCAACGAGCTCCGTCTCCCTTCCATCAAGTTGCACACGGCGGACAGGGTGGCCTTCAGGTCACTCTTGGCGGGCACGGCCTGCCCGAACCAGTGAATGTCCTGACTGGCATTGTTGAAGTCGCGCAAGGTGCGGTAGAACACCGCCTGGAAGTCCTCGAAGTCCTCCTCCTCGAAGACGGCGGTGACGTTGACGCGGACAGCGGCGCGCATGGTGGTGACAACGCCAAGGACGAAGAGCGCGAAGCCCAGAAGCAGGCAGCAGCAGTGCCGAAAGGCTAGCCGCGCCATGCTAGGCCCGCTGCCCGCTCCCCCTCACGTGTCCGCTGCTGCTGCGCCGCGCCCCGAGCCACAGGTGGGGAATGGGCAGGGTGCGTCATCGCTTTGGGCTCCGGCCGCTGCTGGCCCTTCACCGGGGCCCCAGGTCGGCAGCCGACCTTAACGATCCTCCTGGCCTATCTGCTGCTGCCTGCTGAAACACAAGAGTTTTGCACCTTAACAGCAGTTACTGACATCAAATCTATCTTTGCGCTTTGCACATTAAATTAACTCAACAACAATCACAGACGTTAAATTCATCTTTGAGTTTTGCACATTAACTCAATAGTCAAAGACATTACATTAATCTCTGAGCTTTGTACATTAACTCACAATAGTCACATACATTAAATCTATCTATGTGCTTTGTATATTAGCTCAACAAGTCGTAGACATTAAATTTATTTTTGAGTTTTGCACATTAATTCAACAACAGTTTCAGGCGATAAATTAATCTTTGAGTTTTGCACATTAACTCGACAACAGTCACAGATATTAATCAATGTGCTATGCATATTAACTCAACAACTCATAGACAGTGAATTTATTTTTGAGTTTTGCACATTAACTCAACAACAATCACAGACATTGAATTTATCTTTGACCTTTGCATATTAACTCAACAACAGTCACAGATATTAAATGTATCTTTCAAAGGGTTGGCAGAAAATTTTATCTAAGGGTTAATAGACACATTTTAAGGACTGATAGAAGCTTTTATGTAAAAGTTGGTAGAAGCTTTTGAGGGTTGTAGAAGCTTTTAAGGGTTGGTAGGAGCTTTTGTTTGAGTGTTGGTAGAAGCTTTTAAGTGTTGGTAGAAGCTTTTAATGGTTGGTAAAGTTTCTAAGGGTTGGTAGGAGCTTTTAATGGTTGGTAAAGTTTTTAAGGGTTGGTAGGAGCTTTCATTCAAAGGTTGGTAGAAACGGTTATTTTAGGGTTGGTAGAAGCTTCTTTTAGTGTTGGCAGAATCTTTTATTTAGGGGCTAGTGGAAATTTTTATCTAAGGGTTAGTAGAAGCTTTTATTTCAGGGTTGGTAGAAGTTTTTACATAAGGGTTGGCAGACACTTTCATTTAAGGGTTGGAAAAGCTTTAAGGGTTGATAGAAGCTTTTATTTAAGTGTTGGTAGAAGCTTTTAAGGGTTGGTAAGAGCTTTTATCTAAGGGTTGATGGAAGCTTTTATCTAAGGGTTGGTGGAATCTATTACTTAAGGGCTGGTAGAAGCTTTTACTTAAGGGTTGGTAGAAGCTTTTAAGGTTGGTAGGAGCTTTTAATGGTTGGTAGGAGCTTTATCTAAGGTTTGGTAGAAGCTTTTAAAGGTTGGTAGAAACTTTTAAGGGTTGGTAGGAGCTTTTATTTAAGGGTTGGTAGAAGCTTTTATTTAAGGGTTGGTAGAAGCTTTTAATTAAGGTTTGGTAGAAGCTTTTATTTAAGGGTTGGGAAAAATTTTTAAACCCTGATAGAAGCTTTTATTCAAGGGATGGTAGAAGCCTTTTTTTAACGGTTGGGAGAATCTTTTAAGGATTGGTAGACGCTTTTATTTAAGGGGTGGTAAAAACTTTTGTTTAAAGGTGGGTAGAAGCTTTCATTTAAGGGTTGGCAGAATCTTTCTCAAGGGTTGGTAGAAGCTTTTTTTTAAGGTCAGTAGAATCTTTTAAGAGTTGGTAGAAGCCTTTATTTAAGAGCTGGTAGAAGCTTTTATTTAAGGGCTGGTGGAAGCTTTCATTTTATGGGCTGGTGGAAACTTTTAGTTAAGATTGGTAGAATCTTTTAAGGGTTGGTAGAAGCTTTGATTTAAGGGTTGGTAAAAACTTTTGTTTAAGGGTTGGTGGGAACTTTTATTGAAGGGTTGGTAGAAGATTTTATGCAAGGATTGTAGAAACTTTTGCTTAAGTTGGTAGAATCTTTTAAGGGTTGGTAGAATCTATTATTTAAGGATTGGTAGAAGCTGTTATTAATGGGTTAGTAGAAGCTTTTACTTAAGAGTTGGCAGAATAATTTAAGGGTTGGTAAAAGCTTTTAAGGTTTGGAAGAAGCGTTTAACCTTTTCAAGGATGTCGGTAAAAGCTTTTAAAGTTTGGTAGAAGATGTTAACTTTTAAAAGACGGTAAGAAACAGATAATTTTTATTGCAGCTTATATGGACATGGCACTCTTGAAAAGCTTGCAGTCAGCGGAACAACAGAGGGCGCTACAGATCAAGGGAAACAAAGAACTACATATGTCTGGAGTCTACGTGCAGCAACAAGTAGCGATTCCAGCAACAACGCTTTTGTTAGAAGAATGGAGGACGGAAATGAATGGCGACGCATGGTCGGCTAGGTCCTGAATGGGATCACGCCATGCATAACAAGAAGAAGAAGAAGAAGAAGAAAAAGAAAGAGGAGGAAGAAGAAGAGGAGGAGAAGAGAAGAAGAAGAAGAAAAAAAAAAAAAAAATAAGAAGAAGAAGGAGAAAACACAACAACAACAACAACACAAAGAACACAAGGAGGATGAGGAGGAGGAGATGAAGAAGAAGAAGAAGAAGAAAGAAGAAGAAACAGGAGGAGGAGGAAGAAGAAGAAAAAGAAGACAAAGAAGACAAAGAAGAAGAACAACAACAACAACGAGGAAGAAGAAGAAGAAAAAGAACATGAACAAGAAGAACAAGAAGAACAAGAACAAGAAAAAAGAACAAGAAGACAAAGAAGAACAAGAAGCAGAAGAAGAAGGTTGAATTCCAGATCTGATGTTTCAAGTACAGCCCAAGCAGGCAACATAAAAAGTCTCCTTTACTTGCCCATCATGCTCCAGTCATTTTGGTGGAGTCAGCTTAGTTTTAGATCCTCCTCTCTCCCTGCTCAGGAGGGCAGCGTAATAGGGGAAGATCAAAAAATGAACTGGCGCCAGACGGCTGCCAGAGAACTTCCAATTGGCAGATAAAGGCTAGTGTGATGCTTTCAGCCTGTCTGCCTACAGAGCCTGTTGGAGCGCTCTTCTTGCCTCATGCATCGCACGACGTGGAAGCATTTATAAGAAAACATTGTAAGCCCCGCCCTATCAATTAACATCAGGAAGTGAGTTCTTGAATGTTATATAGAACCGACAATGTTATACGGTTGTGAGGCGTAGACAGTCAACAAGCTAAGCCAGAACCAGATTGAGGCGGCCGAGATGTGGTTTCTAAGAAGAATGTTGAGAGTTCCATGGACAGCAAAGAAAACAAACGAGACAGTCTTGATGGAGGCAGACACAGGTAGATCATTGAGAAAAAAATGATTAGGAAAAAGTGAAGCAGCATTTATAGGTCGTTTTATGAGGGAAAGGGGAATTAGAGGACCTGGTCACAACGGATAAGCTGGAGGGAAAGAGAGCACCAGGTAGAACCAGGGTAAAAATATTGGACGGACTTGCAGGGTGACTCAGAACAGAGAGGGTGGAAGATGTGCTTGCGGCAACAAGGAACTGTGAGTAGCGATTTTTACACTGTTGGGAGACCTTGTCTTCAAAATTGGTAGCATTAAGGAATAGATACATATGGAGAGCCATGATCGCCAACGCCATGCGGCAGGGCTCTTGATGATGATGATGGTGATGACGCCCCGCCCCTTTGTTTTCTTTCAAGGCCTTGCCAGCGCTTTAGGTTTTGTGCGTGGAACGTCTATGACATTCTGAGTGCGACGAATCCCTGTCAACCCTTTGACTACTGCACCCTTGTCCACCAGCATCCTGCATCGTCATCCATGCTAGCAAATCAAAAGAAAAATAATAACCCTTTGACTCCCTCACCCTATTCACCAGCTTCCTGCAGGAAACTGGTGGGCTGGGTGAGGGAGTCAAAGGGTTAAGTTTTTGCAGTTGGCGGATAAGGTGCGAGAGTCAAAGGGTTAAGCAAATTTAGAGTCAAATGTGCACACCACAAATCAAATCTTTCAAGGCTGTACAGTTAAACATGACCGTCACACTGCGTGTCTCCAGTATTTGTCTACAGTGCAGATAATTTTACGAAATACATCATGTGTGACAGGTGACGAAGCATACAGCAAGTCCATAAATTACTATAAGACTTTCCTATAATTTCAACAACTCCATAATATACAGAACAAATCCATGACTTGCTAGATTGGAGTTCAGAGCACAAGACAAAGTTAATGTCACATAACCGTCGCCGTGATGAAGTGGTTAACGCAACGGACTTCCGACTGGAATATTGTGGTTCGAATCCCCATCAGTCCCTTCAAAAATATATCATTGTGGGTTTTTCGGCTCTTACCCAGAGTTGGGCGTGCTATGGCTCATTGAGAAGACTGGAACCACACAGTCGAGTCTCATCCACTTCACGGATGCGTCACTGAGAGTGTTACTCAAATCTTTTGACCAGCACTGCAGGTGTCTGTATCTGTCGGGCCTGGTTGACAACAGGATATATGATGATAACAAGCGTAGAGTACAGCCCTGTCACGCAGTTTCAATTCTAGATGGAACCCCGTAGCATTATGATCATCATCTCATCGACACATCGTCACCGCATTATAAAAACAAAACAAAACAAAAACTGTGCCAGTTTCCGTGGCCAGTAAATGGGACGGAAAAAAAGGTGAGCACAAAAGGTAACCTCCCTAAGTGCGATGATCCTAAAACAAAAGTGAATGTCACATGTTGACGAGGTCATAGCATATCCAACAGATGTTAACATTACCAACAGACTCACGGAATAGAACACAAGTTCTCAAAGTAAAGTCCAAAACTTGGTTCACAAATATGCCACAAATCACAAACGGCAAATCCAGTTATTGTTAGTGTTATTGTTATTTTTGTTTTAAGCCCAGTCGACTGCGTAGAGCCACACCAGGGCTGTAACCATTTCAAAACACACATAATATTTCAACAGAAAATAAGGAAAAGAAAACTAATCGCACATATCAATTCCTTCGCGCACATAATCTAAGGAGATGCCCCTGGCGTTGACCACTCCGTCCAGTTTATCACACAAGGGATTTAAAATCATATCTGAATACATACAAAATCAAACATAACTCACAACACTAAAACATATATAAAAATGGGCCTGCACTACATAAAATTGCTTCCGCATATCTCATTTCTCTAGAGCCAAAAATGCACTTAATGTATGTACCCAATCATCATTCCTAAGAAAACGTACATAAGACTTTATTGAACACATACAGGTGAATGGACCAGCAAGGCAGAAAATGATAGGTAGAAATGACAGAAAGCAAAGGAGCAAGGCAGAAACAAAGAGAGTGACAGAAAAGAGGACATTTCTAGCGCATAGTTTCCAGAGGGTGGGGATACTATTTATACTGAAAAACCCCCCCCGGCATCCCCATGGGGTGGGTGGACGGTGTTAAATCAGATAACAAGTAATAGTGTCAAATAAAACGTACAAGAAATAAAAAAAGTCCATAACTATCTGCTAACAAGCGATCTGAGAATTAGCTGGAACAAACACTAAAGAACATTAATTTCATAACAAT
>CM060313.1:10160209-10162709 GCA_030674185.1 Monoplex corrugatus | reverse complement strand
GCTGAATACTAATACCTGCACCCCCCCCACCACCTCTCTGCCCCACCACCATTCTACACCCTACCACCACCACCACACCACCCACCACTATCACCCACACCTACCACCCTACCACCCACAACTCTACCACCCACCACCCTAACCACCCTACTACCTACCACGCTACCACTACCACCCTTTCACCCACCACCCACCACCCTATCACCCACCACTCCACCACCCTACCACCTACCACCCCTACCACCCACCACCCTACCACCCACCACCACCATTCTACCATCCACCATTCTACCATCACCACCCTACACCCATCACCACACCTACCATCCACACCCACCACCCACCATCTACCACACTACCACCACACTTAACCATACTCACACCCATCATTCTACCATCCACCACCCTACCACCTACCACCCACCACCCACCACTCTACCACCCTACCACCCTACCACCCACCACTCCACCACCCACCATTCTACCATCCACCACCCTACCCCCCACCAACCCCACCACCCTAACCACCCACCACCCTACCACTCACATGCCCATCTTCTTCCCCATCCCATTTTGAGTCTGTTTCTTTAGCACACACAGAGTGTGTCAACATAGGTGGCTGTATATGAATTGGCTGGTTTGTTTTTCTTCTTCTGGATTTCATCATCATCATCAAGTGCCCTACCACATGGCGTTAGCGATCATGGCCATCCATATGTTTCTATCCTTTGTTGCTGCAAGCACATCTTCCACCCTCTCTGTCCTCAGCCACTCTGCAAGTCCGTCCAATATTTTTTTCCTTGGGTCTACCTGATGCTGTCTTTCCCTCCAGCTTTCCTGTTGTGACTAGGTGCTCCAATTCCCCTTCCCTCATAAAATGGCCTATAAATGTTGCCTGTCTGTTCCTAATCTTCCTTATGAATAATCTTCTTGTGTCTGCCTCCATCAAGACGGTCTCGTTTGTTTTCTTTGCCGTCCATAGAACTCTCAACATTCTTCTTAGAGACCACAACTCGGCTGCCTCAGTCTTGTTCTGGCTTTGCTTGTTGACTGTCCACGACTTACGACCATATGACATTATCGGTTCTATATAACATTCAAGAACTATCTTACTGATGTTAATTGATAGGCATTTGTTGGTAAGAATGCTTTTCATCTTCTTGAACATTGGCTTGGCCGATTCTGCTGGCTATTTCTGATGTGTACCTGCCGTCTGGTGAAATGATCATTCCCAGGTATTTAAACTTATCAACCTGTCTCAAGGTTGTGCCGTTTGCTGTTATTTTTCATGAGGGGATTTCATGTTTTTTACTGATCACCATGACTTCAGTCTTCTTGCTGTTTAGTTCCTACCCCTTACTTTTGCTTTCTAGTTCTGGTATATTCACAATTCTGGATTTTGATCACATTATTCAAGAAGGGAAATGGAAACTATCAGAACTGGAGTGGGTCTGACCTGTACTGGAATGGAGAACGCTCTGCCATCTGCATATGTCTGTGTGTGTGCGTTCGTGCGGTGTGTGTGTGTGTGTGTGTGTGTGTGTGTGTGTGTGTGTGTGTGTGTGTGTGTGGTGTGTGTTTGTGTGTGTGTGTGTGAGTGTGTGTGTGTGTGTGTGCATGTGTGTGTTCATACATACATACGTACCTATACACATACGTAAACACACACGCACACACACACACACACACACACACACACACACACACACACACACCACACACACACCATCCATCCATCCATCCATTCATCCATCCACACTCACACACATGCATACATATATACATACGCAGATACATACATACATACATACATACATACATATATACATACATACATACATACATACATACATACATACATACATACATACATACATACATACATACACACATACATATCCACACACATCAAACTTTACGAAAAAGGTTGTTTTTTTTAACATATATCCAAAGTTGTAAGATCAAACTTTATTCCTGGCAGTGCTCCTGGAGGCTCGAAGACTCTTATCTGTCTCCATCAGGTTTCTATTTCAAGTTGGACTGGCGTGATAGAGAAGGAGGGTGGAGGGTCATTAAGGAGGAATCAAGTTATGGATTAGTTCCCTTGACTTTCTGCTTAGAACTCCAATTGCCCAGTGAAGTAGGCTGCCTAGTTCTTCTGCTTTCTATGCTGGGCTGTGTAAATAGGATTTACAGATTAAAAATATAGGGGTGTTTTAAAATAGATATGCTTTAAAAGCAATATTACCAGTGTCGTGACGATCTATCAGCAAATCCCCCTCGGCACACACATACACATAGGCATACACACACGCACGCACACACAGTCACATACACACATGCGCGTGCACACACATCAACACGTCCACACACACACACCCACTAACCTATCCACACACACACACATACACACACGCACATACACACTCACGCACACTCACACACACATACACATACATACACACACACACATAACATACATACACGCACACACATGCAC
>CM060313.1:10142709-10150209 GCA_030674185.1 Monoplex corrugatus | reverse complement strand
TTCGTATTCATGTGAGACAGAGAGGTGAGGGAAGGGGAGAGAGAGGGGGGGAGAGAGAGGAGAGAGAGATGGGGGAGAGACAGAGAGGTAAGGGGATGAGAGAGCGAGACAGAGAGAGAAAAAGACAGAGAGACACGATGATAGAGATAGAGAGAAACAGAGATAGATCAGACAGACAGACACACAGACAGACACACACAGACAGAGAGAGAGAGAGCGAAAGACAGAGCGAGGAAGAGAGAGAAAGAGAGAGAGACAGACAGACAGACAGACGACAAAGAAGAGAAAAACAGAGAGAGAGACAGAGAGAGAAACAGAGACAGAGACAGAGAGTCGTGACCTCAACGAAACAATGGCCCCGAGGAATTTGAAGCTCTGAACTGTCTCCAGTTTTCTCCCTTGATAGCGATGTTAGCTCTAATGCCGCTGGTGTTGTTGGCCATCAGTTCTTGTCTTTTCGCCGCTGATCTCCATGCCGAATGCTGCCAAATATTTGTCAAGGCGCTCTGCTAGGTTGATTAGTTTTAGTTTTAAGTAGTTCATCATCATCAGGTGCCTTGCCGCATGGCGTTGGCGATCATGGCCTTCCAATTGTCTCTATTTCTTGTTGCCTCAAGCATCTCTTCCACCTTCTCTGTCTTCAGCCACTCTGCAAGTCCGTCTAATATCTTCTCCCTATTTCTACCTGGTGCCCTTTTTCCCTCCAGCTTTCCCGTTGTGACCAGGTGCTCCAATACCCCTTTCCTAATAAAATGGCCTATAAATGTTGCCTGTCTTTTCCTAATCTTCCTTATCAATGATCTTCTTGTGTCTGCCTCCATCAAGACTGTCTCGTTTGTTTTCTTTGCTGTCCATGGAACTCTCAACATTCTTCTAAGAAACCACATCTCGGTTGCCTCAATCTTGTTCTGGCTTTGCTTGTTGACTGTCCACGCCTCACAACCGTATAACAGTATTGGTTCTATATAACATTCAAGAACTCTCTTCCTGATGTTAATCGATAGGACATTTGTTGATAAGAATGCTTTTCATCTTCTTGATGCTGTTTTGGCTTGGCCGATTCTGCTGGCTATTTCTGATGTGCATCTTCCGTCTGGTGAAATGATCGTTCCCAGATATTTAAACTTATCAGCCTGTGTCAAGTAGCTATGAGTTGTAAAAACTGGACAGTCAGGTCTACAGCACGATGAACTTCTTTTTTTTCTCCCCCGAACTCTATGACGGAAACAGATTCTGACTACACTGAAGTATTGACCAGTCTTTTTGCAGCATCTTCAAGGAAAAGATCCACTTCCTTCCTTCCTTTCTGGAGCAAAAGTGGGGTCAGTCATTTTCGGTACAGTTTGGAAAAAAGACGGAAAACAGAAGAAGGAAATAGTGAAAGGACGATCGCAGTGAAACGATCAGAGAATGAAATATATATATATATATATATATATATATTATATAGAGAGAGAGAGAGAGGAGAGAGAGAGAGAGAGAGAGAGAGAGAGGGATAAAGATAGAGAGAGAGAGAGCGAGAGACAATGAGAGAGAAAAAGAGAGAGAGAGTGAGTGAGAGAGAGAGAGAAAGACAGACAGACAGACAGACAGAGATCGGGGGAAAATGTTTACAGTTGGATTAAAACCAATAAACAACAACAACACGAAATCTTGATAAAGCGTGAAATTTTATGAGGATTAATGGTGTGTTATTGAATTTAAATGAACTCGTTTGTGTTCTCTCTACACGAGTTGTCAGAGTTACATCCCTTCCCCAGATCAGTACACAGGGCCTATTCCACACACACACACACACACACACATACACACACACACACACACATACACACACACACACACATATACACACACACATATACACACACACATATACACACACACATATCACACACACACACATACACACATATACACACACATACACACACACACAAATGACACACACAACACACTCACACACACATGCACACACACCATACACACTCACACACACACACATACAAACACACACACACTATACAGCACCCACACACATACATACACACACATACAAACACACACACACATACAAACACACACACAAACACAAACACACAAACATACACACACACACAAACACATGTACACACAACATACCACAAACAAATACACACGCTCGCACGTACACACATACACACACACAAAATACACATACACACACACTACACACACACCACACACACACACACACACACACACCACACACACACTCACACACACACACACACACACACACACACACACACACACACACATACACACACACTTCCTTTTCTATGTACTACCAACCTCTCTCTCTCTATCTCTCTCTCTCACTTTCTCTCTCTCTCTCTCTCTTCTATGTCTGTCTGCCTATCTGCCTCTGTCTCTCTATTTTTTCTCTCTCTCTGTCCCTCCTATGTTTGTACGTCTGTTTTTCTGTCTGTTTCTCTATTCTCCGTCTCTCTCTCTCTCTCTCTCTCTCTCTCTCTTCTCTCTCTTCTCTCTCTCTCTCTCTCTGTCCCTGTCTCTGTCTCTGTCTCTCACTCTCTCTCTCTTTCTCTGTCCCTGTCCCTGTATCTGTCTCTGTCTCTCTCTCTGTGTCTCTGTCTGTCTGTCTGTCTGTCAGTCTGTCTGTCTGTCTGTCTGTCTCTGCCTCCCTCTCTCCTTCTCTCACTCACACACACACACACACACACACTCTCTCTCTCTTTCTCATTCTCTGTGATTTTTCCATCCCCGATGCCAGTGCCTCAACCCTTCTTCTCGCAGAGTTCAACAGAACTTTTGGCAGTTTCATTCAGTTTTTTTGACTGCGCACACTGAAGGGGCCAAAGGGTTTGTGTTTGTTAGTTAATATCGATCGTGTGTCTTCAGTTTTCAGTTTCAGTTTCTCAAGATGACGTCTCGGCGCTCGGAACGAATTCCATATACACTAACGTCACAGGCGCCATGTGTATGATGATCAGTGCACAAGCTTTTAACCTGCACATAAACCCACGTGCTGACCAGATCCTGAGGCCCGACCTAGACTATGTTTTACCTAGTCTGTGTTTTACACTGGTATTTTGTCAGCCTAACGCTGGAATAATCTTGGTTACAAACAGCAATGTTCATTTGTTATGAAACTGTCACAAAACATGCCCAATGTGCATTAAAAAACCCAACCAGATAAAAGGCAGAAATGGATTGCATTTGAATAGATAAGAGTTTTAGTACTTCTGTAATTTGAAAACGGAACGTCCAGTCCTTCTGAAGGGAACAAAAACAGGCAGACCAGTGTGCCGTCTGGCTGCGCACGATAAAGATCCCACTGCAGTTAAACATAGTGAAGAGCAGGCCATTGCCCGGCTGCCTTGGTATAAAGAAAAACAGAGAGAGAGAGAGAGAGAGAGAGAGAGAGAGAGAGAGAGAGAGAGAGAGAGAGAGAGAGAGAGCAAAAACGTACAAAATCAGGAATGCATTTTTAACGAAAGTTAATAACATAAGCAAGCAGATGCATTGGATTCCTCTCCAAAGCATGATCCGCATTACACATACCTAAACATAAATAGCATCAAATATATCGATCATCGAAACCCTTAGAGAAAGAAAGACAGAGATCAAGCGACAGATCGATAGATATCTTAGTTTCTTTTTTTTTCAAGGTAAATGATAACTGTATGAATAATTGTCTTCGTCTGTAGTGAGAAAAAGACAGACAGATAGAATCGGTTCTGACAGAAAAAATAGGTATTGTATCAATAGAGATATTTTATTTTTTCCTCGGAAGTGAACGACAGGCTGGTGGGGCTTTGATTAAGGAAATGTTGTCTTCGCCTATTTGATGGACAGCTGAGGTTTGTGCATTGACTGGGTGGGGGTGGGGGGTGGGGTGGGGGTGAGGCTTTCTGTCGTGTGGAACGAGCTTATACAAGCAGCTAGTTGTGTTGTAATTCAGACCTTTAATTATTTATTAATTTACTTTACATCTCTCTCTCTCTCTCTCTCTCCATATATATATATATATATGTTCCCTTTTTGAAGATAAGATGCACAGATATACACGTCATTTACATGCAACCAACGATTGTTCCTTTGATTGGTACAATACTAGTATAAACTGTATAAACTAGGAAACACATAGGCTAGTAGGGAGGGCTTCAGGAATGGCCAGCTCATGGGTTGATGTGCAGGCTTAAGGCATGTGCCATGATCACCATACACGTGGCACTTGTGTCGTTAGTGCACATGGAATTCGTTCCGAGCGCGGAGATGTCGTCTTGAGAAACTGAAACTAAAATTTCATTGGGACCATCATAGCCTGGCTCCACATCCCTTCCTCCCCAGGCCTGGACAACTGAAAGACGAACAGGGCGGCACACATACATCAGCAGGCGCCCACACACACACACAATCACACACACACAATCAATCAACCACAACCATTCAATCACATTCAATCAATCACACTCACAATGAATTTATCATAACATACACAATCACACACAACACACACACACACACACACACACACACACACACACACACACACACACACATAAAGACACACACACACACAAACACGTACGCACGCACGCACACACACACACACACACACACAAACACACACATACACAACACACACACACACACACACACACACACACACACACACACGTCTAATACTCATGACAATTTACGTAAACAGACACACGACAGAAAGAGGAGACACATTCTAAGACAGCCCTGTACTCTTCGGGAACAGGACGAGACTCAGTCCAGCACAAGCACCGTCCATATTCTGACTGGAATCTGTGATCTAAATATAGAAAAAAGTGCTATTCATAAACAATCGTGGAATCTGTATCGATACGGCTCTTGTGCACACAGGAATAAAACGTTAACTCTTTGACTCCCGCGCCTTGTCCACCAGCATCCCGCACTGTCATACCACGCTAGCAAAAGCAAAAACTTAAACCCTTTGATCTCATCACCCTTACCTTATATAAACACGTGTGTGTGTGTGTGTGTGTGTGTGTGTGTGTGTGTGTGTGTGTGTGTGTGTGTGTGTGTGTGTGTGTGCGTGTTTGTGTGTACGTGTGTGTGTGTGTGTGTGTGTGTGCGTGTGTATGCGTACGTGTGTGTGTGTGTGTGTGTGCGCGCGCGTGTGTGTGTACGTGTGTGTGTGTGTGGCGCGCGCGCGTGTGTGTATGTGTGTGGTGTGTGTGTGCGTGTGCGTATAGGGTGTGGGAGTCAAAGGGTTGAGTTTTTTTGCTGTTGGGAGATATGGTGCAGGAGTCGATGGGTTAAAAAAAATGGACAGAGATAGAGAGGGGAGGGGGAGTAAGATGGACACAAAGGGAGATTGTTGGGGGGGGTTTCTATTTAGCTGGTTCATTATCGATCCCATGGATGGCTGGCGAGTAGAAAGATGAAGACCCAGAGTCAGGCCAAAGAGAGAGCTCTGTCATTCTACTCTCGGTCCTGTGGCAGTACGGGGACTCTGCATTTCCGGTCCTGTGGCATACGGGTCCTGACTGGTGCGCAGCTGTGTCGCCCGTGTTGCCTGGGTGTGTCCATCTCCTCTCCCCCACTTGCATTCGCTGTGAAAAGGTCACCGGTGACTGAACCAGTCTCCGTGGTGAAGTAGGTTAGCGCAAACAGACTCCCGACTGGAAGGTTGTGGGTTCCAATCCCCATCAGTCCCTTCAAAAAAAAAAAAAAACATTGCGAGATTTTTCGGCTCTAACCGGCTCCTACCCAGAGTTGGCCGCGCTATGGGCTCACTGGGAAGACTTGGGACCACACACAGTCGAGCTTCATTCACTACACGGATGAGTCTTTGAGACTGTTGCTCAAATCTTCTGACCAGCACCGCAGGTGTCTGTATCTCTCGGGCCTGGCTGACGCTAGGATATACTATGATAGTAAGCGTAAAGTACAGCCCTGTCACGCAGTCTCAATCCTAGATGGAACTCCATAGCATCATGATTATCATCCTCATAAACATTATCATCATCGCATTGTAAAAAAGAACCGTCACCTTCTGTGGCCATTAAAGTGACATAGAAAATGGAACAGAAAAAAAAGGTAACCGGTGACTGGGTCCAAATGGGTCATGCAGCGCATAAACGGATACCCCCCCCCCCCACACACACACACACGCACGCACACACTTTGCTTGGCGACGTGGCTACCGTGTGTAAAACGTCGGTAGCTGGGAAGTGATTTGTCTGCTCAATGGTGAGGCATTGTTGCTCTGGGTCTCCTCCAGCATCTGTGGGTTTTTTTCTTGATCAAAAAGAATGATAACTGGCTCATTGTCGATCCAATGCTGATCAATGCATTTCGTTCACATGAAAATCTGTTCTCTGTTTTACCTGACTGGATGTCACTGTCTATGGGGCTTACAACCTGGTCAGGCTGCTGGGTCTGTCCAGCCTACTCCCCTCCCACCAGTGAGGAGAGAACGACAGAGACAGACAGAACTGATGACTGGTAAGTTGATGCTCTTGCTTTGAGCATGTACTCATCCAAAGACAAGGGCGTTAATTCTGATAGTATGTTGTTGTTGTTGTTGTTGCTTTGTTTTGTTTTGTTTTGTTTTGTTTCTTCTTCTTCTTCCTTTTCATCATCATCATCATCATCATCATCATCATCATCATCATCATCATCATCATCATCATCTTTTTCTTCTTCTTCTTCTTCTTCTACTACTACTACTACTACTACTACTACTACTTCTTCTTCTTCTTCTTCTTCTCCTCCCCTTCCTCCTCTTCCTCCTCTTCCTCTTTCCCCTCCTCCTCCTCCCTTAACTCCGTGAACAATCAGTGAGACGCCGCATAAGACAACTCTTCACCAGATTCCTTCAGCTCTGTCGGTTGTGTGCCAAAGCCTGGATCTCTCTCTGCATTTGGTTTCGCTTGTCCATTCCGCAATGTTTTCAGTCCATCGGGGTTTTCTTTTATTTGTTGTTGTTGTTGTTGTCTTCTCCTCCGTCTCCTTCTCTCAACAGTCCACTAGAGGATGTGATTCAGCATCTCATTTCCATGACCTGGATTCTAAATCGGCTGTGAGGGTCCATGTCTTACATGCATACAGGAAAACGGAATATACCAGTCAGACGTAAGAGTCTGATCTTGTGTTACACAGAGATGTTGTCTTTCCATACAAGTTTCTGTCTGATCCTGTGTTTCATAGAGATGTTGTTGTCTTTCCATACAGTTTTCAGTCTGATCCTGTGTTACACAGAGATGTTGTCTTTCCATACAGGTTTCAGTCTGATCCTGTGTTACATAGAGATGTTGTTGTCTTTCCATACAGGTTTCAGCCTGATCCTGTGTTACACAGAGATGTTGTTGTCTTTCCATACAGGTTTCTGTCTGATCCTGTGTTACACAGAGATGTTGTTGTCTTTCCATACAGGTTTCAGCCTGATCCTGTGTTACACAGAGATGTTGTTGTCTTTCCATACAGGTTTCAGCCTGATCCTGT
>CM060313.1:10120209-10135209 GCA_030674185.1 Monoplex corrugatus | reverse complement strand
CGAGTAGAAAGATGAAGACCCAGAGTCAGGCCAAAGAGAGAGCTCTGTCATTCTCTCTCGGTCCTGTGGCAGTACGGGACCTGACTGGTGCGCGCTATGTGCCCGTGTTCCTGGGTGTGTCCATCTCCTCTACCCCACCTTGCCATTCGGCTTGTGAATAAGGTCACCGGTGACTGAACCAGTCTCCGTGGTGAAGTAGGTTAGCGCAAACAGAATCCCGACTGGAAGGTTGTGGGTTCCAATCCCCATCAGTCCCTTCAAAAAAAAAAAAAAACATTGCGAGATTTTTCGGCTCTAATCGGCTCCTACCCAGAGTTGGCCGCGCTATGGGCTCACTGGGAAGACTTGGGACCACACACAGTCGAGCTTCATTCACTACACGGATGAGTCTTTGAGACTGTTGCTCAAATCTTCTGACCAGCACCGCAGGTGTCTGTATCTCTCGGGCCTGGCTGACGCTAGGATATACTATGATAGTAAGCGTAAAGTACAGCCCTGTCACGCAGTCTCAATCCTAGATGGAACTCCATAGCATCATGATTATCATCCTCATAAACATTATCATCATCGCATTGTAAAAAAGAACCGTCACCTTCTGTGGCCATTAAAGTGACATAGAAAATGGAACAGAAAAAAAAGGTAACCGGTGACTGGGTCCAAATGGGTCATGCAGCGCATGAACGGATACCCCCCCCCCCCCCACACACACACACACACGCACGCACACACTTTGCTTGGCGACGTGGCTACCGTGTGTAAAACGTCGGTAGCTGGGAAGTGATTTGTCTGCTCAATGGTGAGGCATTGTTGCTCTGGGTCTCCTCCAGTATCTGTGGGGTTTTTTCTTGATCAAAAAGAATGATAACTGGCTCATTGTCGATCCAATGCTGATCAATGCATTTCGTTCACATGAAAATCTGTTCTCTGTTTTACCTGACTGGATGTCACTGTCTATGGGGCTTACAACCTGGTCAGGCTGCTGGGTCTGTCCAGCCTACTCCCCTCCCACCAGTGAGGAGAGAACGACAGAGACAGACAGAACTGATGACTGGTAAGTTGATGCTCTTGTTTTGAGCATGTACTCATCCAAAGACAAGGGCGTTAATTCTGATAGTATGTTGTTGTTGTTGTTGTTGTGCTTTGTTTTGTTTTGTTTTGTTTTGTTTCTTCTTCTTCTTCCTTTTCATCATCATCATCATCATCATCATCATCATCATCATCATCATCTTTTTCTTCTTCTTCTTCTTCTTCTACTACTACTACTACTACTACTACTACTACTACTTCTTCTTCTTCTTCTTCTTCTTCTCCTCCCTTCCTCCTCTTCCTCCTCTTCCTCTTTCCCCTCCTCCTCCTCCCTTAACTCCGTGAACAATCAGTGAGACGCCGCATAAAGACAACTCTTCACCAGATTCCTTCAGCTCTGTCGGTTGTGTGCCAAAGCCTGGATCTCTCTCTGCATTTGGTTTCGCTTGTCCATTCCGCAATGTTTTCAGTCCATCGGGGTTTTCTTTTATTTGTTGTTGTTGTTGTTGTCTTCTCCTCCGTCTCCTCCTCTCAACAGTCCACTAGAGGATGTGATTCAGCATCTCATTTCCATGACCTGGATTCTAAATCGGCTGTGAGGGTCCATGTCTTACATGCATACAGGAAAACGGAATATACCAGTCAGACGTAAGAGTCTGATCTTGTGTTACACAGAGATGTTGTTGTCTTTCCATACAAGTTTCTGTCTGATCCTGTGTTACATAGAGATGTTGTTGTCTTTCCATACAGGTTTCAGTCTGACCCTGTGTTACACAGAGATGTTGTCTTTCCATACAGGTTTCAGTCTGATCCTGTGTTACATAGAGATGTTCTTGTCTTTCCATACAGGTTTCATGATCCTGTGTTACACAGAGATGTTCTTGTCTTTCCATACAGGTTTCAGCCTGATTTGTGTTACATAGAGATGTTCTTGTCTTTCCATACAGGTTTCATGACCCTGTGTTACACAGAGATGTTGTTGTCTTTCCATACAGGTTTCAGTCTGACCCTGTGTTACATAGAGATGTTGTTGTCCTTCCATACAGGTTTCAGTCTGACCCTGTGCTACATAGAGATGTTGTTGTCTTTCCATACAGGTTTCAGTCTGATCCTGTGTTACACAGAGATGTTGTTGTCTTTCCATACAGGTTTCAGTCTGATCCTGTGTTACATAGAGATGTTGTTGTCTTCCATATCAGTTTGTCTTCCATCAGGTTTCAGTCTGACCCTGTGCTACATAGAGATGTTGTTGTCTTTCTGTACAGTTTCAGCCCGGCCATCTGTGCTGACGTCTTTGCTTCCCTCGAGAGGATTTCTGGTTCGGTTCGTGCATTTGTTGTTATTGTTATTGTTTTTTATTATTATTATTATTATTATTATTATTATTATCATTATTATTATTATTAAGCTCAGCAGACTGCGTAGAACCACATCAAGGCAATAACCATTTCAAAACATACACAGTGCTTCAACAGGAAATCAAAAGCGAGGGGAAAAAAAGTACACATATCAGTGCATTCGCGCACATAATCTAAGGAGATGCCCTTTTGGCGTTGACCACTCCCGCCCAAATAACACAGGGATTAAAAAAAACTGAATACAAATGTAAACGTTATCATCATTATTAACATTATTATTATTTATCATTACTATTATTATTATCATCATTAGTAGTATAGTAGTAGTAGCACTAGTAGTAGAAGTAGTAGTATGCTATTATTGTCATTATTATTATTATTAGTTTATTACCAGTAAAAATAGTAGTAGAAGTAGTAGTTGTAGCAGCAGCAGCAGAAATAATAGTGGTGTGGTAGTAGTAATAGTAGTGGCAGTAGTAGTAGTAGAAGTAGTAGAAAAAGAAGTAGTAGTAGTAGTAGAACATGACCTAATGTCACACAACAGGCTCACTCAAATAACACAGGTCACACTACAGCTGTGTTATCAAGATTTAAATCCAAAATCAACCATTGAGAGCATGCCACACACACCAGACATTGTATGCATGTGCACGCGCGCGCGCGCACACACACACAGACACACACACACACGCACTACACAACACACAGCACACACACACAACACACACACACACACACAACACAACACACACACACACACACACACACACACACACACACACACACACCACACACACACACACACTCACACGCATACACACAGGTACACAGCGCTTAGATTTGATTTTATCAAGATTTTGCGCTATATAAATATTGTAATTATTAATTATTATTATTAATTATTACACACACAACACACACACACACACACGTACAAAACACACACACACAACAACACACACACACACACACACACACGCACACACACACACACAGACACGCACACAAAACACACACATACACACACAACACACAACACACACACACACCACACACGCACACGCACACAACACACACAACACACACACACACACACACACACACACACACACACACACACACACACACACACACACACACACACACACATACACACACACACCACCACCACCACCACCACCACCCACACCACACCACACCACACAAGACACAGAACTGTGATACATCGTGTTTGCAAAACTCGTAAATTGTTCATGGTGAAAGACATTGTTGCAGATTTGTACAACGGTTCCTAGAACGAAATGCCATCAACCATGTAGGCCCTATCTGTTCTTTTTCAAGTTTCAGTTTTCTATATTTTAAAGCTTCAGCGGTAAATTTTGACAGTGAAGAATGATAATGTCATCAACAATATGATGAAGAAGAAACCATGTTCATGGATGGTTGGTCTGAATGTTGCAACCACAACAAAATGCCATGTTTACAACGATCATCGGTGTAAATAACGACTTAAAAGGGAAAACTATACATACACGCACGGGATAAAGGGAGAGAGAGACACAAGAAAAACAGACAGACAGACAGACAGAGACAGAGAGACAGAAATGAACAGGGCAGAAAGGCAGAGAAAGAGAGAGGAGGGGATAGGGGAAAGAGAGAGAGAGACGAGAAGAAGAGAGACAGAGTAAGGAATACAAAGAGGGAAGGAGAGAGAGATGGAGAGAGAAAGGAGAGGAAATAGTGTAAGAGAGAGACACAGACAGAGAGAGAGAGATAGAGAAAGAGGGAGAGAGAGCAGAAAGAGAGAAAGAGAAAGAGAGGGAGGAAGAGAGAGGGAGAGGAGAAGAGAGGTAAGATAGAGAGAGAAAGAGAGAGAGGAGGGAAAGAGGGAGAGAGAGGGGAGCATGAAGAAAAAGAGTGGAAGAGAGGAAGACAGAGAAAATACAGAGAGAGAGACAGAGACAGAGAGCGTGAGAGAGACAGAAATAGACAGGCAGAGAGAGAGAGAGAGAGAGAGAGAGAGAGAGAGAGAAAGAAAGAGCGAAAGAGCATGAGAGAGACAGAAATAGACAGGCAGACAGGCAGACAGACAGACAGAGAAAGACAGATAGATAGAGAAAGACAGACAGAAAATAGAGGGCACACAGATTTCCTTTCTGGCCCAAATCTCAATTTCACATCAGCAGAGAGACATTTTAATGGAGCTACCACCTTAGGCTGGTGGCACTTCCCTTCCCCCCCCCCCCTGCTCCCATCCCCTCCCCCACCCCCCTCCAGGCCTGGCCAAATGAAAAACAAACAGAGCAGCACACGCACACACACACACACACACACACATCACCAGAATCCTCTTCTGTCAGCGTAGATTGCTTCCATCCCCGAAAGAGGGGGCTTCTGGCTCCGGTTCAGCACACAAAAGAGTATCTGAACGCTCAACACAAGTCAAGTCTATGACCGTACGGGCCTTTGAAAAAAAAAAGAAAAAAAAAAAAAAGAAAAGAAAAGAAAAAAGTGTCTGTGGCACGTGTTCTGGAATCGATGGATGGTGACTGGCAGGGTCAGCTCTTTTCTTTTTCAAAGCTGATCACTGCTGAGAGTGAACGACGACGGTCATGACTGGGATGCGCCTGTTTGTGACTAGACATACACAGGTTGCTGGCTGCAGGAAACGCCACGGACCCCCCACCCCCCCACTCCCACTCTCCCTAACTGGCTCAAGCAAACGGCACAACACTGAAATAGGTTGATAAGTTTAAATATCTGGGAATGGTCATCTCACCAGACGGCAGATGCACATCAGAAATTGCCAACAGAATCGGCCAAACCAAAACAGCATTCAAGAAGACGAAAAGCATTCTTACCAACAAATGCCTATCAATAAACATCAGGAAGAGAGTTCTTGGATGTTATATAGAACTGATAATGGTATACGGTTGTGAGGCGTGGACAGTCAACACGCAAAGCCAGAACAAGATTGAGGCAACCGAGATGTGGTTTCTAAGAAGAATGTTGAGAGTTCCATGGACAGCAAAGAAAACAAACGAGACAGTCTTGACAGAGGCAGACACAAGAAGATCATTCATAAGGAAAGTTAAGAAAAGACAGGCAACATTTATATGCCAGTTTATGAGGAAAGGGGAATTAGAGCACCTGCTCACAACAGGAAAGCTGGAGGGAAAGAGTGCCAGGTAGAACCAGGGAGAACATATTGGACGGACTTGTAGGGTGGCTGAAGACAGAGAGGGTGGAAGATGTGCTTGCAGTGACAAGGGATAGATACATAAAGAGGGCCATGATCACCAACGCCATGCGGCAGGGCACATGATGATGATGACGATGATGATGAACTGGTTCAAACAGATTGGGGAAAAAGGAAAGGACAGTTAGTCTATTATACTTGAGGCCTGTTAGATGTTACGAATGTCAGTTTTTTGTTTGTTTGTTTGTTTGTTTGCTTTTTTGTTTTTGTTTTTGCTTTGTTTTTATTTTGGTTTTCAATTATCGTGCTTCACAAATAGTAAAGGAATGTGATGATGCTCGTAACGTTCGACCTTTGAACTCTGTGACCTTGCAATTTCTTAACTTCGACCTTTGAACTCTGTGACCTTGCTGTTTGTTAACATTCGACCTTTGAACTCTGTGACTTTGCAATTTGTAAACACTGAGGTAAAACTGAGATCAATGGTCGCTTTACATTGCAACCTCTACCTGCCCATTCAGCAGAATGTGTACTTATTGTTATTGTTGGTTTAAATCCCATCTAACTGCATAGCATTATATCATGGCTATAAGGCATCTAAAAAGGAGTACAATATACCTCACTGGTGAAGTAAAAACAAAAACATCCAGAAAATAAAACAAAGTACAGTTATCAATGCACCAGGCACATAATCTGAGGTTATGTCCCTGCCGTTGATCACTCCTTCCAATTTCTCACCAGGGGATTTCAGTGCATGCTTTACCTGAATGAAAAATATGCAAATAAAACTTACGACACTAAAACATTATCTATCTATCTATCTATCTATCTATCTATCTATCTATCTATCTATCTATCTTTCTATCTCTATCTATCTGTCTATTATCTATCTATCTATCTATCTGTCTGTCTGTCTATCTATCTATCTATCTATCTATCTATCTATCCATCCATCTATCTATCTATCTATGTATCTATCTATCTATCTATTATCTATCTATCTATCCATCTATCTCTCTATCTATCCATCTATCTATCCATCTATCTATCATCTATCTATTCATTCATCTATCCATCCATCCATCCATCCATATCTATCTATCTATCTATCTATCTATCTATCTATATCTATAGAATAGATATATATAAACAGGCCCACATTATCTAAAATTGCGTCTGCAAATCACTTTTCCTTGGAACCAAAACTGCATTTTATGCACGTACCCAATTATCAATCCTAAGAAAAAGTATGTCAGGCTTTATAAAATACATACAGGTGAACGGACCAGCAAGGCAGAAAATGATAGGAAACAAAATGACAGAAAGCACAGGAGCAAGACAGAAACTAAGAGAGTGACAGAAAAAAGGAAATTTCAAGCACAGAATTTCCAGACGGTCGGGATACTGTTTATACTGAAAGAACCCCCGGCATCCTCACGGGGGGAGAAACGTACTTCAGTACTTGGGCAAGAACAAGAACTGATGTTCCTTTGCTGCGTATCACCCTTCTGCTTGGCAATACAATGTAAGTATTTCAATGAGCTTGCAGTTTTTCTTCCCTTGTGTAGAAATATATGTCATAACTATCAAACATAAAAAAAAATCTTACATGTCATAATACTTTTGGAACTAATTTACAGGTGTTTTCGGAACTTCTTATCGATTAGGACGATATCGATCTGGTCTGCGAATCGGCCGACACTGTAGAGAGAGTTCTTTAAAATTTCGAAAGGAATGCGTCAGCTTTGGTCTCAAAATCAACCACAGCAAAACGAAAGTCATGCACGTCGGCCACGACACCATTCCCCGTCGAATCTTTTTCCAGTCCGGCGAGGTGGTTCAGACATGCCAGCAGTTCAATTACCTCGGAATTGACACCTCGTCTCCAAGTTCAGTGGTAGACGAACGCTTCGCCAAAGCATGGGCAGCGATGAACAGATTGAAGCCGATTTTCAGCTCGAAGGCCGATGACCAGATCAAGATTATACTTTTCAAGGCGGTAGTAGAGAGCATCGTATGCTACAGTCTCCAGTCCATAACTCTGACCGAAACTCTCGAAATTGATCGACTCTTCCCAACGGTGTATGATCCGCTCGGCACTCGGCATCTACTGGCCAGAGAAAATCTCCACCAAGGCGCTCTGCTCTCGGACTAAGCTTTCACCCTTGAGTAAGACGCTTCGAAAACGCCGACTGAGACTGATCGGGCACAGCCTTCGAATGCAGACAGGGTGTCCCACTCCCCTGGGTGACATAATTGTCTGCCAACCTCAGCGACCGTGTCAACCTTTGATGGGAACAAGGCAGAACCCTGACTCTGGGGGCTGATGTTACGAATGATCTTGACCACCTCGGCATTTCTCCAGCAATTGTCATGAACAGGAACAGCATCCAATTTTCACAGTTGATTGTTTCGTTTTAATTTGCTGAACGTTATAACTTATATATATAAGAATTAATAACTATTTATATATATATATCGATTAGGAAACGACATTTTCAACTGATGAACGTATTTAAAACGGCCATCAGCGGAAAATGAACCGTTCAAAAATAAAATAAAACAAAGGGTAAAAAAAGGAGAAAGAGAGAGAAAAAAGGAGAGAATAACTTTATGTGTGTGTGTGACATAGAAGATGACAACTTGGGTCAAGGGTCATTCATCCAACAGGCTTGAATGTATCCTAGCTCATAGCTCAGCATTTGTGTGTGTGTGTGTGTGTGAGAGAGAGAGAGAGAGAGAGAGAGAGAGAGAGAGAGAAAGACAGACAGACAGGCAGACAAACACACACAGACACAGACAGACACACAGACAGACACACACACACCGGAAGAGATGGCGGCGGCTTGGGTCAAGGGTCACATACCCGATTGCTCTCCCGTTTTCCGCTGCCCTATTTACGTGTGCTTTGTGCCCTGGAGATTTGGTCGTTGTTGGTGATTGCCTTGGTGAATGATGGGAGTGCTCGTTTTGGTTTGATTCTTGAATTAAAATTTGGCGCCTCCTCCTTCTTGTTGTTGTTGTTGCTGGTGGTGGTGGTGGGGTGGTGGTGGTGGTGGTGGTGGTGGTATTGCTGTTACCGTTGCTGTTGTTGTTGTTCTTCTTCTTATTATTATTATTATCATTAGTAGTAAGTAGTAGTAGTCGTAGTAGTAGTAGTGGTAGTAGTAGAAGTAGTAGTATATACACTAGTTATTTTTGTGCCATTACGTCAAACTGTGCGGTTCAAAGAAACAATCACTGTGGGAAATATTTCGTTTTCAATCATCATTATTTTGGCCAGAATTACTGACTCATTTCTTCCCCATTCTAATTTTTTTAATTAAATGCTGCATTTTGTAATTAAATTTTGGAATTACCTCCAGCAAACGAGAATGCTACCTACAGTGGGAGTCGGGAATGAAAAGGGTATAATTCTGAATCCTCTTCTGAAAAAAAAAAATCACAAAGAGGATCTCAAAGTGTTTTTTCTTCCTTTCATTATAAGCTTATTTGTTGTGTTTTGTTTTGGTCCCATTTTCTCACTGCCGTGTTTTTTGTTTTTGTTTCTGTTTTTTTGTTGTTGTTTTTTTTGTTATTTTCCCAGCTTGTTTCGCTGTCATCTTTCATTTTTTTCATGATCCCTTTGTGCTGTTTCCTGTCTTTTTGGGTAAGTGTTTCAAGCAAGCTAAAGCTCACCCATTTCCCCTCGAACAGTATAGGAAGAGAGCGCTTTGAAGATGTTGCAAGTACTGATCGATACTTCGAAGAAGTCAGATCTGTTTCTCCTTTTGTGTCGGAGAAGGACGTAACAGCCACTCTGGAACCGACCGTTTTTTATAATTCGCAGGCACTGGGTGTTTCTTGATCAGAGAGTCTGGCTTCTGGCTGAAAAGGGCTTCTCCCTTTTGAACTGTTCTCCAGTTCACTTCCATACTTATTTGAAGTGTTGGGGCCCAAAAGTTTTTCAGTGCAAGCTATGTGGCTGTTTCTTCATTATATTGTTTACAACAAAAAAGGGGGCTGTTAGATTGGGTATTATTACTACACGCACCAATGTGTTTTCGTCGCTTATTTCGTCTCTCTCTCTCTTGTATGTGTGTGTGCGCGCGCGCGCGCGCAGTGTGTGTTGTGTGTGTATGTGTGTGTGTGTTTTTTTGTGTGTGTGTGTGTCTGTGTGTGAGTGTGTGAGTCTGTGGAGTGATGTGAGTGAGTGAGTGAGTGAGTGAGGAGGGGTGAGTGAGTGAGTGTGTATATATGTCTGTGTGTGTGCCTGTGTGTGTTGTGTGTGTGTGTGTGTTGTGTGTGTGTGTGTGTGTGTGTGTGTGTGTGTGTGTGTGTGTGTGCTGTGTGTGTGTGCGTGTATGTGTGAGTGTGTATGTGTTCGTTCTTGGATTAACGTCTTCACTATGAGTGTGTATGTGTGTGTCTGTTTGTGTGTGTGTTTTGTTTACGCTCTCTCTCTCACTCTCTCACTCTCTCTCTCTCTCTCTCTCTTCTCTCTCTCTCTCTCTCTCTCTCCCATTCTCCCCATTCTTGCTTTCTCTTTATAATCAAAAACAACCAAGGGACATGGGAGGGGGAGGAGAAGAACGCGTCTAATAACGCAATGATGAAAAAAATATTAAGTATGATATATGCCACGTTATAGAAACTGAAAAGATTCATTCTAACAACATATCAATTTACACACACACACACACACACACCACACACACACACACACACCACACACACACACACACACCCCACACACACACACACACACACACACATACACATACTCACACCTAAGTTATATTATATATATATATATATATATATCGTGTAGTTAGTGTAGCGTGTGATGGTGTGTGTTGTGTGAATAGATTTACATACATAGATAGTAGATAGATGTGTGTGATAGATGATGTGATGAGATAGATAGATAGATAGATAGATAGATAGATAGATAGCAGATAGAGAGATAGATAGATAGATAGATAGATAATAGATAGATAATAGATAGATAGATAGATAGATAGATAGATAGACAGAAGATAGATGATAGAGATAGAAGATAGAGAATAGATAGAGATAGATAGATAGATAGGATAAAGAAATAGAGATAGAAGATAGATATACAGATACAGAAGATGGATGAGAAGAGAAGCAGATAGATGGAAGAAGATAGATAGATAAGTAAGTAAGTAGTTAAGAACAGATATACAAAAAGAGAGGATGGACAGAGAAGATAAAGATATAGTATAGTAAGTAGTTAGAATAGATAGATAAGAGAGACAGATGACGATAGAGTCAGTGCTAATACAAGATGAGTAAGTAAACAATCGATAGATCAACCTCAATACAACAGCATGAATACACAAAATCAACCATACAGCAACTCTAATGAAAGCAACAGCAATATAAATACAACATAGCGGGCATCGTGCAGGAGAAATAGAGAAGAGCAGAATAGAGAACAGAGACAAGCGATGAGAGGGAGGGAGAGAACAAAGAGAGAGAGAGAAGAAGAGACAGAGACACAGACGAGAGAGCGAGACAGACAGAAGAGGAGAAGACAGACACACAGAACGAGAGGAGGAAAAGAGAGAAGACAACAGACAGAGAACGACAGAGACCAAGAGAGACAGACAGACAGACCAAGACAGACAGACCAGACAGACAGACTCCACAAACAACAACACAACACACATACACACACACATACAACACACACACACACACACACACACACACACACACACATCACACAACACAACACACAGACTGACGGACGCGTCGACAGACCGACGGACATACAGACAGACATAGTAATAGAAACAGAGACACATGTGGGGTTTTGTCTCGGACAGTATCTCAATTTCACAGCCACAGAGATATTTTAATGAGCTGCCAGCGTGAGCCTAGAGGCACACCAATCCCTTTTCTCTGTAGGCCTGGGCGAATGAAATACAAACAGAGAAGCAAGCACACGTCAGGAGGCCTCCACTTCTTGTTGTTGCTGTTCCTGTTTGTTGTTGTTGTTGTTTAAAGCCCAGCCGACTGCGCAGAGCCATATCAGGGCTATAACCGCTTCAAAACATAAAAAAAACTTCAATCGGAAAAAACAGAAAAGAAAATTAAGTACACACATCAATCCTTTCGTTGCATATAATCTAAGGACGTGCCCCCGGTGTTGACCACTCCGTCCAATTTATCCTACCTGAATACAAATTTAACCATACTTCAGGACACCAAAACGTAGATAAAAACAGGCAGAAATTACCTACAATTGCTTCCGCATATCTCACCTCCCTAGAGCCAAAAAACCCAAAAAACAAACAAACAAACAAACAAACAAACGCACTAGTACATGTATCAATCCTAAGAAAAAGTACACAAGATTTTATCGAACGCATACAGGTCAATGGACCAGCAAGGCAGAAAATGATAGGAAGAAAAGAAAGCAAGAAAAGGAACAAGGCAGAAACAAAGAGAGTGACAGAAAAGAGGAAGTTTCTAGCACAGAATTTCCAGAAGGTAGGGATACTATTTATGCAGTTTCAGTTTCTCAAGATGACGTCTCCGCGCTCGGAACGAATTCCATATGCACTAACGTCACAGGTGCCATGTGTATGGTGGTCATGGCACAAGCCTTAAGCCTGCACATAAACCCATGAGCTGGCCAGGTCCTGAGATCCTACCTACACTATAAAAAAAAATAATTCCCAAACGGGGAAAACGAACCCCGGCCGTGACGGTAAGAGCGCAAAATCCTAACCACTATTCATACAGAAAGAGCCCCCAGCATCCCCACAGGGGGAGGCCTCTACTGTCAACATAGATTGCTTCCATCCCCAGAGTGGGGTGGGGGTGGGGTGACAGGTGTGGGGAATGGGAGGGTAGGGGCGGATTCCGGCTCCAGTTCAGCACGAGGATTATCTGAACGCTCAAGACAAGTCTATAACCGTATGCGTCTCGCCTTTCAAAAGTGTCTCCGGGAGTTTACGTGTGCCGGATCGATCGAGACTGGGTCAGCTCTTTTCAAAGCTGATCAATGCTGAGAGTGGTTGGCAGACACGACCAGAATGTGCTTATTGTGACTAGACGCGCCTCTTTTTCTGACTGCCTCATCGTAATGGAATCAGAAATGCGCAGAAATAGAATCAGAACGAGTATTTTATGATAATAACAAAAAAAGTAATAAGACTAACGCAAATTTTCGGCCAACTGGCCTTTGTCAAGCGTATGTGTGTGTATATATATATATATATATATATATATATATATGTACATGTATATATATATGTATATATATATGTGTGTATATATGTATGTATGATATATAAATATAGTATATATATATATATATATATATATATATATATATATATATATATATACATACATACATATACGTATATACATGTATATATGAAAAAATATATATATACATGTATGTAATATATATATATATATATACATATATGTATACGTACATACATACATACATACATACGTACGTACGTATATACATACATATAAAGACAGATAAATAGATGTATACATGTAGATATAGACAGACAGACAGACATACAGATAGACAGACAGACAGCTAGCTAACAAGAAAGATAGACAGACACACAGACAGATAGACAGACAGATAAATAGATAGATAGACAGATAGACAGATAGACAGATAGACAGATTGATAGATAGGTAGATAGATAGATTGATAGACAGACAGACAGATAGATAGATACATAGATAGACAGCTAATAGACAGCTAGATAGATAGATAGATAGATAGATAGCTACATACATACATACATACATACATACATACATACATACATACATACATACATACATACATACATACATACATACATGCATGCATGCATGCATACATATAGATAAACAGATTACATTCTAAAAGAGGAAAAAAAACAGCAGACGACTTCCATGATCTTACAATGAGCAAGGAGAAATTCTTTGCTGTCTCTGGTAAACATTCGATAAAAACCAGTTGGCCAAACATTCGCATCTTTCTTATTTAGTCATAGTGACTACACGTTCCGGTTCCTATCTGATTGAACGCTGTTAACAAGAAATATCCGAGGGTTCTGGCTGGGATCCAGAGCAACAATTCCTTACCTTTGGTCAAACAGTCCCCTCCCATCCTCCAACAACACACGTTAGCCAGTTCAGCAGTTTCGCCTTTCTTGTTTTGTTATATTAAGTACATGTTCTGGTTCCTGTCTGTTTGAATGATGGCAGTCCCTTTCATTTAGAGTTTTCAGTTTAGTGGGAGAACGAAAAGCAGAATAGTAGTTTCGCCTTTCTTGTCCTGTTATATTAAGTACATGTTCTGGTTCCTATTTGCTTGAACATTGACAGTCCCTTCAGTTAGTTTTCAAATTAGAGGAACAAAGAACACGAGAATGATTTTGGTTTGTGGGTCGTGGTACGTGCCTTTTCAAGGCATAAAAAAACTGGACTGTTTCTCTCTACTAAGTAAATATCATTTTCATGGTTTGCATCTGCTACGTAAAATAGCAGTTTCGTGGTTTGTATCTATTAAGTAAACTATCAATTTCGTGGTTTGTATAAGGCTAAATATTGTTAGTCACTGTCAACAATCGTGTCTATACAATGTTAAGCCATGGGGTAAACAGCCCACAAGAACAAATGCTCTGGTCTTTTCAAATTCTACAAAAAGCCGTGAGTTAAAATAATACCCATGTACTGGTAACAGACTTTTCATTTGCCATTGGTTGGTCATTGTTGTTTTTGTTGACTTCACCCCTTCACAGTCTCCATTGTTTGAAATGCTGCATTAACGGTGCGGTTTCTTAAAGCAATCGCAAATGTCATAATGGGGGCTGGATGGGAAAGGGCATAACCCTGAGAACTCTTCTAAACAAGATGGTTAAAAAATAGTCCTCGTTTGTTTTGTTGTTGTTTTTTTTGTTGTTGTTTGTTGTTGTTTTTTAAGTCCCCACTTTTTCCCAATCTCATTCGTTTTTGTTTTTGTTGTTGTTTTCTGTTTTTTTACTGGTTCTTTGTTTAGTCTTTTTCCCGTTCCGTGTCTTTCTCGTTTCTCAGCCCAGGCTGGGCTCATTGTCAGTATCCTCTTACGATTCCTCCGTGATGTTTCCTGTCTTTTTGCTGAAGTGTATCGAAGGAACCAAAGCCCACAAGCCCACTCCCGTCCCTAGACAAGAAGATAAGAATTCTGAAGATGCGGCTAGCACTAGATGTCATCTGTTTCTGTCCTTGAGTTGGAGAGATGTGACAGCTGTCCTGTTCTACACTTGACAGCCGGCTTGTATGTGTCTTGCGGCTTACTACATGCTTCTGGTTCAGGTACTTGGGCTGGAAAAAGCTACGCGTTTTTGTTTCGTTTCGTTTTGTTTCGTATTGTTTTGTTTTGCTTTGTTTTGTTTTGCTTTG
>CM060313.1:10082709-10115209 GCA_030674185.1 Monoplex corrugatus | reverse complement strand
ATAAATATAATAAGTTTGAGGGGAGAAAAGAAGTATGTCTCACATGCTTGCTAATAAAGTCTCAAATTTTCTCGCAACACAAACACTCCACGATCCACATGTATGCCCTACACTCGTCATTCAAAAATACAAACTATGCACACAGAAAGAAAGGTTTCCCAATCAGGAACCTGTTTCAATGCAAGATACCGGCCATTTCACAAAACCCCACTGAGAATGTCACAAATCCTAGAACACAGCATCCCCATTGAGAACGCCAGCAATCCTAGAACACAGCATCCCGCTGAAAATGCCACCTATCCTACAAACACAGCATCCCCATTGAGAATGCCACCAATCCTAGAACAGCATCCACACTGAGAATGCCATCAATCCTAGAACACAGCATCCCTACTGAGAATGCCACCAATCCTAGAACACAGCATCCCTAATGAGAATGATAACAATCTCAGAACACAGCATCCCTACTGGAATGCCACAAATCGTAGAACACAGCATCCCTACAGAGAATGCCACCAATCCTAGAACACAGCATCCCTATGAGAATGATAACAATCTCAGAACACAGCATCCCTACTGGAATGCCACAAATCGTAGAACACAGAATCCCTACAGAGAATGCCACCAATCCTAGAACACAGCATCCCTACTGAGAATGCCACAAATCGTAGAAACACAGCATCCCTACTGAGAATGCCACCAATCCTGGAACACAGCATCCCCACTGAGAATGCCCCCAAACCTTGAACACAGCATCCCCATGAGATTGCCACAAATCGTAGAACACAGAATCCCTAATGAGAATGCCACCAATCTTAGAACACAGTATCTCCATTGAGAATGCCACCAATCCTAGAACACAGCATCCCCACTGAGACTGCCACCAATCCTAGAACACAGCATCCCCACTGAGAATGCCACCAATCCGAGAACACAGCATCCCTACTGAGAATGCCACCAATCCTAGAACACAGCATCCCCACTGAGAATGCCACCAATCCTAGAACACAGCATCCCCACTGAGAATGCCACCAATCCTAGAACACAGCATCCCTACTGAGAATGCCACCAATCTTAGACACAGCATCCCCATTGAGAATGCCACCAATCATAGAACACAGCATCCCCACTGAGAATGCCACCAATCCTAGAACACAGAATCCCCACTGAGAATGCCACCAATCCTAGAACACAGCATCCCAATGAGAATGATATAAATCCTAGAACACAGCATCCCCACTGAGAATGCCACCAATCCTAGAACACAGCATCCCTACTGAGAATGCCACCAATCCTAGAACACAGCATCCCCACTGAGAATGCCACCAATCCTAGAACACAGCATCCCTACTGAGAATGCCACCAATCTTAGAACACAGCGTCCCCACAGAATGATACCAATCGTAGAACACAGCATCCCTACTGAGAATGCCACCAATCCTAGAACACAGCATCCCTACTGGAATGCCACCAATCCTAGAACACAGCATCCCTACTGAGAATGCCACCAATCCTAGAACACAGCATCCCTACTGAGAATGCCACCAATCCTAGAACACAGCATCCCATTGAGAATGCCACCAATCCTAGAACACAGCATCCCTACTGAGAATGCCACCAATCCTAGAACACAGCATCCCTACTGAGAATGCCACCAATCTTAGAACACAGCATCCCTACTGAGAATGCCACCAATATTAGAACACAGCATCCCCACTGAGAATGCCACCAATCTTAGAACACAGCATCCCCACTGAGAATGCCACCAATCCTAGAACACAGCATCCCTACTGAGAATGCCACCAATCCTAGAACACAGCAATACCCCCCTCCCCAATGAGAATGCCACAAATCTGGTAACTAGCATCCCTACTGAGAATGCCACCAATATTAGAACACAGCATCCCCACTGAGAATGTCACCAATCTTAGAACACAGCATCCCCATTGAGAATGCCACCAATCCTAGAACACAGCATCTCTACTGAGAATGCCACCAATCTTAGAACACAGCATTCCTACTGAGATTGCCACCAATCCTAGAACACAGCATCCCTACTGAGAATGCCACCAATCCTAGAACACAGCAATACCCCCTTCCCAATGAGAATGCCACCAATCTGGTAACTAGCATCCCTACTGAGAATGCCACCAATATTAGAACACAGCATCCCCACTGAGAATGCCACCAATCTTAGAACACAGCATCCCCATTGAGAATGCCACCAATCCTAGAACACAGCATCCCTACTGAGAATGCCACCAATCCTAGAACACAACATCCCTACTGAGAATGCCACCAATATTAGAACACAGCATCCCACTGAGAATGCCACCAATCTTAGAACACAGCAATACCCTCCCCAATGAGAATGCCACCAATCTGGTAACTAGCATCCCTACTGAGAATGCCACCAATATTAGAACACAGCATCCCCACTGAGAATGCCACCAATCCTAGAACACAGCATCCCTACTGAGAATGCCACCAATATTAGAAACACAGCATCCCCATGAGAATGCCACCAATCTTAGAACACAGCATCCCTACTGAGAATGCCACCAATCCTAGAACACAGCATCCCTACTGAGAATACCACCAATCCTAGAACACAGCAATACCCCCTCCCCAATGAGAATGCCACCAATCTGGTAACTAGCATCCCTACTGAGAATGCCACCAATATTAGAACACAGCATCCCCACTGAGAATGCCACCAATCCTAGAACACAGCATCCCTACTGAGAATGCCACCAATATTAGAACACAGCATCCCCACTGAGAATGCCACCAATCTTAGAACACAGCATCCCTACTGAGAATGCCACCAATCCTAGAACACAGCATCCCTACTGAGAATACCACCAATCCTAGAACACAGCAATACCCCCCTCCCCAATGAGAATGCCACCAATCTGGTAACTAGCATCCCTACTGAGAATGCTACCAATGCCCTAACACAGCATCCCCACTGAGAATGCCACCAATCCTAGAGCACAGCACCCCTACTGAGAATGATACCAACCTGGTAACACAGCATCCCCTCTGAGAATGATACCAACCTGGTAACACAGCATCCCTACTGAGAATGATACCAACCTGGTAACACAGCATCCCTACTGAGAACGATACCAACCTGGTAACACAGCATCCCCACTGAGAATGTCACCACTACGATAACACAACATCCCCACTGAGAATACCACCAATCCTACAACACACCATTCACACTGAGAATGCTGGTATGGGTGGTATCTCAGTGGGGATACTGTGTTACCAGGTAAATGGCATTCTCACTAAGGATGCTGTGTCAGAAGATGTGTAGTATTCTCAGTGGGGATATTGTGTTAGAGGATTGGTATCATTCTCAGTGGGGATACTCAGCTAAGGGATTGTATCATTCTCAGTGGGGATATTGTTTTAGGGGATTGGTGGCATTCTTAGTGGGAATGCTGTGTTCTATGATTGGTATTATTCTAAGTGAGGATACTGTGTTAGGGGATTGGTATCATTCTCAGTGGGGATACTGCTTTAGGGCATTTGTGGCATTCTCAGTGAGGATGCTGTGTTCTAGGATTGGTGGCATTCTCAGTGGGGATGCTGTGTTCTAGGATTGGTGGCATTCTCAGTAGGGATTCTGTGTTCTAGGATTGGTGGCATTCTCAGTGGGGATGCTTTGTTCTAGGATTGGTGGCATTCTCAGTGGGGATTCTGTGTTCTAGGATTGGTGGCATTCTCAATGGGGATGCTGTGTTCTAGGATTGGTGGCATTCTCAGTAGGGATGCTGTGTTCTAGGATTGGTGGCATTCTCAATGGGGATGCTGTGTTCTAGGATTGGTGGCATTCTCAGTGGGGATTCTGTGTTCTAGGATTGGTGGCATTCTCAGTGGGGATGCTGTGTTCTAGGATTGGTGGCATTCTCAGTGGGGATGCTATGTTCTAGGATTTGTGGCATTCTCAGTGGGGATGCTGTGTTCTACGTTTGGGGGCATTCTCAGTAGGGATGCTGTGTTCTAGGATTGGTGGCATTCTCAGTGGGGATGCTGTATTCTAAGATTGGTGGCATTCTCAGTAGGGATGCTGTGTTCTAGGATTGGTGGCATTCTCAGTGGGGATGCTTTGTTCTAGGATTAGTGGCATTCTCAGTAGGGATGCTGTGTTCTAGGATTGGTGGCATTCTCAATGGGGATGCTGTGTTCTAGGATTGGTGGCATTCTCAGTGGGGATTCTGTGTTCTAGGATTGGTGGCATTCTCAGTGGGGATGCTTTGTTCTAGGATTGGTGGCATTCTCAGTGGGGATGCTGTGTTCTAGGATTGGTGGCATTCTCAGTGGGGATGCTGTGTTCTAGGATTAGTGGCATTCTCAGTAGGGATGCTGTGTTGTAGGATTGGTGGCATTCTCAGTGGGGATGCTGTGTTCTAGGATTGGTGCATTCTCAGTGGGGATTCTGTGTTCTAGGATTGGTGGCATTCTCAGTGGGGATGCTGTGTTCTAGGATTGATGGCATTCTCAGTGGGGATGCTGTGTTCTAGGATTGGTGGCATTCTCAGTGGGGATTCTGTGTTCTAGGATTGGTGGCATTCTCAGTAGGGATGCTGTGTTCTAGGATTGGTGGCATTCTCAGTGGGGATGCTGTGTTCTAGGATTGGTAGCATTCTCAGTGGGGATGCTGTGTTCTAGGATTAGTGGCATTCTTAGTAGGGATGCTGTGTTCTAGGATTGGTGGCATTCTCAGTGGGGATGCTGTGTTCTAGGATTGGTGGCATTCTCAGTGGGGATGATGTGTTGTAGGATGCCTGTTCCATCTCTCCATGCTTCTCCGATCCCTGAGTTAAGAAAAGCTCCCCACTCCAACCACTCCACTACGGTGCGGGCCTCGGTAACTCAGTTGGGTGAGCGTCGAATGCACATGCTAATGGTTGTGGGTTCGAATCCCGGGGTGTGCTACATTAAAACTGGCCTTCTCACTGTCCCATCTTAACATCATTGTTGTTCTGGTGGTGTTAGTATAGGATTAGATAAGTTCCCCCCCAAACCAAACCAAACCAAACCAAAACAAAACAAAACAAAACAAACAACAAAAAACAAACCAAACCAAGCCACCCCACCACAATTTTCTATCCCACGCTACAGGAATGTACACAGTGCTATTGCTGAGATAGTACTTATGTTTTATTGATGGTGGTTCTTGTTCTTCTCCCCTTCATAGCGGATTTCCATCCCACTTTCTTTGACTATTCCTTCTACAGCAAAGCCAGAACAAGATTGAGGCAGCCGAAATGTGGTTTCTAAAAAGAATGTTGAGAGTTCCATAAAACAGCAAAGAAAACAAACGAGACAGTCTTGATGGAAGCAGACACAAGAAGATCAGTGATAAGGAAGATTAGGAAAAGACAAGCAACATTTATAGGCCATTTTATGAGAAAAGGGGAATTAGAGCACCTGGTTATAGCAGGAAAGCTGGAAGGAAAGAGAACACCAGGTAGATCCGGGGAGAAAATATTGGACGGACTTGCAGGGTGGCTGAGGACAGAGAGGGTGGAAGATGTGCTTGCGGCCATGATCGCCAAAGCCATGCGGCAGGGCACATGATGATGATGATGAGTAAGATGATCGGTTCGTATGATGATAGTCTCTGATCTTCCAGTTCGTTACTGTAATCGCTTTATCTAAGAGTTTGTTGGCATGTTCATTTCCCTTCACCTGTAGTCCTACCTCTACGATGTCTAAGTGACCACACAGTATAAGCAAGTGTACAACAGACAAGAGAAGCATCAGTGTGGTTCCAGTCGTTTTCTTTCAGACTATGGCTGGGACAGAGACGAGCTCTCCCTTTGATTCGACGGATGAGTAGGCACTGGTGACTGGTTCCTTCATCGCCTGATGGCGGTCTTCATGTCGGATATAAGATCAATTCTGGAAGTACATGTTTACGACAGTAGCTCCTAAATAAAGAATGACCTTAACCCTTTGACTCCCGCACCCTATCCACCAACCGCAAAAACTTAACCCTTTGACTCCCGCACCCTATCCACCAACCGCAAAAACAACCCTTTGACTCCCGCACCCTATCCACCAACCGCAAAAAATTAACCCTTTGATTCCCTCACCCTAGGGTGAGAAAGTCAAACGATTAAAATTTTTGCTTTGCTAGCATGGTTGACAATGCAGAATGCTGGTCGACAGAGTGCGGAAGTCAAAGGGTTAACGTTTTGTTTGTTTTCTATCTTATGGTTTATATTTTATCTTGAAAAAATGATAGTACTTTTTATCCAGGGGTGTGTGCCGGGGGCTCTTTCAGTTTAAATAATATCATCACCTTCTGGAAATTCTATGCAAGAAATTTCCTCTCTTCTCTCACTCTCTTTGTGTACAGCCCCGTCACACAGTCTCAATCCTAAATAAGAACTTTATAGAATCATGGTTATCACTCTCATCATGACCATCATCGTATCATTGAAAAAACTGTGTCAGCACCTGTGGCCATTAAGATGATACAGAAATGTGGAAAAAACTGAGGACAAAAAAGACAAGAAAAAAACAACAACTAAAAAACCTGCCTAAGTGCGATGTTCCTATAACAAACAAACAAACAAACAAACAAAACTTTGTGATTTAGCGGTTTTTTGTTTTTGTATTTGTTTGTTTGTTTGTTTGTTTGTTTGTTTGTTTGTTTGTTTGTTTGTTTGTTTTTGCAGTTGCAATGCTGAACGAAACAGTATCATCATTTATCACACGTAAGTACTAGGTTATGACTGCAATGACGATCTCGAAATCTTGATGTTAAGTCCTGTGCTAATACCCAGCCAAGAAGCTGAAACGTCTTATAGTTTGATACACTTGCCATATGTGGTTCAGTATCAAAGCAAAACCAGCTAGCCTCCCTTTGCTGACGCTTGGAGTTAAAAATAGAAATCAAGGGAACTAATCTATCACGTGATTCCCCCTTAACGATCCTTCATCGTCGTTCTTTGCCACGTCAGTCCAACTTGAAATAGAAACCTGATAGAGATAGAGAAGGGTCTTCAGGTCACTAGCGTCACTGTCAACCAGTTGTCTTTGATCGAAATAAAATTCGAGTTATAAACTTTTCTTTATTTTTTTTTAACATGAAAACTTTTTTTTCATGAAGATCTGTGTGTGTGTGTGTGTGTGTGTGTGTGTGTGTGTGTGTGTTGTGTGTGTGTGTGTGTGTGTGTGTGTGTGTGTGTGTGTGTATGTGTGTCTGTGTGTGTATGTCTGTATGTGTGTGTATTTTTGTTTCTCTCTCTCTCTCTCTCTCTCTCTCTCTCTCTCTCTCTCTCTCTCTCTCCTCTGTGTGTGTGTGTGTGTGTGTGTGTGTGTGGTATGTGTGTGTGCTGTGTGTGTGTGTGTGTGTATATTTATGGGTGTGTTTATGTGTGTGTGTTTATCTGTGTGTGTTTATCTGTGTGTATGTGTGTGTGTTTATGTGCGTGTTTATGTGTTATGCGTGTGTGTGTGTGTTTGTGTGTTTTTGTGTGTGTTATGTGTTTATGTGTGTGTGCTTATGTGAATGTGAGAGTGTGTGTGTGTGTGTGTGTGTGTGTGTGTGTGTGTGTGTGTGTGTGTGTGTGTGTGTGTGTGTGTGTGTGTGTGTGTGTGTGTGTGTGTGTGTGTGTGTGTGTGTAAGCGAGTGTGTGTGAGTGTGTGTGTGTATCTGTGCGTTGTACTTGTCACAAGCGATGTTCAGGTCGACCACACACACGTTCCTGTAGTCTTCCTTCTTAACCCTTTGACTTCCGCACCCTGTCCACCAGCATCCTACATCAGCAGCCATGATAGCAAAGCAAAAACTGAACCCTTTGACTCCTGCACCCTGTCCACCAGCATCCTGCATCAGCAGCCATGCTAGCAAAGCAAAAACTTGTCCAAGGCAACGTCCCTTTGTCTGAAAACAAACATTTCGATCAAAGACTTGGGTTTGGGGTTCGCTTCTCTCGTAGTTTTGTCCACGTAATCTATTAAACACTAAACAATAGAACGCAACCCTGTCCCACTCTGAATGACGCTTCGGTCCAGTAATCCTTTCGATGTGCTGACTCTGCTGGATCTGATGTCTAAACGCTGGCCTAAAAAAAAATGGGGGGGTATGGTAAACAGAGAACACTAACTCTAAAATGCGGCTAAATAAAATGGGTAAAACAGAGACATAAAGTCTAAAAGATGGCCTAAAAATGGGTAAACAGAGATAAGTCTAAAAGCTGGCTAAAAATGGGTAAACAGAGAAAAGTCTAAAAGCTGGCCTAAAAATGGGTAAACAGAGACATAAAGTCTAAAAGCTGGCTAAAAATGGGTAAACAGAGACATAAAGTCTAAAAGCTGGCCTAAAAATGGGTAAACAGAGACACTAACTCTAAAAGCTGGCTAAAATGGGTAAACAGAGACACAACTCTAAAAGCTGGCCTAAAATGGGTAAACAGAGACACTAACTCTAAAAGCTGGCCCAAAATGGGTAAACAGAGAGCATAAAGTCTAAAAGCTGGTCTAAAAATGGGTAAACAGAGAAAGTCTAAAAGCTGGCTAAAAATGGGTAAACAGAGACATAAAGTCTAAAAGCTGAGTAAAAATGGGTAAACAGAAACATAAAGTCTAAAAGCTGGCCAAAAATGGGTAACAGAGATAAAGTCTAAAAGCTGGCTAAAATGGGTAAACAGAGAACTAAGTCTAAAAGCTGGCAAAAATGGGTAAGCAGAGGCATAAAGCCTAAAATCTGGCCCAAAATGGGTAAACAGAAACATAAAGTCTAAAAGCTGGCCAAAAATGGGTAAACAGAAACATAAAGTCTAAAAGCTGGCCAAAAATGGGTAACAGAGATAAAGTCTAAAAGTGGGCAAATGGGTCGCTAAAAATGGTGGTAAACAGAGACATAAAGTCTAAAAGCTGGCCAAAAATGGGTAAACAGAGCATAAAGTCTAAAAGCTGCATGGACAATAAAGTCTAAAAGCTGGCCAAAAATGGGTAAACAGAGCATAAAGTCTAAAAGCTGGCCAAAAATGGGTAAACAGAGCATAAAGTCTAAAAGCTGGCCAAAAATGGGTAAACAGAGACATAAAGTCTAAAAGCTGGCCAAAAATGGGTAAAGCAGAAACATAAAGTCTAAAAGCTGGCTAAAAATGGGTAAAACAGAGATAAAGTCTAAATGGCAAAAGGAAACTGAGCTAAAATGAAAAATGGGTAAACAGAGACAAAATTGTCAATATACTGCATTAGAGACGCGTGCTGCACACAGTATCACACACTGTTATTGAATCTATCCAGCACGTGATCATGGGTTGAAGTTTTAGGGGCCTTGTCTCCATCCTTTCATCATGATGCTATGTCTGTCAGAAAGGTGATGTTTGAACCACTCTACAAAAGGTAAAAAAAGACATGAAATTGTAAACAGTCTGCATGGGAGACGTGTGCTTTACTATATTCTTAATACTGGTATCTCCTGTCTTAATACTGGTATCTCCTGTCTTAATACTGGTATCTCCTGTCTTAATACTGGTATCTCCTGTCTTAATACTGGTATCTCGTATTATTAAATCTACCACACAAGTGTAGTAGTAGTAGTAGTAGTAGTAGTAGTAGTAGCTGAGGGCTGGCTCGTAGCCTAGGCCTTCTGGCCTTTTAATGCCCTATCTTTTTTGTTTTACGCTTTCTTCTTCAGGGTCTGAAAAGCATGCCTTAATATTCATACTTGAGCAAATCTGCTTCAGTCTATTTTTTTAAATAAAATTTTGTTAGAAAAACAAAACGCCCTTGTGTTAGTATTTCTGTGTTTAACAAATATTTTACCTTCAGCATTTCTTGTTATACTAGCTTGTGGAAAGGAAAGAAATATTTCAATTGATAGCTTATCCATCCCATTCATTATTTTGTATACCTGTATTAAATCCCCCCTAACCCTCCTACCTTTCAGTGAATGAAGTTTTAAAAACTTAAGCCTTTCTTCATAACTCATATTTCTACACTCTATAAGCAACCTAGTTGCCCTTCTTTGTACATTTTCAATCATTTTTGACTGTCTTATCAAATACGGATTCCAAACAACACTTGCGTATTCTAAATGTGGTCTAACAAAAGCCTTATACAACATTAAAAATGTATGTTTATTCATGTACAAAAATGTTCTTTTGATAATTCCTATCATTTGGTTAGCCCTATTTGCTACTCTTTTAATGTGCAGGTCAAAGGATAATTCACTCTCAAATGTAACTCCCAAGTCTTTCTCCGTTTCACACACACTAATTTTCTGTACATCATTTCCAATTTTCATGAAATACTCTCGTCTAATATTCTTCTTACCAACATGCATTACATGGCATTTTGAAATATTAAAATATAAATTCCAAGTATCTGACCAGTTTTGTAGTATTAGCAAGTCCTGTTGAATTAAATTAACATTGGCAACCTTGTCATATAGTTTTGTATCGTCAGCAAATATTTTGCAAGTACAGTGCAGTGAATCAGGTAAGTCATTTATAAATACTGTAAACAAGATTGGACCCAGTACACTGCCCTGAGGGATCCCGCTTTTTACTTTTGTTTCTTCTGATTCAGCATTTCCTACCTTTACCCTCTGCTTTCGATCATACAAAAAATTTTGGATCCATTTGAGTGTATTTCCTGTAATACCATAAGATGCTAATTTTATGAGCAGTCTTTCGTGAGGTACAGAATCAAAAGCTTTTCTAAAATCAAGATACACGATATCAAAGGGGTCCCCATTGTCCATCATATTGGTGAAATCCTCCATAACTTCTAATAATTGGATTACACAGGATCTTTTCCCTCTAAATCCATGTTGACATTTTGCATAAAATTTATTACTTTCAAAGTGAGAAATGATACAATCTCTTACTAGTGATTCCAGTACTTTACAAACAATACAAGTTAAACTTACAGGTCTATAGTTCCCAGCGTCACTCCTATTTCCTTTCTTAAACAAGGCTTTAACATCGGCTGTTTTCCAATCCTTTGGTTACTCACCTGATTCTAAGGACTTATTAAATAAGTGACCATCGGCTAATGTCTAGAGGCGTTTTTTTCCATCCTTTTACAATGATGCTGTATCTGTCAAAACGTCAGCATCATAACAATGATCTGAAAAGGTAAACTGTTACTGTTATTTTTTGTTTAAAGCCCAGCCGACTGCATAGAACCATATCAAGGCTGTAACCGTTTCAAAACATATACAATACTTCAACAGGAAAAAAAACAAAAAAGAAAATGAAGTACACATATAAGTGCATTCGCGCACATAGTCTAAGGAGATGCCCCTGAAGTTGACCACTCTGTCCAATTTATCGCACAAGCGATTTTAAACACACTCCTGAATACAAATTTAAACATAACTAAGGAGATTAAATCATATATAACAACGGGCCTGAACTACCTAAAATTGCTTCCGCGTATCTCATTTCTCTACAGCCAAAATTGCACTTTATACATGTACCCAATTATCAATCCCAAGAAAAAGTACGTAAGACTTGAATGAACACATATACAGCTAAATGGACCAGCAAGGTGGAAAATGATAGGAAGAAATGACAGAAAGCAGAGGAACAAGGTAGAAACAAAGAGAGTGATATAAAAGAGGAAATTCTTAGCACAGAATTTCCAGAATGTGGGGATACTATTTATACAGAAAGAGCCCCGGCATCCCCAAGGGGGTAAGAGCTTGTCTAAAAATGGGTAAACAGAGGCCAAAAATGTAAATATACAGCGTGGGAGGCGTGTGTTACACGCGGTATTTCTCATAACTGAATCTGTCATACATGTAATCATCGGTCAAAGTCTACGGGTGTTCTCTACATCATTTCATAATGATGCTATATCCAACACCAAAGGAAATAAGAGGGAAGCAGGGAGAATTTTAAATATTAACTAAGCAACATAACTCTTGAGAGTCACGGAGTTATTTCCCATGCAGAATTTCTCAGATCCTGTGACTCTCAAGAGTTATGTTGCTTTGTTAATAAGATGCTATATCCGTCAAAAAGTTAGCTTCATAATAACAACTAGGTGATATTTGAAACACCCACCCACCCACCCAAAAAACACACAAAAAAACAAAAACAGTAATTGGAGACAAACTGTGGAGAGTGCCAGAGCTATAAAACACCAAGTTACATAGCTCTGGAACTCGCCACAGTCTGTCTCTTTACCCTGTCAAAGTTGTTTTACTGGTCCACAAAGACAAGAGTGACTTCTTTATCGCGCTCTGCTGCCTCTTCACAAAGCTGTCTTGGAGCAGAGATAACGTTTGCGCACTCATTTCCTTTCATGGACGTCATTTGTGGCTCATTCAGTAAGAGTTCCGCATTGCATCTTAGCGTGTTATTCCAGGATTGTTGCCGTGCAGTTGCCAACCTGGCTCTAAAGTATTTTACCTCTGTATATGCCACAGTCGTCTCTTTTGCTGCCGTTCTTTTGCCAGTGGGAAACATTACTGTTCGATAACTGTGGGATCCCTCTCTCTGTCTCTGTCTCTCTGTCTTTGTCTCTGTCTGTTTGTCTGTCTGTCTGTCTGCCTGTTCTGTCTCTGTCTGTCTATCTGTCTGTCTGTCTCTCTTCGCCTTTGTCTCTCTCTCTGTCTCTGTCTCTTTGTGTGTCTTTCTGTCTGTCTTTATCTGTTTCTCTGTCTGTCTGTCTGTCTGTCTGTCTGTCTCTGCCTCTCACTCTCTCTCACTCTCACTCTCTCTCTCTGTCTGCCTCTGTCTCTATCTGCCTGTGTCTGTCTGCCTTTGTCTGTCTGTCTCTCTGTCTGTCTTTGTCTGTCTGTCTCTCTGTCTATCTCTGTCTTTGTCTGTCTGTCTGTCTGCCTCTGTCTGTCTGTCTGTCTGCCTGTCCCTCTCTCTCTCTCTCTCTCTCTCTCTCTCTCTCTCTCTCTCTCTCTCTCTCTCTCTCTCTCTCTCTCTCTCTCTCTCTCTCCCTCTCCCCGTGCATTTTCGAATATTGTTGTCAGCCTTGTGATTCCTATGTCCGTACATATTAAGACGACTTCTGTTGTTATCCCGTCTATTCCCGCTGCTTTATTCTTGAGGATTATCTTCCATGCATGCTGAGTTTCTGACCTCAATAGTGTCGAAATCAACACAAGTGTGACTGCCGCATTCAAACAAGCAGGAACCAGTAAAAAAACAAAAACAAAAACAAAACAAAAAACAACAACAACAAAAACACGCACACGAAAAAAGAATCCGAACACGTATTTTGTACAACCAGACAAGACAGGCGCAAATTTTCGGCCAACTGGCCTATGTCAAGCGTAAGATCACAAACAAACTAGCAACAAATATAAACATTTAGGAGAAAAAGACTGAAACTTCTCTGCTGCAAGGACGTTTTAGTCTTTTTCTCCTTTTTTTTGTTTGTTTGTTTTTGTTTTGGTTAAATATGTGTTCTGATTTTTTTCTTGTTTTTTTTTGTTTGTTTTTGTTTTGGTTCCTCACTAGTGTCTGTTTTTTTTTCTTGTGTGTGTGAGCTAGATGGCAATAGTCATCATCATCATCAAGTGCCCTGCCACATGGCGTTGGCGATCATCGCCCTTTGTATGTATCTATCCCTTGTTGCCGCAAGCACATCTTTCATCCTCTCTGTCCTCAGCCACTCTACAAGTCCGTCCAATATTTTCTCCCTGGGTCTACCTAATGGTCTCTTTCCCTCCAGCTTTCCTGTTGTGACCAAGTGCTCTAATTCCCATTTCCTCATAAAGTGACCTATAAATGTTGCCTGTCTTTTCCTAATCTTCCTTATGAATGATCTTCTTGAGTCTGGCAACAGTGCTAAGCATCTTCCTGCCTGATTGAGATGAGGAGATGGCTGACGTGCTCTTGCCATGGTTTGGATGCTGCTTCGTCACGAAAAGGCAACCACCCTATCAGTATCACCATCGTCTTTATCATGTGCCTCGCCGCATGGTGTTGGCGATCATGGACATCCATACGAATCTATCTTTTGTCGCTGCAAGTACATCTCCCACCCTTTCTGTCGTCATCCATTCCGCAAAACCGTCCCTGGGTCTATCTGAAATTCTTTTTTCCCTCCAACTTTTCTGTTGTGACCAGGTGCTCAAATTTCTCTTGCCTCATAAAATGTCCTATAAATGTTGCTTGTCTTTTCCTAATCGCCTTCATTCTTCATTAATGTTCTTTTACGTGTGCTTCTCTCTAGCTCTTTCAAGACTGTTTCGTTTGTTTCCTTTGTTGTCCTAGGAACTGTTGACATTCTTCTTGGAAACCACATTTCAGCTGCGTCAGTCTTGTTCCGACTTTGCCTGTTGATTGTCCACACTTTGCATCCATACAACAAGAATAAGAATATGAATAATTATGGACTACAACTTATCAGCAAGTAATAATTCGGGAGGGGGGGGGAGCACACATGGTGATTAGCCTTTATTCTGACAGATACTTTAGCAGTAAATTATCAGAGAAACATCCTTAGACAACCCTTTGAGATAAATTCATTACGCAAATGATGTTCTTTTCTGTAAATGATGACAGCTTCAGGTCGCCTAAAAGGTAAGAGATGATCATTAGCGAAATTGATTCCATAACATGTTATGCAAAAAATTGAAGCATTTATATTAATGTAACGTTAGCCTATCTGATATATTGAACAGTATTTCATATTTACAAATTGAAGTAAAGATTTGTCTAGGGTATAAAAATACATCGTAACAAATTCAACAGCTTGATATTTTAAAACTATGTTCTAAACATCGCCCATGCGTTAAAATGATGCCATCTTTTCTGACTGGCATTGGTCAGTGATTCTGTGTGTGATAAATCTAATAACACACACCACACCACACCACATCACACCACACCAAACCACACCACACCACACCACATCACACCACATCAAACCACACCACACCACAACACAACACAACATAACGCACCACACCACATCACACCACATCAAACCACACCACAACACAACACACCACACCACACCACAACACACCACACCACACCACAGCACACCACAACACAACACAACACACAACACCACACCACCTACAACACAAAACAACGCACCACAACACAACACACCACACCACACTACAACACAACACAACACAACATACCACACCACACTACAATACAACACAACACGCCACGCCACGCCACGCCACGCCACCCACACACACACAACACAACACAACACAACAAACACAACACAACACAACACAAACACACAACACAACACAACACCACAACACACACACCACACCACAACACCAACACACAACCACACCACACCACAACACACACAACACACAACAGCACACCACAACACACACACAACAACCACAACACACCACACCACAACACAACCACACCACAACACAACACAACACCAACACACACACACACACACACACCACACACAACCACACACAACACACACACCACACACACACACACAACACCACAACACACACACCACACACACACCCACACCACAACACACCACCACAACACACAAACACCAACAACACACACACAACACACACACCACACACACAACACAACACAACACAACACAACACCAACACACACACACACACACACACAACACACACAACACACACACACACACACACACACACACAACACAACACAACACACACACAACACACACACACACACAACACAACACACCACACACACACACAACACAACACCACACACACACACAAACACAACACAACACAACACAACACAACAACAACAAACACAACACCACACCAACCACACACAACACAAATACGCCAACACAACACACACAACATGACCAACAAACACAAACAACAAGACACAAAACACAACCAAAACACACACACAACACAATCACACACACAACACCAGCACACAAACCACAACACACCACACACATATACCGTTACTGGGGAACAACAAAGGAATGGTGACAAATCAAAGGGAAAAACAAAGAGAGACATGATAACCAAGTGACTCAGAAAGAACAGAATGCCAACAGATTTCAGAAGTCAGCCCAGCATGGCCAACAAAGACAATGAACAGCATGGGGGAAAATGCTCTCCAAACAAGTCGCAGCTGGAATGACATGTGGCATGTGGCCCCTTTCAGGACCAATTTCATTCACACACACACACACACACACACACACACACACACATACACATACACACACACACACACACACACACACACACACACACACACACACACACACACACACACACACACACACACAACAAAATAAATAACAGTATTAAAACAAGGTGTGGTGTATGTCACCCATGTGGTAGAGTCTATACTTATATTACCTTGCGAGATGTGGTTTCTAACAAGAATGTTGAGGGTTCCATGGACAGCAAAGAAAACAAACGAAGCAGTCTTGATGGAGGCAGACACAAGTAGATCACTCATAAGGAAGATTAGGAAAAGACAGGCAACATTTATAGACCATTTTATGAGGAAAGGGGAATTGGAGCATCTGGTCACAACGGGAAAGCTGGAGGGAAAGAGAACACCGGGTAGAATCAGGGAGAAGATACCAGACATACTTGCAGAGTGGCTGGGGACAAAGAGGATGGAAGAGATGCTTGAGGCAACAAGTGATAGAGACAGATGCAAGTCCATAATCGCCAAAGCCATGCGACAAGGTACCTGATGATGATGATGATGATGCGTACTAATGTGACATCTCTTTTTGAAATGTAAACACAAACAACAACAAAAACAACAAAAAAGGCTTACACATTAACATGACAAAGCTCGTTGTGGAGAATCCAAAAGAGTTATGCTATTAAACAAAAAGTAATCTAACAAATATAACCAATTCCATGTGGCAGCAGTCTGGGTTTGGTTTCTAAAGAAGACCTGTGGCCGAGCCGGGGCCAGACGGCCGTTGAACAAGAGGGCCATATGCTGGTCTGTAATTTGGGGGGAAAATCAATACTTTACTCTGTCACCCTTTCTTTTCAGCTCAAGGTGTGAACAGAGAGGAAAGAAGGCAGGCGTTGTTTCAAAAGAAGAAGAAGAAAGAAGGAGGAGGAGGAGGAGAAAAGTAGTAGAAGAAGACAAAGAAGCAGAAGAAAAAGAAGAAGAAAGAAAAAAAGAAAGAAAAAAAAAAAAAAAAAGAAAGAAAGACGAAGAAGAAGATGATGATGATATGATGATGAAGAAGACGACGACGAAGAAGAAGAAGAAGAACAAGAACAAGAACAAGAAGAACAAGAAGAATAAGAAGAACAAGAACAAGAAGAACAAGAACAAGAAGAACAAGAAGAACAAGAAGAACAAGAACAAGAAGAACAAGAACAAGAAGAACAAGAAGAACAAGAAGAATAAGAAGAACAAGAACAAGAAGAACAAGAAGAATATGAACAAGAACAAGAAGAACAAGAAGAACAAGAAGAATAAAAGAACAAGAGCAAGAAGAACAAGAACAAGAAGAACAAGAAGAACAAGAAGAACAAGAACAAGAAGAACAAGAACAAGAAGAACAAGAAGAACAAGAAGAATAAGAAGAACAAGAACAAGAAAAACAAGAACAAGAAGAACAAGAAGAACAAGAACAAGAAGAATAAGAAGAACAAGAACAAGAAGAACAAGAACAAGAAGAACAAGAATAAGAAGAACAAGAAGAACAAGAAGAACAAGAACAAGAAGAACAAGAACAAGAAGAACAAGAAGAACAAGAACAAGAAGAACAAGAAGAACAAGAACAAGAAGAACAAGAACAAGAAGAACAAGAACAAGAAGAACAAGAACAAGAAGAACAAGAACAAGAAGAACAAGAACAAGAAGAACAAGAACAAGAAGAACAACAAGAACAAGAAGAACAAGAAGAATAAGAAGAACAAGAACAAGAACAAGAAGAACAAGAAGAACAAGAACAAGAAGAACAAGAAGAACAAGAACAAGAAGAACAAGAAGAACAAGAACAAGAAGAACAAGAACAAGAAGAACAAGAAGAACAAGAAGAACAAGAACAAGAAGAACAAGAACAAGAAGAACAAGAACAAGAAGAACAAGAACAAGAAGAACAAGAAGAATAAGAAGAACAAGAAGAACAAGAAGAATAAGAAGAACAAGAACAAGAAGAACAAGAACAAGAAGAACAAGAACAAGAAGAACAAGAACAAGAAGAACAAGAACAAGAACAAGAAGAACAAGAAGAACAAGAACAAGAAGAACAAGAAGAATAAGAAGAACAAGAAGAACAAGAAGAACAAGAACAAGAACAAGAAGAACAAGAAGAACAAGAAGAACAAGAACAAGAAGAACAAGAACAAGAAGAACAAGAACAAGAAGAACAAGAAAAATAAGAAGAACAAGAACAAGAACAAGAAGAACAAGAAGAACAAGAACAACAAGAACAAGAAGAACAAGAACAAGAAGAACAAGAACAAGAACAAGAAGAACAAGAAGAACAAGAACAAGAAGAACAAGAACAAGAAGAACAAGAACAAGAAGAACAAGAACAAGAAGAACAAGAACAAGAAGAACAAGAAGAATAAGAAGAACAAGAACAAGAAGAATAAGAAGAACAAGAACAAGAAGAACAAGAACAAGAAGAACAAGAACAAGAAGAACAAGAACAAGAAGAACAAGAACAAGAAGAACAAGAACAAGAAGAACAAGAAGAACAAGGAACAAGAAGAACAAGAACAAGAAGAACAGAAGAAAAGAAAAGAAGAACAAGAACAAGAAGAACAAGAAAACAAACAGAAGAACAAGAACAAGAACAAAAAGAAAACAAAGAACAACAACAAGAAGAACACGAACAAGAACAAGAAGAACAAGAAACAAACAAAGACAAAGAAGAGACGACGACGAAGAAGAAGAAGTTGGAGATGTAGACTTGACATGTCATTCAGTTGACCAGCATGGTTGGTTTAAGTCAGTGGAGGAGGACTAAAACTGGACTACGAGTAGCCGTGAAGATCGTAGTGGTTAACGCAATACACTAACGAATGGATAGTTGTGAGTTCGAATCCCCGTCAGTCCTGTCCAAGTCATTGTGAGTTTTTCGATCCAAACCGGCTCCTACCTACAGTTGAGTGTGCCATGGGATCATTGGGAAGACTGGGACCACACCGTCGAGTCTAATCCACTTTACAGATGCACCAGTGAGATTGTTGCTGAAATTATCTTATCAACACCGCAGGTGTCTGCATCTCTCGGGCCTGGTTGATGCCAGGATGTATTATGAAGGTAAGCGTAGAAAAAGCCGTCATGCAATCTAAACGATCAATGGAACTCCACAACATCATTTCTATCACTCTCGTCGTTATCATCATCAAAGCTTTGTAAGAGCAATCCCACCTTCTGTAGCCATTAAGGTGGCATAGAAAATGGGAACAGAAAAAAAATGGACCGGATTTCCTTTTTTGTTTTTGTTTTTCTTCGCTTTCTTCACAACTAAATTTTTTTTCTGAGTAAATCGCCGGTTTCCCCGTCTTTGGAAAGCAAGTTGCCATAGTATGTGCTACCCATAATTGTCTAGTATATATGTTTGTTTTTACTTACCAATGAAAGTGGATTTCTTTACAGATTGTGCCAGGGACAACTCTGTTGTTGTCATTGGATATTTATTCATATAATTCATTTCTTTCTGTCGATGTCACAAATGATTTACCGTGTGGAACTGGCTGCTCTTCCCGTTCAGATCACGTCGCCGCAGTGCAGCGCCAGATTTTTTTTTAATCAAGACTTTTAGAAAGGCAAGAAGACTAATTGGGCTTCAAGGGGAGGGACCTGGGAAATCAACTTATCTCTCCGACGTTTTACGCCAGCGCAATTGCCCTGCTCTTCACGATTTTCGACTGCTGTGGGATCTTTAACATGCGAAGCCAGAACGCACAGGGGTCCGACTTAGTTTTCTTCCCCTTCAGAAGGACTCGACGGTTAGTTTGATTTTCCTGTCAAACTGAGGAGAAAAGTCGAGGCCTCAACGGGGAACGAATCTTGGAACCTCGAGTTTAATTATTAGCATCCCCTGTGAGGATGTCAGGGCTGTTTCAGTATAAATAGTACCCCCACTTTCTGGAAATTCTGTGCTAGAAAATTCCTCTTTTCTGTCACTCTTTTTGTTTCTTTCTTTCTCCTTTGATTTTAGTCATTTCTCCTTATCATTTTCTGCTTTGCTGGTCCATTCATCTGTATGTGTTCAATAAAGTCTCACGTACTTTCTCTTAGGATTGATAATTTGGTACATTATTGAGTACATTTTTGGCTCTAGGGAAGCAATTTTAAGTAACTTAGGCCGATTTTTATACACGTTTTGGTGTCCTTAGTTATGTTTAAATGTGTATGCAGGTTTGGTTTTTAAATCCCCTTGTGTGATAAATTGGACGGAGTGGTCAACGCCAGGGGCATCGCCTTAGATTATGTGCGCGAATGCATTGATATGTGTACTTAATTTTGTTTTCCAATTTTGTTTCCGATTGAAGTTTTTGTATGTTTTGAAACGGTTATAGCTCTGATATGACTTTACGCTGTATACCGGCTTCAAACAGAAATAAAAAAATAAGTAACTGGCAGGCGAACGTCTGAACCATTCTGCCATTCTTCGCCCTTTACGTGCGCAAAGTGCGACGTGGTGCATGGAACCTCTGTTTACGTCTCAACTGAAAGACAAGGAGTCAGGCCATGACTCAGAATGTAGTGGAGGTGGGGGTGGGGAATGGAGGAAATCTGACCTGTGGGGTATTAAAGCCCTGCAGTCGAAGACCTCCAGCTTCCTTGGGCAGGTATTGTATCTGCGGAGCCTCACATCCACCACAAAAAGGGGCGCATCGCATTTCTCGCCGAATTACTGGCAATGGACCAGAAGAATACCGAGAGTATTGTTACTGTCCTTTCTGTTTAAAGCTCAGCCAACAGCGTACAGCCGTATCAGGACTGTAACAGTTTCAAAACATATACAACACTTCAACAGGAAATGAAAAAAATGAGAAGAAAATTAGGTACACATATCAATGCATTCGGGCACATAATCTGAGTACATGTCCCTGCGTTGACCTTCCCTTTCCCCTTCCCTTTCCCTTCCCTTCCCTTTCCCTTCCCTTTCCCTTCCCTTTCCCTTTCCCCTTTCCCTTTCGTTTTCCATTCCCTTTTCCCTTCCATTCCCCTTCCCTTTCCCTTTCCCTTTCCCTTTCCCCTTCCCTTTCTCCCTTCCCTTTCCCTTCCCTTTCCCCTTCCTTTCCTTTTCCTTCCCTTTTTCCCTTCCATTCCCCTTCCTTTCCTTTCCCTTTCCCCTTCCTTTTCTCTTCCCTTTTCCCCTTCCCTTTCCCTTCTCCCCCCTTCCCTTTCCCTTCCCTTCTTCCCTTCCCTTTCCCCTTCTTTCCTTTCCCTTCCTTTTCCTTTTCTTTTCCTCTTCCCTTCCCTTTCCCTTCCTTTCCCTTCTTCCTTCCCTTTCCTTTCCCTTCCTTTCCCTTTTTCCCCTTCTTCCTTCCTTTCCCCTTTCCCCTTCTTCTCTTCCCTTCCCTTCTTCCCCTTCCCTTCTTCCTTTCCCTTCCTTTCCTTTTCCTTCCCTTCCCTTTCCCTTCCTCCTCTTCCTTCTTCCCTTTCCTCCTTCCCTTTCTTCCCTTCCCTTCTTTCCTTCCCCTTCCCTTCTCTCTCCTTCCCCTTCCCTTCTCTCCTTCCCTTCCCTTCCCTTCTTCCTTCCTTCTCCTTCTTCCCTCTTCCCTTCCCTTCTTCCTTCCTCTTCCCTTCCCTTCCTTCTCCTTCCCTCCTTCCTTCCTTCTCCTTCCTTCTTCCCTTCCCTTCTTCCTCTTCCCCCTATCTTCCCTTCTTCTTCCCTTCCCTTTCCCTTCCCTTCCTTCCCTTTCCCTTCTTCCTTCCCTTCCCTTCCTTCCTTCCCTTCCCTTCCCTTCTTCCCTCCCTTCTCTCCTCTTCCCTTCTTCCTTCCCTTCCTTCTCCCTTCCCTTCCCTTCTTCCCTCTTCCTTCCTTCCCTTCCCTCCTCTTCCTTCCCTTCCCTTCTTCCCTTCCCTCTCCTTTCCCTCCTTCCCTCCCTTCTTCCCTCCTCTTCTTCCCTCCCTTTCCCCCTTCTTCCCTTCTTTCCCTTCCTTTTCCTTCTTCTTCCCATTCTTCTTCCCATCTTCTCCTTCCCTTCTTCCCTTCCCTCCTCCCTTCTTCCCTTCCCATCCTTCTCCCATCCCCTTCCTTCCCTCTTCCCCTCCCCTTCTTCCATCTCTTCTCTCTTCCCTTCCCATCCCTTCTTCCTCCCTTCTTCCCTCTTCTTCCTTCCCTCCTTCCCATTCCCTCCCTTCTTCCCATCCCTTCTTCCCATCCCTTCCCTTACTTATATGATGATGGGAATGGAAGGAAAGGGGAAGGGAAGAAGGAAAGGGGAAAAGGAAGGGAAGGGAAAGGGAAGGAAGGGAAGGGAAGGGAAAGGGAAGGAGGGAAGGGAAGGAAGGAAGCAAGAAAGGAGGAAGGGAAAGGAAGAAGGGAAGGAGGGAAGGGAAGGAAGGAAGGAAGGAAGGAATGAGAGAGACAGACAGACAGACTGAGAGAGACGGAGAGGTGCAAACAGACAGACAGACAGATAGACAGGCAGACAGACAGACAAAAACAGGCAGGCAGAAGAGACAGAGAGGGAAACAGAGACAGACAGACAGACAGAGGCAGAGAGATAGATCGAAAGACGGACAGACTGACAGACTGAAGACAGACAGACAGACAGACAGACAGACAGATAGAGGGTATTTTAACTGGAAGTGCCCTGCCACATGGCGTTGGCGATCATGGCCCTCCATATGCATCTATCCCTTGTTGCCGTAAGCACATCTCCCACCCTCTTTGTCCTCAGCCACCCTGCAAGTTCAGTCCAGTATTTTCTCCCTGGGTCTACCTGGTGCTCTCTTTCCCTCCAGCTTTCCTGTTTGTGACCAGGTGCTCTAATTCCCCCTTTCCTTATAAAAATGGTCTATAAATGTTGCCTAATGTCTTTTTCCTAATCTTCCTTTTTGAATGATTTCCTTGTGTCTGCCTCCATCAGGACTGTCTCGTTTGTATTTCTTTGTTGTCCACGGAACTCTCAACATTCTTCTCAGAAAAACTACATCTCGGCTGCCTCAATCTTGTTCTGGCTAGTGGTGCGTGGTGATAATTGCCTTGTCACACTGGCTGACGCCGTTTGGACGTTCTCATGGTAACGGGCTACAAGAAATCCATTGACTTTGCTCATACTGACTGTAGCTGACACCCGTCACACAACAAACACGGAGAGAGAGAGAGAGAGAGAGAGAGAGAGAGAGAGAGAGAGAGAGAGACAGAGACAGAGACAGAGACAGAGACAGAGACAGACAGAAGACAGAGACAGACAGACAGACAGACAGAGACAGCGAGGTACAGACAGACAGACAGACAGACAAACAGGCAGGCAGAAGAGACAGAGAGAGAAACACAGACAGACAGACAGACAGACAGACAAACAGACAGACAGAGGCAGAGAGTGAGATGGAAAGACGGACAGACTTACAGACAGACACAGAGAGAGATCGAAAGACGGACAGACTTACAGACTGACAGACAGACAGAGAGACAGATCGAAAGACAGACAGACAGACAGACAAAAAAACAGACAGACAGACAGAGGGATTTATAACTTCGGGTGAGTTATTCATATAATCCACAGCCTTTTAGAAGGGGAAGTGCACATCAGTGTGCATTCATATCACAATCATATAAACATTAACTGGGCAAGAACAGTTTTTCTAATTTGAAATGTTTTGTACAAGTGCACAACAAATAGGTGGAAAGAACCTAAATTACAGACATTCTCTTCATATTCCAGCCTTGGATTCCTCGGGAAGAATTAATCCAAAACGGGAGCAGATACGTCAGTTTATTCATAAAGTCGGCTATGAACGGGTACGTTAACAGTACGCATTATAGTACGTATTAAATAATGAAAATGACAGAGAGAGAAAGAGAGAGAGAGACAGACAGACAGGCAGACAGACAGGCAGGCAGGCAGGCAGGCAGACAGAGACAGAGACAGACAGCCAGAGACAGAGACAGACAGACAGAGACAGCCAGCCAGAGACAGAGACAGAGACAGACAGACAGAGAAAGAAAAAGAAAGAGAAAGAGACAGACAGACAGACAGATAGACAGACAGACAGACAGACAGAGACAGACAGGCAAGACAGCCAGAGATAGAGACAGAGAGACAGAGAGAGGCCTACAAACACACATAAACATACATTCTGTCTGTCTTTCTCTCTCATACATACACACACACACACACTCTCTCTCTCTCTCTCTCTCTCTCTCTCACACACACACACACACACACACACACACACACACACACACACACACACACACACACACACACACACACACACACACACACAGTATTCTTCCATGTATCATTTGAGATCGATTGTTGCTGTTTGTTTTCGTATTCAGCTAAACGCATTGAAAACAAAATATTGTAAAAATGTCAAGTGTATTTGCGGCGAACAGTTCACACTGTTTCCCTGTTTATTCTACTGCAAAATGCCACGTTCTTTTTTACCGAAAATGTTTACTCAAGAAAAGTATTCTGAAAATCATTTCCAGAAAATTACATCAGATCAAACGTTGTTAGTTAGAATTTCAGAATCATTAGTTCACAGTCCTGTTAATGCATTACTTTAACTTTATTCGGTTTGTATTTTAGTGTTACAATTTCCCTTCATGTTATTGAAGTTAATTGTTAATGTTAAGTTCTCGTTCCATTTTACTGTTCCCTCACCTGCTAATGTCTTTTTCCTCTGTCTTCCCTCTGCCCAAATCCAACCCGTCCAACTGTCGTTCTACATTTCATTTTGTTCACTTTTTTTTTTTTTTTTTTAAATGTCCCCTTCCCCCTCCCCCGTCTAATATCACTTATAGTGAAAAGACGTTAAATTAAAGAACGAAACGAACACACACACACACACACACACACACACACACACACACACACACACACACACACACACACACACACACACACACACACACACACACACACACACACATATGAAAATCCATTCACACGTTCTTTCTCTTTTCTCCCTCCTTAAGTGTCCTATTTTACATTTTTGCCAATTCTTTTACGATATCCCATTCTTGTTTGTTTGCTTGTTTGTCTGTTTGTTTGTTTGTTGTTATCTCGCATATCTGTGCATTTTTAGTGGCAGCCATGTAATTGCACTATGCGCTTATATCTATATCGTTCCAAACTCCAGTTTCATTTGATCTCTTTTACTCTCAGACATACGCACATGCGCGCGCGCGCACACACACACACACACACTCTCTCTCTCTCACTCGTTTTCTTTCCCTCACTCTCTCTCACACATATCAACACACACACACATACACACACACACACACACACACACACACACACACACACACACACACACACACACACTCACACACATTTATATACACACATTCACTCACTCACACGCAGACACACACACACACACACACACACACACACACACACACACACACACACACACACACACACATACACACACACAAATTCTCTCGCTCTCTCTTTCTTTTTCTCCCCTCACACAGACACACACATACCACACACACACACACACACACACACACACACACACACAAACACGCACACACAAATACGCACACACACACATACACACACACACACACACACACACATATGCACATACACACATACATCAACACATGCACGCCTTTCACTCCACACTATCTGTCTCCAATACCAGCTGCCTGCAGTGCCAGTGACTTCATGATTTATTCAACCTGTGACTGTGTTGTGCTCTCTCTCTCTCTCTCTCTCTCTGTCTCTCTCTCTCTCTCTGTTTGCCTCTCTCTCTCTCTGTCTGTCTCTCCCTCTGTCTGTCTGTCTGTCTATCTCTCTCTCTGTCTCTCTGTCTCTGTCTTTGTCTCTCTCTGTCTCTCTCTCTCTCTCTCTTTGTCTCTCTGTCTCTGTCTGTCTGTCTGTCTCTCTCTCTGTCTCTGGCTTTGTCTCTCTGTCTGTCTGTCTGTCTGTCAGTCTCTGTCTCTCTCTCTGTCTCTCTCTTTCTATCTCTCTGTCTCTCTGTCTCTGTCTCTCTCTGTCTCAGTCTCTGTCTCTGTCTCTCTCTCTCTGTCTCTCTCCCTCTCTCTCTCTCTCTCTGCGTCTGTTTCTCTCTCTATCTCCTTCTGTCTGTCTGTCTGTCTCTCTCTCTCTCTCTCTCTCTATCTATCTATCTCTCCCTCTCTCTCCCTCCGTTTTTTTCCCCCACAGCATGCTGCCAATAGCCACATCACGGCAGGAAAGTTCCAGAAAAGGCTGACAGAGCCCGGAATGGCTGACTCAGGTTAAATCACAACACCTGGGACCTCTCTGCCTCTACTTGGTCTTCATCGATCAAGTCAACGACAACACGATGCCTGTCTCTGCAACTGATCGTGTTGGACTGGGTTGAAAGAGACTGGACTGATTTATCCATTTATGTATTTGTTTATTTATTTATTTGGTTGTTTATTTATTTGGTTGTTTATTTGTTTGATTGATTTATTTTATTAATTTATTTGTTTAATTGTTTGTTTGTTTATCTATTTTATTATTTATCTTATCTATTTCTCTGTTTATTCATTTGTTTGTTATTTATTTGTTTATCTATTTTATTATCATTCATCTATTTTATTTCTTTATCTATTTATTTATTTTCATTTTTTATTTTTTATTTGTATTTATGTAATTTCATCTTTTTATTTATGTCTATTTGTTTGTTTAATTTTTGTATTTATTTATTTGTTTGTTTATTTATCTTTTATTTATTTGTTTATGTTTATTCAATTTCATCTTTTATTCATCTATTTATCTATTTGCTTTTGTTTACGTATTCATTCATTCATTCATTCATTTTGTTTACTCGTTCATTTATTCATTCCTTCATCATTCATTCATTCATTCATTCATTCATTTCATTTTTTCTTGCAACAAAACAGATTTTTTCCTCGCGAGAAATGCAGGTTGCTTTTCTTAGGGAAAGCACGTCCCAAAAATTTAAGCGTCATCCGTTTTTGTTGTTGTTGTTGTTGTTGTTGTTTTGTTCTAACCCCCATTCCCACCTTCACCCCCACCCTCTTCTAATATGTGTGCTCTTGGATACCTGCATGAGTGGATTTTAACCGTTTGACTCCCGCACCGCATCCATCAACTGCAAAAAGCTGAAATCCTTTGACTCCCTTATCTCATCCACCAGCTAGCTTCGTGTTGTGGAAGACAGACCTCTGAATTGGCATGTTGCGAATGACATATTGTGACTGTCCACCAACATGAGGAAGCAGGTGGATAGGGTGAGGGAGGGAGTCAAAGCGTTGTGTTTTTGCTTTGCTAAACAATGGTTGAGAATGCAGGACGCTGGTGGGCCATCATAATAATATGTCCGCCACATGCCAGTTCAGATGTCCTCCTCAACAACACATCATTCACATTATCATTCACGACACATCATAAACTTAACGATAAGCAACGAACCATTCATAGCATGCACGTCTGAACGTGTCACTGCCAGAACATTTCCAGTTTCAGTTTCTCAAGATGACGAATTCCATACGCACTAACGTCACATGTGCCACGTGTATGGTGACCGTGGCACATGCCTTAAGCCTGCACATAAACCCACGAGCTGGCCAGGTCTTGAGGCCCTACCTAGACTATGTTTTACCTAGTCTATATTTTATACAGTACACGTATTTTATTAACTTACCACTCTCAGTACGTTTTTTGCTACACGTCATCCTAGACGTGTCATCGTCATCATGTTCTTCATACGTCATTCACAACACGTTATTCACATAACACGTCATTCACACAACACGTCATTCACACGTTATTCACAATGTATCATGCTCAACCCATCATTCACAATACGCCTACCACAAAACGTTATTCACGTCCTGTCGTTTAAATCCTATCACTCACACGTCATTCACAACTCATCGTTCACAACTCGTCATTCGCAACACGTCACTCACAATACGTCGTTCACATAATGTTATTCGTAACACGTCATTCAATTCACACTCATGACAGGTCATTCACAACATGCAATTCACACTATTTCATTCACAATACGCCACTCTCAATACGACGTTCACATAATGTTATTCACAACATGTCATTCACGTCACTCATGACAGGTCATTCACAACATGCAATTCACACTATTCATTCACAATACGTCACTCCAATACGACGTTCAAATAATGTTAGTCACTATACGTCATTTACGTCACATATGACAGGTATTCAAAACATGCAATTTACAATATATGATTCACAACACGTCACTCACAACACACATTCACAATACGTCAGTCAAACACGTCATTTAGAATTCACCATTTCAGAACATTTCTTTTTTTGTCATTCACATTTCGAAACCATCTAAAGTCATTCACATTTCGAAACCCTCTAAAGTCATCACATTTCGAACCATTCTATAATCATTCACATTTCGAAACCATCTATGTCATTCACATTTCGAAACCATCTAAAGTCATTCACATTCGAAACCATCTAAAGTCATTCACATTCGAAACCATCTATAGTCATTCACATTTCGAAACCATCTATAGTCATTCACATTTCGAAACCATCTAAAGTCATTCACATTCGAAACCATCTAAAGTCATTCACATTCGAAACCATCTATAGTCATTCACATTTCGAACCATCTATAGTCATTCAGAATTTGGCATTTAGAACACGTCAAACAAAATGTGCCATTCAGAACGCGTCATTCACAATTTGCCATTCAAAACACGTCATTCACAATTTGCCATTCAAAACACGTCATTCAGAATTTGTCATTCAGAAACGTCATTTCCACAATTTGTCACTGAAAACACATCATTCAAAATGTGTCATCCAGAACACGTCATTCACAATTTGTCACTGAAAACACATCATACAGAATTTGTCATTCAGAACACGTCATTCAGAATTTCCAAACAGAACATGTCAATGAGCCTTTGTCATTCAGAACACAGCATTCACAGTTTGTCATTCAGAACACGTCATTCAAAATTTGTCATTCAGAATACGTCATTCAAAATTTGTCATTCAGAACACGTCATTCAAAATTTGTCATTCAGAACACGTCATTCAAAATTTGTCATTCAGAACACGTCATTCAGAATTTGTCATTCAGAACACGTCATTCAAAATTTGTCATCCAGAACACGTCATTCAGAATTTGTCATTGAAAACGTCATTCAGAATTTGTCATCCAGAAAAAGTCACTCAAAATATGCCATTCAGAACTCGTCATTCAGAATTTGCCATTCACATCACGTAACTCAGGATTTGCCATTCAGAATACGTCATTCAGAACACGTCATTTAGAACACGTCACACAAAATTAGCCTTTCACAAGACGCCATTCAGAATTTGCCATTCACAACACACAACACGTCATTCAGAATTTGCCATTCACAACACACAACACGTCATTCACAATTTGTCATTCACAACACGTCATTCACAATTTGTCATTCACAACACACAACACGTCATTCACAATTCGTCATTTAAAACACACAACACGTCATTCAAATGTGTCATTTAGAACGAACAACACGACAGTGAGAATTTGCCATTGACAACACACAACACGTCACTCAGAATTTGCCATTCACAACACGTCATTCAGAATTTGTCATTCACAACACGTCATTCAGAATTTGCCAGTTACAACACACAACACGTCATTCAGAATTTGTCATTCACAACACGTCATTCTGAGTTTGTCATTCAAAACACGTCATTCAGAATTTGTCATTCACAAAACGTCATTCAGAATTTGTCATCAAAAACACGTCATTCAGAATATTTTTTTCAAAATATGCTCCTCAACGTTTACCATTCAGAATACGTCATTCAGAATTTGTTATTCACAAAACGTCATTCAGAAAGAATTTGCCATTCACAGCACACAACACGTCATTCAGAATTTGCCATTCACAACACGTCATTCACAATTTGTCATTCACAGCACACAACATGTCTTTCACAATTTGCCATTTACAACACACAACACGTCATTCACAATTTGTCATTTACAACACACAACACGTCATTCGCAAGTCGTCATTTAAACACATAACACGTCATTCACAATTTGTCATTCACAACACACAACACGTCATTAATAATTTGTCATTCACAACACGTCATTCACAATTTATCATTCACAACACACAACACGTCATTCACAATTTGTCATTTACAACACACAACACGTCATTCAGAATTTGTCATTCACAACACACAAACACGTCATTCAGAATTTGTCATTCACAACACACAACACGTCATTCAGAATTTGTCATTTACAACACACACAACACGTCATTCACAATTTGTCATTCACAACACACAACACGTCATTCACAATTTGTCATTCACAACACACAACATGTCATTCACAATTTGCCATTCACAACACACAACACGTCATTCACAATTTGTCATTCACAACACACAACACGTCATTCACAATTTGTCATTCACAACACATCATTCAGAATTTGTCATTCACAACACACAACACGTCATTCAGAGTTTGTCATTTACAACACACAACACGTCATTCACAATTTGTCATTCACAACACACAACACGTCATTCATAATTTGTCATTTACAACACACAACACGTCATTCACAATTTGTCATTCACAACACGTCATTCACAATTTGTCATTCACAACACACAACACGTCATTCAGAATTTGTCATTTACAAAACACAATGGGTCATTCACAATTTGTCATTTACAACACACAACATGTCATTCACAATTTGCCATTCACAACACACAACACGTCATTCACAATTTGTCATTTACAACACACAACACGTCTTTCACAATTTGTCATTCACAATACACACCACGTCATTCGCAATTCGTCATTTAAACACATAACACGTCATTCACAATTTGTCATTTTCAACACACAACACGTCATTCACAATTTGTCATTTACAACACACAACACGTCATTCGCAATTCGTCATTTACGTCATTTAAACACACAACACGTCATTCACAATTTGTCATTTACAACGCACAACACGTCATTCGCAATTCGTGATTTAAACACATAACACGTCATTCACAATTTGTCATTCACAACACACAACACGTCATTCACAAGTTGTCATTCACAACACACAACACGTCATTCAGAGTTTGTCATTCACAACAACAACACATCATTCACAATTTGTCATTCACAACACACAACACGTTATTCGCAATTCGTCATTTAAACACATAACACGTCATTCAGAGTTTGTCATTCACAACACACAACACGTCATTCACAATTTGTCATTCACAACACACAACAGGTCATTCACAATCTGTCATTCACAACACACAACACGTCATTCAGAGTTTGTCATTCACAACACACAACACGTCATTCACAATTTGTCATTCACAACACGTCATTCACAATTTGTCATTCACAACACATCATTCACAATTTGTCATTCGCAACACACAACACGTCATTAAGATTTTGTCATTCACAACACACAACAGGTTATTCACAATTTGTCATTCACATCACACAACACGTCATTCACAATTTGTCATTCACAACATACAACAGGTCATTCACAATTTGTCATTTACAACACACAACACGTCATTCACAATTTGTCATTCACAACACACAAACACGTCATTCACAAGTTGTCATTCACAACACACAACACGTCATTCACAATTTGTCATTCACAACACACAACAGGTCATTCACAATTTGTCATTCACAACACACAACAGGTCATTCACAATTTGTCATTCACAACACCACAACACGTCATTCACAATTTGTCATTCACAATACACAACACGCCATTCAGAGTTTGTCATTCACAACACACAACACGTCATTCAGAGTTTGTCATTCACAACACACAACACATCATTCATAATTTGTCATTCACAACACACAACACGTCATTCAGAGTTTGTCATTCACAACATACAACAGGTCATTCACAATTTGTCATTCACAACACACAACACATCATTCACAATTTGTCATTCACAACACACAACACGTCATTCAGAGTTTGTCATTCACAACACACAACACGTCATTCACAATTTGTCATTCACAACACACAACACGTCATTCACAATTTGTCATTCACAACACACAACACGTCATTCACAATTTGTCATTCACAACACACAACACGTCATTCAGAGTTTGTCATTCACAACACACAACACGTCATTCACAATTTGTCATTCGCAACACACAACACGTCATTCACAATTTGTCATTCACAACACACAACACGTCATTCACAATTTATCATTCACAACACACAACACGTCATTCACAATTTGTCATTCACAACACACAACACGTCATTCAGAGTTTGTCATTCACAACACACAACACGTCATTCACAATTTGTCATTCAC
>CM060313.1:10070209-10075209 GCA_030674185.1 Monoplex corrugatus | reverse complement strand
CCTCAATTTTTTATACCAGGGCAGCCCGGCGAGAGCCCTACTCTTCATGATTTTCAACTGTCGTAGGATCATAAGTATGCGCAAGCCAGAAGGCACAAGGTTCCGACTATTTTTTCATCACCTGTGTCAGATAATCAACAATGTAAATTCCAGTGGATTATTACGATGGAACACTGAAGAAAAATATTCGCATCCCGACGAAAACCATAAAAAAGGCTTAACAGGCACTGTTTCTTCCGACCACAAACCTAATACACAATTTCTGATAAAAGCTTCATGAATTAAACATACTCTATCCAGCCTCACGGCTCCTTTCTTTGGTTTTGTAGATATGCATAAATCACCATTTCTTTCCTCCCTCCCCCCCCCCCTCTGATGGAATATGTTTTAAGGATGATTAGGAAGTGAAAGGTTCTAGTTATTCCATAATCACGAGAGTATTGCAGAGCAAAGAGGGAGAATCGTCACCAACCCAGGTCAGCTTCCTGAAGACAGATCCCACTCTCACTTCCCTTCATGCATTACTTTCCCCAACCCTGATCAAGGTTATGGTCAGCAAAAAAACAAACGAGACAGTCTTGAAGGAGGCAAACACACACAAAAAACGAACATGAATGAAGAAGATTAGGAAAAGACAAGCAACATTTTTAGGACATTTTATGAGGCGAGAGAAATTAGAGCACATAGTCACAAGAGGAAAACTGGACATATTTACAGATCAGCTACAATCATGAACAGATTAGACGAAAACATGTCAGATAGGGATTAACTCATTACCAGACCAGACCTAAAGCCTGAACCAAGATAAATGCATTGACAGTCAAGACAAAAGCATAACAGATCAGCTGATAGTCATAAACAGCTCAAAATAAGAACTAAACTAACCCAAAAGCACCGAACCGGGTGACAAGACAAACAGCACTGAAGTCAGGTGAAACCCATTCAAAAATTAAACTGAAAACTAAAACTAAGCTAAACTCAATGTCAGACGAAACAAACAAACACACAAATAAACAGACAGACAAACAAACAAAATCGCAACAGATCAGGCTCACCCCAATAATGTTACAGATAAAACTCAAAAATCAAATCCAAGCTCAATACATTGACAAACAAAAAGCACTTAGAGACGAAGCAGCAGACAAAGTCAATAACACTGAAACTACCTTTAAGAAAAAACAAAAACAAAAACAAAACAAAACAACACGTATAGGCAAAGCTAAAGGACCGAACCATCAGACTGAAAGGACATACAAATCAGACTGAAACCATTAAAGAGCCACATTGACAAGACTGAAACCACTAAAGAGCCACATTGACAATACTGTCAGACAGGCAAAGAGCACCAAAAGACTGGAATACGAACGCTAAGAAACTATACTATACTATGGATAGGCTAGTTTGAAAGAACCAGGAAAACAAAAGAAAACATTAAGAGACGAGGTAACACGACCAACAGACCTGGATGAAAACACCCAGAGAACAGGACAGGATTACCTACTGACTAACAGAAAAGCATCAATAAGCCAAGGGGGAAAATATTACTAGCCCAGCTAAAACCATGAACAGAACAAACAAAAACCACAGATAGACCAGAAAGCAAGATCACACTGATGAGCCAGAATAAAAGCAGTAACAGACCACGGACTAAAAGCGCCAAAAGATTCGACTAAAACGCTACAGGATCAGAGTAAATATACAGAAATCACACCCAAAAAATCTAAAAACCAAGCTACAGCCACAAACAGGATAAGCTTAAAAGCATCGACAGATTAGGTTGAAAGCACTATGAACCACATAGAACAGTATGAGATCTGAGCCCAGCACAAAGTGACCAGGATAAACACTTAAAAGATCAGGCTAGAAGTTAAAGATCCGTCGAAAAGAATCACAGATCTGACTAAAACCTTTACAGGATAGGCACGAACGAACTGTGCTAAAAGCGTTTACAAACTACAGCACCAAGTAGATCATGCTAAACTCATAAACAGATGAATGGATCAAGAGAATATAGAGGCTGACAGCTTTGCCAGACTAAACTCAAAGTACAAAAAAGGCATGAAACTGGAGAGAGTGAAACCATCTCTTTATCACATCAAAACCATTAACAGAGCATGCTAAAAGCATGAACAGACCCATTTCAAATCACAAACAGACTACGCTAAAAGCATTGAGAGACCACATTACAAGCAACAAAAGAACATAATTAAATACTGACACAACAGACTTAAAACCCTGGCAGACCACACCAAAACACTAACAGACCAGACTAAAACACTAACAGACCAGACTAAAACACCAACAGACCACACTAAAACACTAACAGACCAGACTAAAACACTAACAGACCAGACTAAAACACCAACAGACCACACTAAAACACCAACAGACCACACTAAAACACCAACAGACCACACTAAAACACCAACAGACCACACTAAAACACCAACAGACCAGAATAAAACACTAACAGACCACACTAAAACACTAACAGAACACACTAAAACATCAACAGACCACACTAAAACACTAACAGAACACACTAAAACACCAACAGACCAGAATAATACACTAACAGACCAGACTAAAACACCAACAGACCACACTAAAACACCAACAGACCAGACTAAAACATTAACAGACCACACTAAAACACTAACAGAACACACTAAAACATCAACAGACCACACTAAAACACCAACAGACCACACTAAAACACCAACAGACCAGAATAAAACACTAACAGACCACACTAAAACACTAACAGAACACACTAAAACACTAACAGACCACTCTAAAACACCAACAGAACACACTAAAACACTAACAGAACACACTAAAACACCAACAGACCACACTAAAAACACCAACAGACCAATAAAACACTAACAGACCAGACTAAAACACTAACAGACCACACTAAAACACTAACAGACCACACTAAAACACCAACAGACCAGACTAAAACACTAACAGACCACACTAAAACACCAACAGACCAGATAAAACACTAACAGACCAGACTAAAACACTAACAGACCAGACTAAAACACTAACAGACCACACTAAAACACCAACAGACCACACTAAAACACTAACAGACCACACTAAAACACAACAGACCAGACTAAAACACTAACAGACCACACTAAAACACCAACAGACCAGACTAAAACACCAACAGACCACACTAAAACACCAACAGACCACACTAAAACACCAACAGACCAGACTAAAACACTAACAGACCACACTAAAACACAACAGACCACACTAAAACACTAACTGACCACACTAAAACACTAACAGACCACACTAAAACACTAACAGACCACACTAAAACACTAACAGACCACACTAAAACACTAACAGACCACACTAAAACACCAACAGACCACACTAAAACACTAACAGACCACACTAAAACACCAACAGACCACACTAAAACACCAACAGACCACACTAAAACACTAACAGACCACACTAAAACACTAACAGACCACACTAAAACACTAACAGACCACACTAAAACACCAACAGACCACACTAAAACACCAACAGACCACACTAAAACACTAACAGACCACACTAAAACACTAACAGACCACACTAAAACACCAACAGACCACACTAAAACACCAACAGACCAGACTAAAACACCAACAGACCAGACTAAAACACCAACAGACCACACTAAAACACTAACAGACCAGACTAAAACACCAACAGACCACACTAAAACACCAACAGACCACACTAAAACACTAACAGACCAGACTAAAACATCAACAGACCAGACTAAAACACCAACAGACCACACTAAAACACTAACAGACCAGACTAAAACACTAACAGACCAACTAAAACACCAACAGACCACACTAAAACACCAACAGACCACACTAAAACACTAACAGACCAACATAAACACCAACAGACCACACTAAAACACTAATAGACCACACTAAAACACTAACAGACCACACTAAAACACTAACAGACCACACTAAAACACCAACAGACCAGACTAAAACACCAACAGACCAGACTAAAACACCAACAGACCACACTAAAACACCAACAGACCAGACTAAAACACTAACAGACCACACTAAAACACTAACAGACCAGACATAAACACAACAGACCACACTAAAACACTAACAGACCAGACTAAAACACTAACAGACCAGACTAAACACTAACAGACAGACTAAACACTAACGACTACACTAATAACATGGTCAGACCAGACTGAACACCGAGAGATCAGACTTAACCCTTGAATCCCGCACCCTGTGAAATCCTGCAAAAATTACCTGTAATTCCCTACCCATCCGTTCCTTCAGATGTGGTTACATAGGGAAGGGAAATCAGGATCGTTTTAGCTTTGCACATGTTGGCGATGCAGGATGCTGGTGGACAGGGCGTGAGGAGTCTAAGGTTAGATACTGACAGCACGGACTGAACACACTGAGAGACTAGACTAGTCTTAAACACTAACGTACGAGACTAGAACAAAAAGAACACTAACAGACAGACTAGTCCTAAGTGTATGAAGAGAACAGTTGCCAAAAGAACGGGCTGACCGGGCAGGCAACACGCACATATGTCTGTCTGCTCCATTTCCTCATCGAACGGTTCAGAATAACAGCCTTCCACCACCACCCACCTCACACCCCCACACCACCAACACCCCCCCCACCCCCCAAAAAAAGAAAAAAAAATTTGCAAGACCGACAGAAGCAGTACACACACAAAAAAATAATGATGATTATGCCGCATTCAGCAAACGTTAAATGTGATGATTGATTGATTGATTGATTGATTGATGTTGATGATTGAAACAACGTCTGTAAAAAATGATGGTGATGGTGATGGTGATGTGATGATTGATATGATGATGGATTGATGAGATGATGATATGAATGACGATGACGACGACGAGACTTTGTTGTGTTGTGGTGGTGGTGGTGGTGGTGGTGGTAGTGGTGGTGGTG
>CM060313.1:10050209-10065209 GCA_030674185.1 Monoplex corrugatus | reverse complement strand
GGGTGAGTGGGTCGGTGGGTGATGTGAGTGGGTGAGTGGGTGGGTGGGTGAGTGGATGGGTGGGTGAGTGGGTGAGCAGGTGGTGGTGAGTGGGTGAGTGGGTGGTAGTGGTGGGTGAGTGGGTGAGAGGGTGGAGTGAGTGGGTGGGTGAGTGGGTGGGTGGGTGGGGTGGGTGAGTGGATGGGTGGGTGAGTGGGTGGCAGTGAGTGTGAGTGGGTGAGGGAGTGGGTGGGTGAGTGGGTGAGTGGGATGGTGAGTGGTGGTGGGTGAGTGGGTGGGTGGTGGGTAGGTGGTGGTGGTGGAGTGGGTGGGTGAGTGGGTGGGTGGGTGAGTGGGTGGGTGAGTGGGTGAGTGGGTGGGTGGTGAGTGGGTGTAGTGGGTGGGTGGGTGAGTGGGTATGGGTGGTGGTGGGTGAATGGGTGGGTGGGTGAGTGGGTTAGTGGTGGGTGGTGAGTGGTAGGGTGAGTGGGTGAGGGGAAGGTGGGAGGACATGAACGTGATACTTGTGTGATTAGTTGAGAGATGGTATGTGGATTAGTTCAACGGGCACGTTTATAAGAAAGACATAAAGACAAGGCAGAGACAACGCAGAGACACCAGAGAGACATTAAAAAAATGACAGGCAGAGGGATAGAGAAAATGACAGGCAGAAGATGAAAAAGAAAAATGACAGGCAGAGAGATATAAAAATGACAGGCAAGAGATATAAAATGACAGGCAGAGAGATATAAAAATGACAGGCAGAGAGATATAAAAATGACAGGAAGAGGATATAAAATGACAGGCAGAGAGATATAAAAAATGACAGGCAGAGAGATATAAAAATGACAGGCAGAGAGATATAAAAATGACAGCAGAGTATGAAAATACAGGCAGAGAAATAGAAAAATGACAGGCAGAGAGATATGAAAATGACAGGCAGAGAATATAAAAATGACAGGCAGAGAAATATGAAAATGACAGGCAGAAAAATAAAAATGACAGGGACAGAAGAAATACAAAAAAATGACAGGCAAGAGATATAAAAATGACAGGCAGAGAGATATAAAAATGACAGCAGAGAGTATAAAAATGACAGGCGAAATATAAATGACAGGAGAGAAAATGTAAAAGAGAAGCAGGAGATAAAAATGAAGGCAGAGAAAAAAACAGCAGAGAAAAATGACGCGAATTAAAATGAAGGCAGAGATATAAAATGAAGAGAGATAAAAGCAGGCAGAGATTAAAATGACAGCAGAGATAAAAATGACAGCAGAGAATAAAAAGACGGCAGAGATAAAAATGACAGCAGAGATATAAAAATGACAGGCGAAATAAATGACAGCAAGATTAAAATACAGCAGAGAGATAAAAAAGACAGGCAGAGAGATATAAAAGCAGCAAGAAATAAAATGGAAGTAGAAGGAAATTAAAATGACAGGCAAGATAAAAATACAGCAAGGTATAAAATGACAGGCAGAGGATATAAATGACAGCGAGAGATAAAAAATGCAGCAAGGAATAAATGACAGCAAAAAAAATGAAGGCAGAGAGAATAAAGAGCAGAGAGATATAAAAATGAAGCAGTATAAAAATGAAGGCAGAGAAAAAGACAGAAAAAAAAATACAGGCAGAGAATTAAAACGGCAAGAATATAAATGAGCAAAATATAAATAAGCAAGATATAAAAATGACAGGCAGAGAGATATAAAATGACAGCAGGATAAAAATACAGCGAGAGAAAAATCGCGAGAGATATAAATGACAGCAGGATATAAAAATGACAGCAAGAAATAAAAAGAAGAGAATATAAAATGACACAGAGATATAAAAAGCAGAGATAAAAATGACAGTCAGGAGATATAAAAATACAGCAGAGATTAAATGAGCAAAATTAAAATGACAGCAGATATAAAATGACAGCAAGGATATAAAAATGACAGCAATATAAAAAGACAGCAAGATATAAAAGACAGCAGAGAGATAAAATACAGCAGAGATTAAATGACAGCAGAGATAAAAATGACAGCAAAAATAAAAGACAGCAGAGAAAAATGACGCAAGAGAAAAACAGGCAAGAAAAAATGACAGCAGAGAGATATAAAAATGACAGCAAGAGATATAAAAATGACAGGCAGAGAGATATAAAAAATGACAGCAGAGATTAAAAATGACAGGCAGAAGATATAAATGACAGGCAGAGATATAAAATGACAGGCAGAGAGATATAAAATGACAGCAGAGATATAAAATGAAGGCAGAGAGATGAAGAAAAATGACAGGCAGGATATAAAATGACAGCAGAGAGATATAAAATGACAGCAGAGATATAAAATACAGGCTGAATAAAAATGACAGGCAGAGAATAAAATGACAGCAGAGAATATAAAAATGACAGGCAGAGAGATATAAAATGAAGGCAAAATAAAAATGACAGGCAGAGAGAATAAAATGACAGGCAGAGATAAAAATGACAGGCAGAGAATAAAAATGACAGGAGAGAGATATAAAAATGACAGGCAAGATATGAAAATGACAGGCAAGATAAAAAAATGACAGGCAGAGATATAAAAATGACAGGCAGAGATAAAAAATGACAGGCAGAGAATAAAAATGACAGGCAGAGATATAAAAATGACAGCAGAAGATATAAAAAATGACAGGCAGATATAAAAATGACAGGCAGAGAGATATAAATGACAGCAAGAGATAAAAAATGACAGCAGAGAGATATAAAAAGAAGAGGAGATAAAAAGACAGGAGATATAAAGAAGCAGAGAAAATAAAAATGACAGGCAGAGATATAAAATGAAGGAAGAGATTAAAAAAGACAGGAGGTAAAAAATGACAGGCAGAGAGATATAAAAATGACAGTCAGAGAGATATAAAATGACAGCAGAAGATAAAAAATGACAGAAGAGATATAAAAATGACAGCAGAGAGATATAAAAATGACAGCAAGAAAAAAAAATGACAGAGAGAATAAAAAATGAGCAGAGAATAAAAATGACAGGCAGAAATGAAATCAGAGTATAAATGACAGCAGAGATTAAAAGAAGAAAATAAAAAAGACAGCAGAGGATAAAAAGAGAAGAGATATGAAAAAAAATGACAGCAAGAATATAAAAAGAGGCAGAGTAAAGAGAGAAAAAATGACAGCAGAGAGATTAAAAAAAAAAAAGAGAGAGAAAAAAAAATGACAGCAGAGATATAAATAAGCTGAGATATAAAATGACAGGCAGAGGTAATGAAGAAATGACAGCAAAGAATAAAGAAAAAAAAAAAATGACAGCAAGAGATATAAAAGAAGCAGAGAAGAAGAAGAGAATAAAATGACACAGAAGATATAAAATGACAGGAGATAAATAATGAATACAGGCAGAGAGATAAAATGACACAGAGAGTGTAAGAAAAGACAGCAGAGATATAAAAAATGACAGGCAGAGATATAAAAAAATGACAGGCAGAGAGATATAAAAAATGACAGCAAATATGAAAAGACAGGCAGAGAGATATAAAAAATGACAGGCAGAGAGATAAAAAATGACAGGCAGAGAGATATAAAAAATGACAGGCAGAGAGATATAAAAAAGACAGGCAGAGATATAAAAATGAAAGGCAGAGAATATAAAAATGACAGCAGAGATATAAAAATGACAGGCAGAGAGATATAAAAAATGACAGGCAGAGCGATATAAAAATGACAGGCAGAGAGATATAAAAAATGACAGGCAGAGAGATATAAAAATGACAGGCAGAAAGATATAAAAAATGACAGGCAGAGAGATATAAAAATGACAGGCAGAGAGATATAAAAATGACAGGCAGAGAGAATAAAAATACAGGCAGAGAGATATAAAATGACAGGCAAGAGATAATATAAAAAAAATGACAGGCAGAGAAGATATAAAAATGACAGGCAGAGAGATAAAAAATGACAGGCAGAGGATATAAATGACAGGCAGAGATATAAAAATGACAGGCAGAGAGATATAAAAATGACAGGCAGAGATATAAAAATGACAGGCAGAGAGATATAAAAATGACAGGCAGAGAATATAAAAATGACAGCAGAGATCAAAATGACGCGAAGATATAAAAATGACAGGCAGAGAGATATAAAAATGACAGGCAGAGAGAATATAAAAATGACAGGCAGAGATATAAAAATGACAGGCAGAGAGATATAAAAATGACAGGACAGATATAAAAATGACAGGCAGAGAGATATAAAAATGACAGACAGAATATAAAAATGACAGGCAGAGAGATATAAAAATGACAGGCAGAGAAATATAAAAATGACAGGCAGAGAGATATAAAAATGACAGGCAGAGAATATAAAAATGACAGGCAGAGAGATATAAAAATGACAGGCAGAGAATATAAAAATGACAGGCAGAGAGATATAAAAATGACAGGCAGAGAATATAAAAAGACAGCAGAGAGATATAAATGACAGGCAGAAGATATAAAAATGACAGGCAGAGAGATATAAAAATGACAGGCAGAGATATGAAAAATGACAGGCAGAGAGATATAAAAATGACAGGCAGAGAGATATAAAAATGACAGGCAGAGAGATATAAAAATGACAGGCAGAGAAATATAAAAATGACAGGCAGAGAGATATAAAAATGACAGGCAGAGAGATATAAAAATGACAGGCAGAGATATGAAAAATGACAGGCAGAGAGATATAAAAATGACAGGCAGAGAGATATAAAAATGACAGGCAGAGAGATATAAAAATGACAGGCAGAGAGGTATAAAAATGACAGGCAGAGAGATATAAAAATGACAGTCAGAGAGATATAAAAATGACAGGCAGAGAGATATAAAAATGACAGGCAGAGAGATATAAAAATGACAGACAGAGATATAAAAAAATGACAGACAGAGATATAAAAAAATGACAGGCAGAGAAATATAAAAATGACAGTCAGAGAGATATAAAAATGACAGGCAGAGAAATATAAAAATGACAGGCAGAGAGATATAAAAATGACAGGCAGAGAAATATAAAAATGACAGACAGAGAGATATAAAAATGACAGGCAGAGTTGTGAAAAATGACAGTCAGAGAGATATAAAAATGACAGGCAGAGAGATATAAAAATGAGTCAGAGAGATATAAAAATGACAGACAGAGAGATATAAAAATGACAGGCAGAGAGATATAAAAATGACAGACAGAGAAATATAAAAATGACAGGCAGAGAGATATAAAAATGACAGGCAGAGAAATATAAAAATGACAGGCAGAGAGATATAAAAATGACAGGCAGAGAGATATAAAAATGACAGGCAGAGAGATATACAAATGACAGGCAGAGAGATATAAAAATGACAGGCAGAGAGATATACAAATGACAGGCAGAGAAATATAAAAAAAATGACAGGCAGAGATATGCACAAAATGACAGGCAGAGAGATATCAAAAATGACACTTACTTACTCACTCACTCGCTCACTCACTCACCTACTTAATGACTGACTGACTGACTTACTGACTGACTGACTGACTGACTGACTGACTGACTGACTTACTTACCTATGTATGATTAAGAAAATATTGGCTTCACCTACTTGACAGATGGCTGAGCATTTGGGCATTGATTGGGGACGAAAGGGGGGGGGGGGAGTTTATACAGAATAGCTAGTTGTGTTGTGATTCAGACCTTTAATTATTTATTTATCTATTTATTTGCTTTATAGATATATATATATATATATATATATGTGTGTGTGTGTGTGTGTGTGTGTGTGTGTGTGTGTGTGTGTGTGTGTGTGTGTGTGTGTGTGTGTGTGTGTGTGTGTGTGTGTGTTCCTTTTTTTTGAAGGTAAGGTACACACATACACATGTCATTTACATGTAACCAAGATTTTTTTCCAGTGGTGGGCTGATAAAATACCAGTGTAAAATTTAGACTAGGTAAAACATAGTCTAAGTAGGACCCTAGGACCTGGCCCGCTCATGGGTTTATGTGAGGGCTTAAGGCAATGTGCCACGGTCACCATACACGTGGCATCTGTGACGTTAGTGCATATGGAATTCGTTCTGAGCGCGGAGACGTCATCTTGAAAAACTGAAACTGAAACTGACACTAAGCGGATCAGCAAATCTTCGGGAGTCACCGTCGGCAAGATCGTTTCATTGAAATCCAAGAACAGTCAAGTCATCAAAGACTGTGCAAAGTTGGATGGAGGGAGAGGCCGGCCAAAGAGTATCAGAAGCTGTGTAATCCACTGAGAAAATGGTCTCCGAATCTGCCATTGCCAACATCCTCGACTTGCTTGATACTGCTGAGCTGGCCTTCCCCTCCCCCCCCCCCCCCCAACAGAGGACGCATTTGGCAAGGCTGTCTCGCTCACAGACAACGCACTTGGCAAGGTTATCTTGCTCAAAGACGACGCACGTGGCAAGGTGACCGTATTCAGCAGGGCTGTCTCGCTCACAGACGACGCACTTGGCAAGGTTACCTTGCTCACAGAGGACGCGCTTGGCAACCTGACGCATTCGGCAAAGCTGTCTTGCTCACAGACGAAGCATTCGGCAAGGCTATCTTGCTCACAGAGGACGCGCTTGGCAAGGTGACGCATTAGGCAAGACTGTCTTGCTCACAGACTACGCACTTGGCAAGGTTATCTTGCTCACAGACAACGCACTTGGCAAGGTGACGCATTCAGCAAGGCTGTCTCGCTCACAGACGACGCACTTGGCAAGGTTACCTTGCTCACAGAGGACGCGCTTGGCAACCTGACGCATTCGGCAAGACTGTATTGCTCACAGACTACGCACTTGGCAAGGTTATCTTGCTCACAGACAACGCACTTGGCAAGGTGGCGCATTCAGCAAGGCTGTCTTGCTCACAGACGACGCACTTGGCAAGGTTACCTTGCTCACAGAGGACGCCCATGGCATGGTGACGCATTTGGCAAGGCTATCTTGCTCACAGAGGACGCGCTTGGCAACCTGACGCATTCGGCAAGGCTGTCTTGCTCACAGACGAAGCATTCGGCAAGGTTATCTTGTTCACAGAGGAAACACTTGGCAAGGTGATGCATTCCGCAAGGCTATCTTGTTCACAGAGGACTCACTTGGCAAGTTGACGCATTCGGCAAAGCTATCCTGCTAACAGAGAACACACTCAGCAAGGCTATCTTGCTTACACAGATAGCACTCAGACAGGCTGTCTTGCTCACAGAGAACGCTCTCAACAAGGATATCTTGTTCACACAGAACACATTCACCAAAGCTATCATATTCACATAGGACATACTTGGCAAAGTTATCTTGTTCACAGAGGTCACACTCAGCAAGTCTATCTTGCTTACAGAGGACACACTCAGCAAGGCTATCTTGCTCACAGGGGACACACTCAGCAAGGCTATCTTGCTCAAAGGGGACACACTCAGCAAGGCTATCTTGCTCACAGACAACACACTCAGCAAGGCTATCTTGCTCACAGACAACACACTTAGCAAGGCTATCTTGTTCACAGACAACACACTCAGCAAGGCTATCTTGTTCACAGACAACACACTAAGCAAGGCTATCTTGTTCACAGACAACACACTCAGCAAGGCTATCTTGTTCACAGACAACACACTCAGCAAGGCTATCTTGTTCACAGACAACACACTCAGAAAGGCTATCTTGTTCACAGACAACACACTCAGCAAGGCTATCTTGTTCACAGACAACACACTCAGCAAGGCTATCTTGTTCACAGACAACACACTTAGCAAGGCTATCTTGTTCACAGGGGACACACTCAGCAAGGCTATCTTGTTCACAGGGGACACACTCAGCAAGGCTATCTTGTTCACAGGGGACACACTCAGCAAGGCTATCTTGCTCACAGACAACACACTTAGCAAGGCTATCTTGTTCACAGACAACACACTCAGCAAGGCTATCTTGTTCACAGACAACACACTCAGCAAGGCTATCTTGTTCACAGACAACACACTCAGCAAGGATATCTTGTTCACAGACAACACACTCAGCAAGGCTATCTTGTTCACAGACAACACACTCAGCAAGGCTATCTTGTTCACAGACAACACACTCAGCAAGGCTATCTTGTTCACAGACAACACACTCAGCAAGGCTATCTTGTTCACAGACAACACACTCAGCAAGGCTATCTTGTTCACAGACAACACACTCAGCAAGGCTATCTTGTTCACAGACAACACACTCAGCAAGGCTATCTTGCTCACAGACAACACACTCAACAAGGCTATCTTGTTCACAGACAACACACTCAGCAAGGATATCTTGTTCACAGACAACACACGCAGCAAGGCTATCTTGTTCACAGACAACACACTCAGCAAAGCTATCTTGTTCACAGACAACACACTCAGCAAGGCTATCTTGTTCACAGACAAACACTCAGCAAGGCTATCTTGTTCACAGGACACACATCAGCAAGGCTATCTTGTTCACGAAACACACAGCAAGGCTATTCTGTTCACAACAACACACTCAGCAAGGCTATCTTTCAAGACAACACATCAGCAAGGCTATCTTGTTCACAAAACACACTCAGCAAGGCTATCTTGTTCACAGACAACACACAGCAAGGCTATCTTGTTCACAGACAAACACTCAGCAAGGCTATCTTGTTCACAGACAACACTCACAAGGTATCTTGTTCACAGACAACACACTAGCAAGGCTATCTTGTTCACAGACAACACACTAGCAAGGCTATCTTGTCACAGGACACACTCAGCAAGGCTATCTTGTTCACAAAACACACTCAGCAAGGCTATCTTGTCACAGACACACACTAGCAAGGCTATCTTGTCACAAAACACACTCAGCAAGGCTATCTTGTTCACAGACAACACATAGCAAGGCTATCTTGTTCACAAACAACACAACTGCAAGCATCTGGTTCACAAACAACACACTCAGCAAGGCTATCTTTCACAGACAACACATCAGCAAGGCTATCTTGTTCACGGACACCACTCAGCAAGGCTTCTTGTTCACAACAACACACTTAGCAAGGCTATCTTGTTCACAGACAACACACTCAGCAAGGCTATCTTGTCACAGACAACACACTCAGCAAGGCTATCTTGTTCACAGAAACACACTCAGCAGGCTATCTTGTTCACAGACACACTCAGCAAGGCTATCTTGTTCACAGACACACACTAGCAAGGCTATCTTGTCACAGAACACACTCAGCAAGGCTATCTTGTTCACAGACACACTCAGCAAGGCTATCTTGTTCAAAACACACTCAGCAAGGCTATCTTGTTCACAGACAACACACTCAGCAAGGCTATCTTGTTCACAGACAACACACTAGCAAGGCTATCTTTTCACAGACAACACACTAGCAAGGCTATCTTGTTCACAGACAACACACTCACAAGGCTATCTTGATCACAGACACACCTCAGCAAGGCTATCTTGTTCACAGACACACCTCAGCAAGCTATCTTGTTCACAGGGAACACACTCAGCAAGGCTATCTTGTTCACAGGGCACACTCAGCAAGGCTATCTTGTTCACAGACACACACTCAGCAAGGCTATCTGTTCAAGACACACACTCAGCAAGGCTATCTTGTTCACAGACAACACACTAGCAAGGCTATCTTGCTCACAACAACACATCAGCAAGGCTATCTTGCTCACAGACAACACATCAGCAAGGCTATCTTGTTCACAGACAACACACTCAGCAAGGCTATCTTGTTCACAGAACACACTCAGCAAGGCTATCTTGTTCACAGACAACACACTCAGCAAGGCTATCTTGTTCACAAGAACACACTCAGCAAGGCTATCTTGTTCACAGACAACACACTCAGCAAGGCTATCTTGTTCACAGACAACACACTCAGCAAGGCTATCTTGTTCACAGAAACACACTCAGCAAGGCTATCTTGTCACAGACAACACACTCAGCAAGGCTATCTTGTCACAGGGCACACCAGCAAGGCTATCTTGTCACAACAACACACTCAGCAAGGCTATCTTGTTCACAGACAACACACTCAGCAAGGCTATCTTGTCACAAAAGCAACTACTTAGACACACTCAGCAAGGCTATCTTGTTCACAGACAACACACTCAGCAAGGCTATCTTGCTCACAGACAACACACTCAGCAAGGCTATCTTGTTCACAGACAACACATCAGCAAGGCTATCTTGTTCACAGACAACACACTCACAAGGCTATCTTGTTCACAGACAACACACTCAGCAAGGCTATCTTGTTCACAGACAACACACTCAGCAAGGCTATCTTGTTCACAGACAACACACTCAGCAAGGCTATCTTGTTCACAGACAACACACTCAGCAAGGCTATCTTGTTCACAGACAACACACTCAGCAAGGCTATCTTGTTCACAGACACACACAGCAAGGCTATCTTGTTCACAACAACACACTCAGCAAGGCTATCTTGTTCACAGACAACACACTCAGCAAGGCTATCTTGTTCACAGACAACACACTTAGCAAGGCTATCTTGTCACAGACAACACACTCAGCAAGGCTATCTTGTTCACAGACAACACACTCAGCAAGGCTATCTTGTTCACAGACAACAACACTCACAAGGTATCTTGTTCACAGACAACACACTCAGCAAGGCTATCTTGTTCACAACAACACACTCAGCAAGGCTATCTTCTCACAGGGACACACTCAGCAAGGCTATCTTGTTCACAGACAACACACTCAGCAAGGCTATCTTGTTCACAGACAACACACTTAGCAAGGCTATCTTGTCACAGAAACACACTAGCAAGGCTATCTTGTTCACAGACAACACACTCAGCAAGGCTATCTTGTTCACAGACAACACACTCAGCAAGGCTATCTTGTTCACAGACAACACACTCAGCAAGGCTATCTTGCTCACAGGACACACATCAGCAAGGCTATCTTGTTCACAGACAACACACTCAGCAAGGCTATCTTGTTCACATACAACACATCAGCAAGGCTATCTTGTTCACAGACAACACACTCAGCAAGGCTATCTTGTTCACAGACAACACACTCAGCAAGGCTATCTTGTTCACAGACAACACACTCAGCAAGGCTATCTTGTTCACAGACAACACACTCAGCAAGGCTATCTTGTTCACAGACAACACACTTAGCAAGGCTATCTTGTTCACAGACAACACACTCAGCAAGGCTATCTTGTTCACAGACAACACACTTAGCAAGGCTATCTTGTTCACAGACAACACACTCAGCAAGGCTATCTTGTTCACAGACACACACTCAGCAAGGCTATCTTGTTCACAGACAACACACTCAGCAAGGCTATCTTTTCACAGACAACACACTCAGCAAGGCTATCTTGTTCACAGACAACACACTCAGCAAGGCTATTTGTTCACACAGACAACAAACTCAGCAAGGCTATCTTGTTCACAGACAACACCTCAGCAAGGCTATCTTGTTCACAACAACACACTCAGCAAGGCTATCTTGTTCCACAGGACACACTCAGCAAGGCTATCTTGTTCACAGACAACACACTCAGCAAGGCTATCTTGTTCACAGCAACACACTTAGCAAGGCTATCTTGCTCACAGGGACACACTCAGCAAGGCTATCTTGTTCCACAGACAACACACTCAGCAAGGCTATCTTGTTCACAGACAACACACTCAGCAAGGCTATCTTGTTCACAAACAACACACTCAGCAAGGCTATCTTGCTCACAGGACACAACTCAGCAAGGCTATCTTGTTCACAGACAAAACACACTCAGCAAGGCTTCTTGTTCACAGTACACACACTCAGCAAGGCTATCTTGTTCACAGACAACACATTCAGCAAGGCTATCTTGTTCACAGACAACACACTCAGCAAGGCTATCTTGCTCACATGACAACACACTAGCAAGGCTATCTTGTTCACAGAACAACACACTCAGCAAGGCTATCTTGTCACAGGACACACCTAGCAAGGCTATCTTGCTCACAGACAACACACTAGCAAGGCTATCTTGTTCACAGACAACACACTCAGCAAGGCTATCTTGTTCACAGACAACACACTCAGCAAGGCTATCTTGTTCACAACAACACACTCAGCAAGGCTATCTTGTTCACAGACAACACACTCAGCAAGGCTATCTTTTCACAGACAACACACTTCAGCAAGGCTATCTTGTTCACAGACAACACACTCAGCAAGGCTATTTGTCACATACAAACACTCAGCAAGGCTATCTTGTTCACAGACAACACCTCAGCAAGGCTATCTTGTTCACAGACAACACACTCAGCAAGGCTATCTTGCTTCACAGACAACACACTCAGCAAGGCTATCTTGTTCACAGGGGACACACATCAGCAAGGCTATCTTGTTCAGAGGGGACACACTCAGCAAGGCTATCCTTGCTCACAGGGGACACGTCAAGCAAGGCTATCTTGCTCACAGGGGACACACTCAGCAAGGCTATCTTGCTCACAACAACACACTCAGCAAGGCTATCTTGCTCACAAAAACACACTCAGCAAGGCTATCTTGTTCACAGACAAACACACTCAGCAAGGCTATCTTGTTCACAGACAAAACACTCAGCAAGGCTATCTTGTTCACAGACAACACACTCAGCAAGGCTATCTTGTCACAGACAACACACTCAGCAAGGCTATCTTGTTCACAGACAACACACTCAGCAAGGCTATCTTGCTTCACAGGGACACAATCAGCAAGGCTATCTTGTCACAAATAACACACTCAGCAAGGCTATCTTGCTCACAGGGAACACACTCAGCAAGGCTATCTTGCTCACAACAAACACACTTTGCAAGGCTATCTTGTTCACAGACAACACACTTAGCAAGGCTATCTTGTTCACAAACAACACACTCAGCAAGGCTATCTTGCTCACAGACAACACACTCACAAGGCTATCTTGTTCACAGACAACACACTCAGCAAGGCTATCTTGTTCACAGGACAACACACTCAGCAAGGCTATCTTGTTCACAGGACAACACACTCAGCAAGGCTATCTTGTTCACACGATACAACACACAGCAAGGCTATCTTGTTCACAGACAAACAACACACTCATCAGCAAGGCTATCTTGCTTCACAGACAACACACTCAGCAAGGCTATCTTGCTCACAGACTAACACACTCAGCAAGGCTATCTTGTTCACAGGGGACACACTCAGCAAGGCTATCTTGTCACAGGGGACACACTCAGCAAGGCTATCTTGCTCACAGGGACACACTCAGCAAGGCTATCTTGTTCACAGGGACACACTCAGCAAGGCTATCTTGTTCCACGAAATACACACTCAGCAAGGCTATCTTGTTCACAGACAACACACTCAGCAAGGCTATCTTGTTCACAGACAACACACTTAGCAAGGCTATCTTGTTCACAGACAACACACTCAGCAAGGCTATCTTGTTCACAGACAACACACTCAGCAAGGCTATCTTGCTCACAGGGGACACACCCGCAAGGCTATCTTGTTCACAGGGGACACACTCAGCAAGGCTATCTTGTTCACAGACAACACACTTAGCAAGGCTGTCTTGTTCACAGACAACACACTCAGCAAGGTTATCTTGTTCACAGGGACACACCCGCAAGGCTATCTTGTTCACAGTGGAAGTAGTCGGCAAGGCTTTCTTCTCACTGGAAGGCACCTGGCCTAGACAGCATCTCGACTGAAGTGATACCTTTGTTCCTCAGTTATCTTCTAGAGCTACTCCGTCAGTTCTGTGAACAGGAATCATTTCTCCAAGACACGTCAGATACAAACATCGTCACGACCTACAAAAAGATTGTTATTGTTCTTATTGTTGTTTAAAGCCCAGCCGACTGCATAGAGCCATATCAGGGCTATAACCACTTCAAAACATACGAAACTTCAACAAGAGGAAAGAAAAGAAAAGAAAATTAAGTACACATATCAATGCATTCGTGCACATAATTTAAGGACATGCCCCTGGCGTTGACTACTCCGTCCAATTTATCGCACAGGGGATTTAAAAAAATACATCTGAATACAAAATATAAGGACACCAAAACATATATATAAGCAGGCATAAATTACCTAAACTTGCTTCTGTATACGAGCGTATCTCACCTCCCTAGAGCCAAAAATACACTTAATACAAGTACCCAATTATCAATCCTAAGAAAAAATAAGCAAGACTTTATTGAATACATACAGGTGAAAGGACCATTAAGGCAGAAAGTGACAGGTAGAAATGACAGAAAGCAAAGGAATAAGGCAGAAACAAAGAGAGTGATAGAAAAGAGGACATTTCTAGCACAGAATTTCCAGAAGGTGGGGATACTATAAAAATCTTATACTGAAAGAGCCCACAAAAAGATGGGAGACGGTAGCAACTGTAATAGTTAACTATAGTCACATCATTGCTAAGCTCCACCGTCCAGGCCTTTGCCCGAGTGGCTCTGAAGAGGCTGTAGACGCTAAGACTGTGTCTGTCCCGAGCCCCAGTGTGACTTCGGAGCGGAGCAAAGAGATCCATCATGGACATGATCTTCTCACTCAGGCAGCTGTCCATACAGGAGAAGATTCGGGAACAAAAGGGGCCTTTCTACGTCGCATTTATTGACCTGACCAAAGCTTTTGATGCCACTTCGCACCCCCGATTATACACACTTACACACACATTTACACACACACACACACACACACACACACACACATATATATATATATATATATATATATATATATATATACATATATAAATATATATATATACGTATTCATAATTATGTATATACATATATATATATATACATACATATATGTAGAGAGAGAGAGAAAGAGAGAGACACACACACACAGACGGACAAGACACAAACAGAGAGACAGAGAAATAGAGAGACAGAGACAGAGAGACAGAGAGACAAAGAGATACAGAGATAGATATAGATAGATATAGATAGATAGATAGATAGATAGATATAGATAGATAGATAGAATGATAGATAGATGGATATATAGATAAATAG
>CM060313.1:10037709-10040209 GCA_030674185.1 Monoplex corrugatus | reverse complement strand
TGCATTCTGCAAGGCTATCTTGTTCACAGAGGACTCACTTGGCAAGTTGACGCATTCGGCAAAGCTATCCTGCTCACAGACATCACACTCAGCAAGGCTATCTTGCTCACAGACAACACACTCAGCAAGGCTATCTTGCTCACAGACAACACACTTAGCAAGGCTATCTTGTTCACAGACGACACATTCAGCAAGGCTATCTTGTTCACAGACAACACACTCAGCAAGGCTATCTTGTTCACAGACAACACACTCAGCAAGGCTATCTTGATCACAGACAACACACTTAGCAAGGCTATCTTGTTCACAGACAACACACACAGCAAGGCTATCTTGTTCACAGGGGACACACTCAGCAAGGCTATCTTGCTCACAGACAACACACTCAGCAAGGCTAACTTACTCACAGACAACACACTCAGCAAGGCTATCTTGCTCACAGACAACACACTTAGCAAAGCTATCTTGCTCACAGACAACACACTTAGCAAAGCTATCTTGCTCACAGACAACACACTTAGCAAAGCTATCTTGTTCACAGGAGACACACTCAGCAAGGCTATCTTGCTCACACACAACACACACAGCAAGGCTATCTTGTTCACAGACAACACACTCAGCAAGGCTATCTTGCTAACACAACACACATCAGCAAGGCTATCTTGCTCACAGACAACACACTCAGCAAGGCTATCTTGTTCACATACAACACACTCAGCAAGGCTATCTTACTCACAGACAACACACTCAGCAAGGCTATCTTGCTCACACACAACACACTCAGCAAGGCTATCTTGTTCACATACAACACACTCAGCAAGGCTATCTTACTCACAGACAACACACTCAGCAAGGCTATCTTGCTCACAGACAACACACTCAGCAAGGCTATCTTACTCACAGACAACACACTCAGCAAGGCTATCTTGTTCACAGACAACACACTCAGCAAGGCTATCTTGTTCACAGACAACACACTCAGCAAGGCTATCTTGTTCACAGACAACACACTCAGCAAGGCTATCTTGTTCACAGACAACACACTCAGCAAGGCTATCTTGTTCACAGACAACACACTCAGCAAAGCTATCTTGTTCACATACAACACACTCAGCTGGGCTATCTTTTTCACAGACAACACACTCAGCAAGGATATCTTCCTCACATACAACACACTCAGCAGGGCTATCTTGCTCACAGGGGACACACTCAGCAAGGCTATCTTGCTCACAGACATCACACTCAGGAAGGCTATCTTGTTCACAGGGGACACACTCAGCAAGGCTATCTTGCTCACATACGACACACTCAGCAAGGCTATCTTGCTCACAGACAACACACTCAGCAAGGCTATCTTGTTCACAGACAACACACTCAGCAAGGCTATCTTGTTCACAGACAACACACTCAGCAAGGCTATCTTGTTCACAGACAACACACTCAGCAAGGCTATCTTGTTCACACACAACACACTCAGCAAGGCTATCTTGTTCACACACAACACACTCAGCAAGGCTATCTTGTTCACAGACAACACACTCAGCAAGGCTATCTTGTTCACACACAACACACTCAGCAAGGCTATCTTGTTCACAGACAACACACTCAGCAAGGCTATCTTGTTCACAGATAACACACTCAGCAAGGCTATCTTGTTCACAGACAACACACTCAGCAAGGCTATCTTGTTCACAGACAACACACTCAGCAAGGCTATCTTGTTCACAGACAACACACTCAGCAAGGCTATCTTGTTCACACACAACACACTCAGCAAGGCTATCTTGTTCACAGACAACACACTCAGCAAGGCTATCTTGTTCACAGACAACACACTCAGCAAGGCTATCTTGTTCACAGATAACACACTCAGCAAGGCTATCTTGTTCACAGACAACCACTCAGCAAGGCTATCTTGTTCACAGACAACACACTCAGCAAGGCTATCTTGTTCACAGACAACACACTCAGCAAGGCTATCTTGTTCACCACACAACACACTCAGCAAGGCTATCTTGTTCACAGACAACACACTCAGCAAGGCTATCTTGTTCACAGACAACACACTCAGCAAGCTATCTTTTCACAGCACAACTCACACTCTTGTCAAGGCTGCAAGCTACTTGTTCACAGACAACACACTCAGCAAGGCTATCTTTCACAGACAACACACTCAGCAAGGCTATCTTGTTCACAGACAACACACTAGCAAGGCTATCTTGTTCACAGACAACACACTCAGCAAGGCTATCTTGTTCACAGAACACACTCAGCAGGCTATCTTTCACAGACAACACACAGCAAGGCTATCTTGTTCACAGACAACACACTAGCAAGGCTATCTTTTCACAGACAACACACTAGCAAGGCTATCTTGTTCACAGGAAACACACTCAGCAAGGCTATCTTGTTCACAGACAACACACTCAGCAAGGCTATCTTGTTCACAGACAACACACTCAGCAAGGCTATCTTGTTCACAGACACACACTCAGCAAGG
>CM060313.1:10027709-10032709 GCA_030674185.1 Monoplex corrugatus | reverse complement strand
TTGTATTATTTAATTACTTTTTATTTATTCATCTATTTGAGCAGTACTGTGACACAGGGGAAAAAACCTGTGACAAAACCATCCTCATTGAAAGAGAGAGAGAGAGAGAGAGAGAGAGAGAGAGAGAGAGAGAGAGAGAAGAGAGAGAGAGAGAGAGAGCGCTACACAACAGGCATGTGAAAGCGTACGCTAAAAATGTGTAATCATTATAGCGCGGCGGTGATGTTCGCCGTAGTGAGGGCGAGTGATTTCTCAGGGGGAGTATCACATTAAATTATACTGGAGAACTGCCATCGATCGTTTCATGCCCTGGCAAAATAGTGTACAAACAGCAGAGTTATATAGATGGTACCACACACACCAGCTTTTGATAGGCGCCACTCGCCACTCGCTCACCACGCACACTGTCTTCCCTGTCCATGTCACACTGGACAATCGACTAAAATCAATCATAATAAAACACTCAGCACAAAATCAGAATCCCCCTTATTTCTCTGTTCCTTCATCTATCTCACTTTCTGATATTGGAATTGGGGAAACTGCGCTTTGCGCTAAGAACTGATCTCGTGGTAATAGTTTGTTTTTGTTTTTATTTTATTAAGCCAAGACAGGACTTTATAAAGCGCCCTGTGTTCGATGTGTCCGCTTTATTTCAAACCCAGCTTGTGATAATTGTTTGTATGTTTTTTTTAAAGCCAAGACCGGACTGTATAGAGCGCCGTGTAATTGAAAATGTCGGCTTCGTTTCTAACCCTTGTAACCGCAGGCATCACATGTCTCCGACGTTGTCTCAAGTAGTTCGATGTCAGAAGCAAGAACACAACTTCATGTTTGGTAGAATGGTAGCTGTTATCACCTCCTGATACTCCGTTAAGTATAATGTGGCATTCATGGAAAATGTTATGGCAAACCGATAGCAACATTTCAGATCAGGGCGGATATGAACTATGATGGGTAGAGTTAAGCAAGTGTCTGGCTCGCACGTCCCGCCTGGCACCACACGACCTAAAAGTAAATGTGTAAGTCTGCGGCACTTTTCTGGGGCCGTAATAGAGCTGCAGGCGTATCACTGTCAGTTTCATCTTGACTACACAAAAAGCTGTACGGGCCTAGCCTACCCATGTGCGTGTGTGTGAATACACATGGATCGCTTATAGTGCCCCATTTTGCAATTATACGGGCACAGCGCGCACGCGCGGATGAAAATCGGTGAACTAGCCCTTCTCACCCGATCCGCTGGATCGGATGCTGGGCCTTTAAGGAGTTCTCCTTTTATGGAGACTTGAATGATGAGCTACGTGTAGAACAGTCACCAATGGCTCTAATACAGCCCTTCCACCACATATCACTATTCATAACGAAGAAAGTGGTTTTAACCCTTTGGCTCCCGCACCTTCTTTACCAACTGCAAAAAAATTCACCCTTTGACTCCCTCAACCTTTCTACCAGCTTACTGCAGGAAGGGTGATAGATAGGGTGAGGGAGTCAAAGGGTTAAGTTAAGTTTTTTGTTTTTCTAGCATGGTTGACAATGCAGGATGCCAGTGGCCATGGTACGGGAGTCATAGGGTTAATTTATTTGCTTTTCTAGCATGGTTGGCAATGCAGGATGCTGGTGGACATGGTGCTGGAGTCAAAGGGTTAAAGGAAAGCTTTAGTGACTGATACAGTAGCCGCTAAGACCAATCATATCTTTTTAACATTTTTTTTTATAAACTACAAAGCCAGTTGTAAATTCTGGTCACTTCAAGGTTTACATGATTATGTCTTTGAAACAGAACACAGAATATAAACTTGTTTCTAATCATATATTTCATACAAATAAATCACAAAAGGTACTGCTGGATGTTGCTAAGAAATGTTAGACAAAATAAAAGTTATCAGAATAAGACACATCTTTGGATCTTCCAGTCATGCACACATGCGCCAATTGTAACAGATTTTAATTAAAAACAAATTCCTAATTCTTACTGTGCACAACAGCCGAACACCTTGTTGTAGAGGGGTCAAATTTTCGACTTTAATGTCTTTCTCAAGTAAAATCAAACAAAGTCCTATGTGAAAAGAACTGAAGTGTTAAAGACCTGTTTGTACTTGGGTCAACTTCATGATGGTACTGCTCCCAGCCCCTCTACACGGCAGATGCATTTACCCACACTTTAACCTTAACCAAGGCAATATATCTGTTGAAGGATGTTGAGAGTTCCATGGACAGCAAAGAAAACAAATGAGACAGTCTTGATGGAGGCAGACGCAAGCAGATCATTCATAAGGAAGATTAGGAAAAGGCAGGCAACATTCATTGGCCATTTTATGAGGAAAGGGGAATTGGAACACCTGGTCACAACGGGAAAGCTGGAGGGAAGGAGAGCGCCGGGTAGACCCAGGGAGAAGATACTAAACGGACTTGCAGAGTGGCTGAAGACAGGGAGGGTGGAAGAGATGCTTGAGGCAACAAGAGATAGAGACAGATGGAAGTCCATAATCGCCAACACCAAGCGGAAGGCACCTGATGATGATGATGATGAACATATCTGTTCCATGCTTTGCAGACTAGTAAGAACGCAATCATCATCATCATGTGCCCTGCTGAATGGCATGGCGATCATGGCCCTCCATATGCATCTATCCCTTGTTGCCGCTAGCACATCTTCCACCCTCTCTGTCCTCAGCCACTCTGTAAGTCCGTCCAATGTTTTCTCCCCGGGTCTATCTGGTGTCCTCTTTCCCTCCAGCTTTCTTGCTGTGACCAGATGCTCTAATTCCCCTTTCCTCGTAAAATGGCCTATAAATGTTGCTTGTCTTTTCCTAATCTTCTTTACCAATGATCTCCTTGTGCCTGCCTCCATCAAGACTGTCTCGTTTGTTTTCTTTGCTGTCCATGGAACTCTCAACATTCTTCTTAGAAACCATATTTCGGCTGCCTCAATCTTGCTCTGGCTTTGCTTGTTGACATGCAGAATGAACTTAACAAGGGCCATTCTATTATCAAGACATTCATGTATCTTACTGTTAAATCAATTAGGGTCATGGCAGTCAAGATATACTCTAACTGGAAGAGAACGTAAATCTCATATTCCTGTATGTAAATTATCAAAATGTATCAGTCATTGTCCAGTTTTGATTATACCGTAAAATAACAGCAGAAGCACAGCTTTGAGACAGGCTGATAAGTTTAAATATTAGGGAACGGTCGTCTCACTAGATGGCAGATGCTCATCAGAAATAGCCAGCAGAATCGGCTAAGCGAAAACAGCATTCAAGAAGATAAAAAGAGTTCTTACCAACAAATACCTATCAATTAAAATCAGGAAGAGAGTTCTTGAATGTTATATAGAACCAATAATGTTATACAGTTGTGAGGCTGTGGACAGTCAACAAGCAAAGCCAGAACACGTTTGAGGCAGCCGAAATGTGGTTTCTAAGGAGAATGTTGAAAAATCCATGGACAGCAAAAACAAACAAACAAACAAACAAACAAACAAAACAAACAAACAAACAAATCGAGACAGTCTTGAAAGAGACATACACAAGAATATAATTAATATAGAAAATTTGGACAAGACAAGCAACATTTGTATGCCATTTTATGAGGAAAGGGGAATTACAGCACCTAGTCACAACAGGAAAGCTGGAGGGAAAGAACACCAGGTGGACCCAGGGAGAAACTATTGGACTGACTTGCAGGGTGGCTGAGGACAGACAGGGTGGAAGATGTGCTTAGAGCGACATGAAACAGATTCATACGGAGGGCCATGATAGCCAACGCCATGCGGCAGGGCACATGATGATGATGAGGATTATACCGTAAGTAATCCAAAAACAGTTCAATGGAACAGTTGTCTCTGGTGCATGTGATAAAATTATTATGTTTGTCTACATGGATTGCAAGTATGGAGTTTAAGTTTGTATGTGTTTCGATATAAAATATATGTATAAAATGAACAATAATTTTGATGAGAAAAAAAGTTGCTGGCTGCAAAGAAGCACTTTAAGTCGACCAGGTCTTCCAGCATACCAGTCGCCGTGGTGTAGTAGTTGTTGAACCAATGGACTACGACTTCAGGTTATGGGTTCGATTCCCCATCAGTACCTTCAAAAATCATTGTGGAAGTTTTCGGCTCTAACCGGCTCCGAACCAGAGTAGGGCGTACTGTGGGCTCGTCGGGAAGACTGGGACCAAACGGTCGAGTCCCATCCACTTCACGGATGCGTCATTGAGGGTGTTGCTCAAATTTTCTGATCAAACTGCAGGTGTCTGTATCTCTCGGGCCTGGTTGACGCCAGGATATATTATGATAGTAAGCGTAGAGTACAACCCTGTCACGCAGTCTCAATCCTAGATGGAATCCATAGCATCATGATTATCATCCACATCGACATCATCATCATCGCATTGTAAAAACCGTTCCAGCCTCTGTGGCTATAAAAGTGGAGTATAAAATGGGACGGGAAAAAAGGTGAGCACAAAGGTAACCTCCCTGAGTGCGATGATCCTAAAAGAAAAAAGTCTTCTGTTCCAGCCATTAACAGTGACCAATTTTAAAACATAAGACAAGCCCTTCAACTCGACCAAGTCTTCCAGGCATCAGCAACAGTTGTTGTTGTTGTTATTGTTGTTTAAAGCCCAGCCTACTGCGTAGAGCCATATCAGGGCTATAACCGCTTCAAAACATGCAAAACTTCAACAGCAAAAAAAAAAAAAAAGAAGAAAACAAAAAAAGAAAATTAAGCACACACATCAATGCATTCGCGTACATAATCTAAGGACATATGCCCCTGGCGTTGACCACTCCGTCCAATTTATCGCACGGAGATTTAAAAAATACATCTGAATACAAATTTAAGCATACCTAAGGACAACAAAATAATATAAAAACAGGCATAAATTATCTAAAATTGCTTCCACATATCTCATCTCCCTAGAGCCGAAAACGCACTTAATACATGTACCCAATTATCAATCCTAAAAAAAAAGTACGTAAGACTTTATCGAACACA
>CM060313.1:10022709-10025209 GCA_030674185.1 Monoplex corrugatus | reverse complement strand
GCCATGAAGCAATCAACGGCAGTTGTCCAATTAAACTTGATGTGATACTCCCCCCCTGAGAAATCACTTGCTTTCACTGCAGCATGCACTACCATCACTCTATCAGCATCGTCATCATCATCATCATCATCATCAAGTTCCCTGCCATATACATCTATCCCTTGTTGCCGCAAGCTCATCTTCCACCCTCTCTGTCCTCAGCCACTCTGCAAAGTCCGTCCAATATTTTTTCCCTGGGTCTACCTGGTGCTCTCTTTCCCCTCCAGCTTTCCTGTTGTGACCAGGTGCTCTTATTCCCCTTTCCTCATAAAATGGCCCATAAATGTTGCCTGTCCTTTTGCTCTATAGAACAATTAAACATTTCAGTGCACATTTTTAGATGCCTGCTTTATATGTTTCTTTCTAATTTAACGATCACCGTTTTGCGTCTCCTCCCTCCCTCCCTCTGTCCTATTGTACCTGAATACAAATGTAAAAGTTAAAAACTAAGAATGAACAAAGTTTGTAACTAGAATGTTTATCAGCAGAACACATTTTCAGAAACCTGGAGATATTCTGGAAAGATAAAATTGTCTGCAACTACCTCGCTTAAAACTCAGTTAACATGAATTCAGTTCGCTAAATAAATGCCTTTTCATGAAAAGAATATGTCATCTCAGAATCAACTGAAATAAGTAAACTTACTGAATTTCTCGTTTCGAAACTGTTTCTAGTAAATGCATGATATTCATAACAACAATCATCGACATGTTTACCTGGTTTACCAGGCTACTAGTTTTCTTAGTTATATTTCTTCCAGTCGATCAAAATACATAGCACGGATTGTCTTCCCTGCTTCTGGTCTTTAGAAGTGGTCTGTATTTAATTTCATGGAGGTGTTTTTGCAATAAACAGTAGTTCAAATAGTTTATGCAATCCAACTTTAAGACGACAAAAATGACTCTGGCAATCAGTTTTGTTGTTGTAATTGTGAATTATTTATTTCTCTTGTCACTATAAAGGAAAGCTGGAGGGGAAAGAGAGCACCAGGTTGACCCAGGGAGAAAATATTGGACGGACTTGCGGGATGGCTGAGGACAGAGAGGGTGGAATATATGCTTGCGGCCACAAGGGATAGATGCATATGGAGGGCCATGATTGCCAATATAATGTGGCAAGGCACATGATGATGATGATGAATGATGATGAGATGATGATGATGATGATATGATGATGATGATGATGATGATAGATGAATGATGATGATTGATGATGATGATGGCGACGACGACGACGACAATGATGATGATGAAAGATGATGATGATGAATGACGACGACGATGATGATGATGATGTTGTCACCATGGATTTACCATGTCAAATTCGGATTGCTCTTCCCTTTGAAAACACGTCGCCGCAGTGCGACGCCACCCGATATTTTTAAATCAAGATTTCAGAAAGACAAGGAAAACAGTTAGCTTCAAGGGGACGGACCTGGGAAATAAACCTCTGTCTCCAATGTTTTATACCAGGACAGTCAGACAAATGCCCTGCTCTCTATGATTTTCAACTGCAGTGGGATATTAAGTGTGCGCAGGCCAAAAGTATACGGGTCTGACTCTTTTTTCCTCTTCTTCCGAAGGACTAGACATTTAGTTCGATTTTCCGGTTAAGCTGAGGAGAAAAACCAAGACTTAAACGAGAAACGAAACCTTCAACCTCGAGTTTAGTTATTGGCAGGCGAGCGTCTGAACCATTCTGCCACAATTTTCCCAAGATATGCTTTATCATTTTAAAATTTGAAAAAAGCATATAGAAACTAGAGTTCAGTTATCGGCAGACGAATGTCTTAACCATTCTGCCACACTTCTCCCAAGATATATGCTTTATCATTTTAACATTTCTAAAAAAAAAAAAGCATCTAAAACCTCGAGTTTAATTATCTGTAGGCGAACGTCTGAATCATTCTGCCACACTTCTCCCAAGACATTCTTCATCATTTTAAAATTTGAAAAAGCATTTAAAAACAGAAATCGTTTCTGCAGGCAATGACTAAAACTTGATAGTTATTCAACTTGCTTCAAAATCACACTCTTTATCAACAGAACTGTTATTCGAAAGTTTATATCTGTATCATGAATGTTTGTTCTAGCTCAGTTTTAAATTAATCATAAGAAAACTGGGAAACTTTTAATTTTCGAAAAAAAAGAAAGAAAATAAGTATAGCTCAATCAGGTTTTCATAGTGAACGCAATATCCCTATCATGTGCGTCAACCGAGCGAGACAGGTCGGGAAAAGAGAAATCTGGTAGAGTTTGCGCTGTGCATTAACACAATTGATTTGGGTCGATCATCAAGCGTGGCGTGGATTGCAGGCTTTATCGGTGAGTTGGCGATGCAAGTCAATCAGTGTGTGGTTCCACCATTACCTCGCTATTGTACTCCTTTTAGCTCACACACACTCACACATACACACACACACACACACACACACACACACACACACATACACAACATACAC
>CM060313.1:10007709-10017709 GCA_030674185.1 Monoplex corrugatus | reverse complement strand
ATGATGATGATGATAATGATGATGATGATGATGATGATGATGATGATGATGAGCGAAACGGTACACGTTCAAAGGAATGATCAGATTTATTAGTCAAATGTTGCTCGCGTTAAACATCAGAAGCGCCCATACATACACACAATGACGGAGGCACATTTTGTTTGTAGATATGAAATGTTTTTTAAAATGATCTCAAAAATGAAACACGATACTTAAACCCCTGCAAAAAAATCAAAAAAATCAAAAAACCAAAGCAAAACACACACACACACACACACACACACACACACACACACAACACACACACACACACACACACACACACACACACACACACAGAGTCACAAAACACACACAGACACACACACACACACACACAATATACACACATAACAAAATTGAAAAATCTTTCTACATAGGACTTGATAAATCTGTCTTTACAGCTGAACTCTTTGCAATATTAATGGCTTTAAACTTTATAAGTCTTCCTGGGACAATTTTTCAAACACTTTTTTGCGTTGATTCAAAATCAGTACTTCAGGTTCTTGAATTATCAAAATTATAAACAAGATCAGAAATGATTCTGGAAAATAGTCACTTGATTCATAAATTATCTTTAAGAGGCACTGATATTACTTTCTGCTGGATACCTTCTCATAGTTCTTTTCGTTATAATGATAAAGTTGACAGGGCTGCCAAACGGGGAGCTAATAATTCACCAGATTCAAACAATATCCAGCTTTCTCTCTCGTTGCACGAGAATTACACTTTAGTAGACAACTACGTCTGGAAGTAGTTCCAATTAAAACAGAAAAATTATGATAAATGTCACATGAACTTTGAAGTTAGCAAAATACTTAAGCAGCTTCATGCCAGCAGAATTATACAATCCCTTATGTATAGATGGAAACTTGATGCATTCAAAACAAAATACACCAAGAATATAGTATGTCTGTGTGGAAAGAAGATAACACATAGTCATATTCTTTATTGCGTTAAGGTAAAACGACATATTCCAACACTATCTATGAGTACAGTTTCTGATATATTTGCCTCATCATCATTACTGTATGAATTTTTTGTTAGCCTGTCAAAAAGTCCTATAGCGAATTACCTTTAAAATGTTATTTCACTTGTTCACTGTTATGGTTAGTCAATTATTAGTTTTATTTTTTTCTTTGTTTCTTCCAGATATTTATCAATTTTGTTTGTTAGTTTGTTTGTTTAAATCGTTAATTATGTTAACATTATTTGTTAGTTTTACCTTCCCCTCTTCAAAACAGTTGTTTTCTGGATCATCTTTTCTCAAGTTCAAAATTGACAATTTTCAAATATTCTCTTCACTCCTCCTCTTATCACCCCCCCCCCCCCCCTTTTTTTTTTTTTTTTTTTTTTGTCTAAAATCACTTTAGTGAATAGACATTAAATCAAAGACCACCACCACCACCACACACATAACGCACACACAAACACACACACACAAACACACACACACACAAACACACACACACAAACACACACACACACAAACACACACACACACACACAAACACACCACACACACACAACACACACACACACGACCGCGCGCGCGCGCGCGCGCGCACGCACGCACGCACGCACGCACGCACGCAACAATTGAATACACGTAACAATGCGTTCGCCCACATAATCTAAGGATACGCCCCTGGTGTTGACCATTCCGTCCAATTTATCACCACAGGGTTTAAAAAAACACAAACTTGAATACAAAAGTAAACGTAACTAAGGACACTAAAGCATATATAAAACAGACCTAAATTACCTAACATTGCTTCTGCATATCACATTTTCCTAGAGCAAAAGTGTAGTAAATACATATACCAAATTATCAATCCTAAGAGAAACTATGAAAGGCTTTAGACAACACATACAGATGAATGGACCAGCAAGGCAGAAAATGATAGGAAGAGGTGACATAGATCAAAAGGAGCAAGTGACAGAAAAGAGGAAATTTCTGATACAGAATTTCCAGAAGGTGAGGATGGTATTTATAGTCTGCTGACAGATCTCCTGGCGTCCCAATGAGGGTGTCTTCTCCTCATTGTCCTCATCGTTTTCCTACCATGAAGTATTTTTGCTTTACTGATTAAAGCATCAAAAAGCAGTGAAGTCTAACTGACCACACTGTTTGGTAGGCTGTTGAGTGTCATCATAATCAAGTGCCCTGCCGCATGGCGTTGGCGATCATGGCCCTCCATATGCGTCTATCCCTTGTTGCCGCAAGCACATCTTCCACCCTCTCTGTCCTCAGCCACTCTGCAAGTCTGTTCAATATTTTTTCCCTAAGTCTACCTGGTGCTCTCTTTCCCTCCAGCTTTCCTGTTGTGACCAGGGTGCTCTGATTCCCCTTTCCTCATAAAATGGCCTATAAATGTTGCCTGTGTTTTGCTAACCTTCCTTCTTGTGTCTGCCTCCATCAAGACTGTCGTTGAGTATATACTATTGTTACTGTTATTTTATTGCTCTGTGTATAATCTCTGTGTATAATCTCTGTGTATAATCTCTGTGTATAATCTCTGTGTATAATCTCTGTGTATAATCTCTTGCAAAACGTCGTTTCATCCCTCTCTCAGTAAAATATAACTTTCATGCTGTCTTTTCCTTGAAAAGTTATTAGCCCTTAAACTTTGACTTTAATTTCTTTGACAACAACTGTTATTTCAAGCACATTTTCAGCTGTTGACTACAATGTTGATTTCATAACCTGTTCCAATAGAAATTGTGTGATTGTAAGTGTTCTTTTTCATGTTTGTTGGTTCATGTCACTTTGGGATTGTCCGCATTTTCCTGTCGCTTTTAAAGTTTTAAGTTTCAAATTCGCTTTACGAGAATAGTTTTGGTGAAACTGTTGTTACTGTTATTGTTGTTTAAAGCCCAGCCGACTGCGTAGAGCCACATCAGGGCTATAACCACTTCAAAACATACAAAACATCAACAGAAAAAAAGAAAAAATTAAATACACATATCAATGCATTTGCGCACATAATCTAAGGACATGCCCCCGACGTTGACCACTCCGTCCAATTTATCACACAGGGGATTTCAAAAACACACCTGAATACAAATATAAGCATACATAAGGACACCAAAACATATATAAAAACGGGCATAAATAACCAAAAATCGCATCTGCATATCTCACCTCCCTAGAGCCAAAAATGCACTCAATACATGTGCCCAGTTATCAATCCTAAGAAAAAGTACGTAAGACTTTATCGAATACATACAGGTGAATGGACCAGCAAGGCAGAAAATGATGGGAAGAAATGACAGAAAGCAAAGGAATAAAGTAAAAGCAAAGAGAATGACAGAAAATAGGGAAAATTTCTAGCACAGAATTTCCAGAAGGTGGGGATGCTATTTATACTGAAAGAACCCCCGGCATCCTCACGAGGGATTCGGTGAAGCTGTGCGGCTGCACGAGTGGGCAAGTAACTTTGTCGCTTACTAAAAATGACCAGAACACTAGTCTATAAAGAATCCCGTTTAGTCGGTGGACATTTTCACCAAAACACCAAATGAATGAAAAACAAGATGGCCATACCATATGAATTATCTTCGTTTTTATGATGAGATTTTTTTGTTATTGCTGCAAATGATATCTAATAACTGTGAACCATTCTCCCTCTTCTCATTAGACAGAGTATACGAAATTTACGGAATACGGAATTTATTCATTTAAAGGCCACATCCTTCTGTAGGAGAGACATAATATAACAACTATAATTATAATCAATATGAGACAGTCAGTTACAAATGATATGATGATATCACACACATATGCAAATAATTACAACGAATACACGGCATAATGACAATAAACATTTTCATCAGACAGCCATATTTGCCTGATAATTTCATAGATTTGTATAGGTATACACAACGGTTTCAAACGGGTCCAAAACAGCATTCAAGAAGATGACAAGTATTCTTACCAACAAATGCCCATCAATTAACATCAGGAAGACAGTTCTTGAATGTTATACAGAACCGGTAATGTTATACGGTTGTGAGCCGTGGACAGTCAACAAGCAAAGCCAGTACAAAATTGAGGCAGCCGAGATGTGGTTTCTAAGAAGAATGTTGAGAGTTCCATGGACAGCAAAGAAAACAAACGAGACAGTCTTGATAGAGGTAGACACAAGAAGATCATTCATAAGGAAGATTAGGAAAAGACAGGCAACATTTATTGGCCATTTTATAAGAAAAGGGGAATTAGAGCACCTGGTCACAACAGGAATGCTGGAGGGAAAGAGAGCACCAGGTAGACCCAGGGAAAAAATATTGAACGTACTCGCAGAGTGGCTGAAGACAGAGAGGTGGAAGATGTGCTTGCGGCAACAAGGGACAGATACATATGGAGGGCCATGATCGCCAACGCCATGTGGCAGGGCACATGATGATGATGATAACACAACGGTTCCTAAGTATTGCTTGATTTGATTTGCCAACAGTGCACTAACTCATAATAAAAGACATGGGTTTTTCATGAAGTTTACGAACAATAAATTCCTGTTCAACATGACAAAGAGAAGGAAAACAAAACAAAAAGTGTCTTCATCTTCTTGTGAATTCCTGCATATTGGACATATCAATGCAATTTTGTAACAAGCTTGCGCGCGCGCGCGCGCACACACACACACACACACACACACAGAGAGAGAGAGAGAGAGAAAGAGAGAGAGACAGGAGACAGACAGACAGACAGACAGAATCACACACACAGAGAGAAAGAGAGACAGAGGCAGAGAGACAGACGGAGACAGAGAGAGAGAGAGCGCGCGAGGCAGAGAAAGTGCGGGAGAGAGAGAATGATGAGGGTGAGAGAGAAATGGAGAGAAAGAGAGACAGACATTCAGACGGACAGACCAAAACACACACATACAGAAAGAGAGACAGAGAGAGATATACAGAGAGAGAGAGGGGAGAGAGAGAGAAGAGAGAAAGAGAGAGAGAGAAAGAGAGAGAGAAGACAGAAAGAGAAAGAGAGAGAGAGAAGAGAGAGAGAGAAAGAGAGAAAGAGAGAGAGAGAAAGAGAGAGAGAAGACAGAAAGAGAAAGAGAGAAAGAGAGAGAGGAGGAGGAGAGGGGTGATGAAACACACAGCGACTCAGACGTAAATGTGTCCACATATACCCTTTCTGGTGCAAGCTTGTCAACAACAACAACAACAACAACAACAAAAACAACAAAGTCTTCAGCGATGCGTGGCACCAGGCTTCATTCTGTACGTGTCTGTGACTCAAACCATGGGTTATAGTCAAAAGCATTTCAAAGCCTGGTTCTCCCTTATTATCGATCACAGCTCCAAGTTTGGTGTCCACAGCTTGGATGGGAAGAAGCACAATCTCTAAATTTCGCTGTTGAGTATTCTCGGTCAGTGTGACCTCGTACGGTAGGTCGCTGTTCTGTGTGACGTGGTGGGTTAAATCAATTCTCTGTAATGCTTCTAAGTAGAAAGGGTTTTAGAAGAAAAAAATAATAAGTAGCGTTTTAGTGTGATCAATGAAAATGACTGTCTCCTCCTTTTATTCGTGGAAGTCACGCTGAGTGAGAGAGTATTTCCACCCTCGTCCTGAAATTGTAAGGAAGGACTGTTATTATTATTATTATTATTATTATTATTATTATTATTATTATTATTATTATTATTATTATTATTATAAGCGGGCGTTTCTGTTGTGATAGCCTGCATGACTACCTTCTGGCTGCTTTAAAGGCGATGTCACACAAACCACAGCACAACGCAACGTAACGCAACATAACATAACACAGCACAGCACAGCGCAATACAACAGAACATAACATAACACACAGCACAACACAACACAATACAGCAGGGCACAGCACAAACACAGCACAACACGTTACATCACGAAACGACACAACACAGCACAGTATACCCCCCCCCCACACACACACACACACACAAACACACACACCACTACACCACACTAACACAACACAATACAGCAGAGCGCAGCACAACACGACACGGCACGGCACTGTACAGCACAGCATAGCACTGCACAGCACAACACAGCACAACACGGAACAACACAGCTCAACACAGCGAACCACTCAACAACCACGACACGCCACAACACAGCACAACACAGCATACTAAATACACACCAACTACACCACACCAACACAACACAGCACAACACAGCATACCACATACACACCCAACACAGCACAACACAGCATACCACATACACACCACACTACACCACACCAACACAACACAGCACAACACAGCATACCACATACACACCACACTACACCACACCAACACAACACAGCACAACACAGCGTACCACATACACACCACACTACACCACACCAACACAACACAGCATACCACATACACACCACACTACACCACACCAACACAACACAGCATACCACATACACACCACACTACACCACACCAACACAACACAGCATACCACATACACACCACACTACACCACACCAACACACACAGCATACCACATACACACCACACTGCACCAACCAACACAACACAGCATACCACATACACACCACACTGCATCACACCAACACAACACAGCATAACACAGCATACCACATACACACCCAACACAGCACAACACAGTATACCACATACACACCACACTACACCACACCAACACAACACAGCACAATACAATACAACAGAATACAGCACAGCACAGCACAGCGCAGCACAGCACAGCACAGCACAGCACAGTACAGTGTAGCATAACATTTACACATATGTAAGTATTGATATAGTGTTGTAGACTGAGATTAGTTTAAAAGTGTCTAGAGAATTATAAACATGGAGTGAATTTCAAATCGTAGAGTGAATACAGAAATTGTTTCCGAACGTCGTGTTGTACCTAAAACATGAAAGAAATGGGGGGGGGGGGGGGGGGGGGTGTTCTGCCATTTTGTTTTTCCCACTACATCCTGTGCGGTTTTTTGTTTGTTTTTGTTTTTGTTTTGTTTTTTGTTTTGTTTTTTAGTCTTTCGTATACACTTGACAGAAAAAATTGCGAGTATTTTGTTTTGCAATATTGATTACGCGTCCGATTCTATTTTTGTTTATACACATGTCATTTACATGTAACCAAGATTGTTCCAACGATAGGCTGATAATATACTAGTAAAAATTATAGACAAGGTAAAACATAGGCTAGATAGGACCTCAGGACCTGGCCAGCTCATGGGTTTATGTGCAGGTTTAAGGCAAGTGCCATGATCACCATACACATGGCACCTGTGACGTTAGTGCATATGAAATTCGTTCCGAGCGCAAAGACGTCATCTTCAGAAACTGAAACTTTTTTTGTATATTTCCGGTTCCTGCGTCCTTGAACGCTAGCAGTTACTTTCACTTAGATGTTTTTGTACGCTAACAGTTACTTTCACTTAGATGTTTTTGTACGCTAACAGTTACTTTCATTTAGATGTTTTTGTACGCTAGCAGTTACTTTCATTTAGATGTTTTTGTACGCTAGCAGTTACTTTCATTTAGATGTTTTTGTACGCTAACAGTTACTTTCATTTAGATGTTTTTGTACGCTAACAGTTACTTTCACTTAGATGTTTTTGTACGCTAGCAGTTACTTTCACTTCGATGTTTTTGTACGCTAGCAGTTACTTTCATTTAGATGTTTTTGAACGCTAACAGTTACTTTCATTTAGATGTTTTTGTACGCTAACAGTTACTTTCACTTAGATGTTTTTGTACGCTAGCAGTTACTTTCACTTCGATGTTTTTGTACGCTAGCAGTTACTTTCATTTAGATGTTTTTGTACGCTAGCAGTTACTTTCATTTAGATGTTTTTGTACGCTAACAGTTACTTTCATTTAGATGTTTTTGTACGCTAGCAGTTACTTTCATTTAGATGTTTTTGTACGCTAGCAGTTACTTTCATTTAGATGTTTTTGTACGCTAGCAGTTACTTTCATTTAGGTGTTTTTGAACGCTAGCAGTTACTTTCATTTAGATGTTTTTGAACGCTAGCAGCTACTTTCATTTAGGTGTTTTTGTTTTATTTTGCTTTATGAAAACACTCTGACAACTACGTGTTCTTCGAGCGTTATCTTTCTTACGAATGCTTCTAAAAATAATGTTTCGTGTTTTCACTCCGTGATAAAAAATTTCAGCATGTGCTTTAATTTCTCAAAAGAAGGTTTGTGTGGTCTCACTTTTAAAACGCAGACGCGAAGAAAAGACATGGTGACAGGAAAGAAAATAGGTTTCTAAGTTTTCAGATATATATATCATTGTGTCATCATCATCATCATTAGGTGCCTTGCCGCATGGCGTTGGCGATCATGGACTTCCATCTGTCTCTATCTCTCGTTGCCCGTAGCATCTCCCCCACCCTCCTCGTCCCCAGCCACTCTGCAAGTCCGTCCAGCATTTTCTCCCTGGGTCTACCTGGCGCTCTCTTCCCCTCCAGCTTTCCCGTTGTGACCAGGTGCTCCAAATCCCCCTTCCTCTTAAAATGGCCTATAAGTGTTGCCTGTCTTTTCCTAATCTTATTTATGAGTGATCTACATGTGTCTGCCTCCATCAAGACTGTCTCATTTGTTTTCTTTGCTGTCCATTGTGTATCATGTCTAAAATCCAGATGCACACAAAAATGAGATCAGAACAAGTATTCAACACAGGAAACAAGTACATCCCACACCCTCTCTGTCCTCAGCCACTCCTCAAGTCCGTCCGATGTTTTCTGCCTGGGTCTACCTGGTGCTATTTTTCCCTCCAGCTTTCCTGTTGTGACCAGGTGCTCTAATTTCTCTTGCCTCATAAAATGTCCTGTAAATATTGCTTGTCTTTTCCTGATCTTCTTCGTTAATGTTCTTATTTTATTTTTTTGTCTGCCTCTTTTAAGACTGTTTCGTTTGTTTTCTTTGCTGGCATGGAATTCTAAACATTATTCTTAGACACTACGTTTTAACTGCTTCAATCTTGTTCTGACTTTACGTGTTGACTGTCCACGCTTCACATCCGTGCAACAGTATCGGTTGTATATAACACTGAAGAACTCTGTTCCTAATGTTAATTGATAGGCATTTGTTGGTAAGAACGCTTTTTGTTTTCTTAAATGCTGTTTCAGCTTGGCCGATTCTGCTGGCCATTTCTAATGCGCATCTGCTGAGATGACTGTTTCCAGATAGATAAACTTATCATCTTGTCTCAGTCTTATGCCATTTGCTGTTATTTTGCATGAACCGCACACCAAAGACTGTAAAGAAAAAATACTCAAAACTTGGAGAGAAAAACATGCAGACTTTCCTGGTGTTTCTTCAAAGAAAGGGAAACTCGTAACATCAGGAAACTTCTGCTGCTGTTTTCTCCCCTTGAGTTTTCTGTAGTTTTTTCTTTGCTGTGTGTTCTATTCACCTGACAAAGAACCGGTTGTCCGTAAAGTTACGCCTGTCTTGTTCTGTATATCAAATACTCGTTGTCTTTCAACAAACCTTTCCAAATCCGCCCTGATCTGTTCAGATCTCCAAGCGGTTCCCGTGACCCCGTAAGAAAGAGACAGTGTTATGTAGGTTACACACGGGTCACATAATAGTCTACGCTCACTCATACCTTTCAAAAAATGAAAAGTACCATGCATGGTGTATGCATATCGTGTGGGGAGCCTCTCAGCATCAACCGCCTTCTTATTGAATGCCCAGACTTGCACGATGTGAAACATATGCACTATACAGAAGGCTCCTTGAAGCTCATCTTCACAAATGTTCCTCTGGATGCAGTTTTCAAGTTTTGTTTCGAAGAGATCAGTAGATTTCATACGTACAGGAAATTGATTTATTGATTTGGTTCAGTTTTTACGTCGATGAAGAGATCGATAGATTTCATACGTATAAGAAATTGAGTGATTGATCTGATTCAGTTTTTACGTCGACACCCACCTCAGGTGAAATGGCCGACGGGGATAACCAT
>CM060313.1:9997709-10002709 GCA_030674185.1 Monoplex corrugatus | reverse complement strand
AGAATATAAACACCAGTAACAAAGTTCCTGGACCACAGTCGAGGAGGAAGACCAACACTGTTAAGTACAGAATATGAACATCAGTAACAAAGTTCCTGGACCATTGTCGAGAATGAAAACCAACAAGGCTAAAGTACAGAATATCAACATCTATAATGAAGTAAATAGTCTGACAAATGCATCTCTTTCAGATAAAAAGTGTTTATGACGCACTGTGTATATAGGCTTTAAGAAAGACACTCGATAGACAACTGGAATCTAACCCTAACCCTAACCCTAACCCTAACCCTAACCCTAACCCTAACCCTAACCCTAACCCTATTCCTAACCCTAACCCTAACCCTAACCCTAACCCTTACCCTAACCCTAACCCTATTCCTAACCCTAACCCTTACCCTAACCCTAACCCTATTTCTAACCCTAACCCTAACCCTTACCCTAACCCTAACCCTAATCCTTTCTTGCTGCTCTCAGCTGTGTTCCAGCATTCACTCCTCCTAGCTCTGCTTATCGCCTATACTATCCCTAACCCTAACCCTTACATTAACCCTAACCCTAACCCTAACCCTAACCCTAATCCTGACCCTAACCCTAAACACTTACCCTAACCCTAACCCTAACCTCAACCCTAACCCTAACCCTAACCCTAACCATAATCCAAACCTAACCCTAACCCTAACCCTTTCCCTAACCCTAACCCCTAATCCTAACCCTAACTCTAACCCTAACTCTAACCCTAACCCTGACGATAACCATGACGATAACCATGACCATAACCATAACCCAAATCTTTATCGCTGCTGTCTGTTGTGTTTCAACTTCCACTCCTCCTTGCTCTGCTTATCACCTACACCAACCTCAACCCTAACCCTAACACTAACCCTAACCTCAAACTGTAACCCTAACCCTAACCCCAACCCTAACCCTAACCCCAACCCTAACCCTAACCCCAACCCTAACCCTAACCTTAATTTTAGCTTTGCTAGCACAGTTGATAATGCAAGATGCCGATGGAGAAGGTCGGGAGTCAAGGGGTTAAAAGAGCAATAGTGAGTCCGATATCGCATGTACCAATGTTTAGTTTTAGGTGAGAACTGGCCGCCCATGACAGACAGACTTTCATGAATAAGCAAACAAACGTTTCATTAAACAGAACAAAGTCTCTTTGCGGACCTCTCTTGAAGACTTCTATACCATTTGCATACCCAGTGACGGGATGGAATGATACCAGAGGCTGAAAATATACAAAGTAAACAAGACAGGTCCCAGAACAGACGCTTTGGGGAACACCACACAAAAGAGAATTAGAATGAGCCCGAAAACCGTGAATAACAATGTACATAGATCAATGATGTCAGTATGGTGAAAATCAATCAAGAGCTATGTTCCTGGCGCCGAAAGTTACCCTCAATGCCTTCAGGAGAAAGGAGAGTTCCCTTCTGTCAAAAGCCGCACCCAGATCTAGCAGGGGCTCAAATCTCTCTGGCTTGAAGCTTTGATTAACAAACCTTGTAACCTTGTGGCTAAAAAGCGTTCTGTTCAATTGATGTGATTTTTCCAGATGTATTTCAACAGATCACATTTTCCTGTTGTTGTTGTTTTTTTCTATGAAGACGAAACATATATCATATTGTTGTTATTATGCTTTGGAAACCCTGACTTGACTCTTATGGACTTAAAAAAAGTACCTCCTAGTTTGCGAATTTCAAAGGTAGTTGAATGAATCGTTCTTTTTCAATTTTTTGTTTGTTTTTTGTTTTTGCTTTTGTTTGTTTGTTGTTGGTGGTGGTGGGTTTTTTTGTTATTGTTGTTGTTTTTTTGTTGCCATTTCAGTCTAATTGCTGTTGTTGTTGTTTTGTTGTTGTTGTTGTTGTTGTTGATCTTGTTCTTGTTGTTGTTGTTCTTCTTCTTCTTCTTGTTTTCTTTTTCTTTTCTGTTCAATTTGGAAGGACACCCAAAGTGTGACAAGACTGTCTGCAAATAGTGTCTGTGCACTTTTCAGAACTTTCAGGACGGCATTCGGGTTTTCAGAATTCTGTCAGTTGATTCTGTTCTTGAAAAGGCTTCAACCGTGAATGGTTATACCATTACACAATTCATAAAAGAACATGTCATCATCATCATCGTCATCATCATAATCATCATCATCATCATCATCAATCATCAATCATCATCATCATCATCATCAATCATCATCAATCATCATCAATCATCATCATCATATCATCATCAATTATCATCATCATCATCTTCATCATCATCATCATCATCAATCATCATCATCATTATCATCATCACCATCATCATCATGTGCCCTGCCGCATGGCAATGGCGATCATAGCCTCCACACGAATCTATCCCCTGACGCTGCAAGTACATCTCCCACCCTGTTTGTCTTCAGCCACCCTGCTAGTCCACTGTTTTCTCCTCGGGTCTACCTGGTCTTCTCTTTCCCTCCATCTTTCCTGTTGTGACCAGGTGTTCTTATTCCCCTTTCCTCATAAAATGTCCTAGAAATGTTGTTTGTCTTTTCCTATTTTTCTCTGTTAATGATCGTTTTCTGTCTAGCTCTTTCAAGTCCCATTTTTTTTCTTTGCTGTTCACGGAACTCTCAACATTCTTCTTAGAAACCACATTTCAGTTGCCTCAATTCTGTTCTGACCTTTCGTCTTGACTGTCCAAGAACATACGTTTAGCCAAAAACATACGAACCAACAAGCTATGCATAGAGTAGAATATCGACTCTGTTATGATAGTTCCCACAAGGCTATATTAACAATGTGATTGTTGTTGCAATTACCCCCACAATATATATTATTAACCCCTTTGACTCCCGCACCCTGTCCACAAGCATCTTGCATTGTCAACCATGCTAGCAAATAAAACACTGCAGGAAGCTGGTGGATAGGGTGAGAGAGTCAAAGGGTTATTTTAAGTTTTGCAGTTGGTAGATAGGCCGCGGAAGTCAAAGGGTTAATGTTATTCAGTATTTGCACAGTGAAAGCAGTTCATGTCGAAGGCACGTTTACATAGTAATGGCTCATTGTTATATACATGACAATAATAGTAAGCCTGACTACTACAAAAAGTAACATAAATGTCTATGAAGCAACTACAGACAGCTCATTCAAAGATCAAATAGATCTTGGAATAAAATCAGAAATAGTACCACCAGCTACAAACAATACGTAAAAACACAATCATAAGATGAACATGTCTTTCATACACGCAGACACACACACACACACACACACACACACACACACACACACACACACACACACACACACACACACACACACACACACACATACATACACACACACGCACACACACGTACACATACACATACACACACACACGTACACATACACACGCACATCCATACACACACACGCACACACACACACACACACACACACACACACATACATACACACACACACCAATCACAATCACAATAGATCAGTTACGATATAAATTGACTTTAGAAAAGCTTTAAACATAAACCTCTGCTGCTTTGTAAAGATTCTGGATTTATTATTTACATTTCAATTAATGTGATTTTGAAAGCAAGAAAACATTTGCTTCTTTTCTTTTTATATATATTATATATATATATATATATATATATATATTAATATATATATATATATATATGTATACTGAGACAGATCCAAAACAAGTGTGACCGCTCGCGTTCAAGCAAACAGAACCAGAAAAAAAAGCGAATTAAAAAAAATCAGAACCCGTATCTAACACAACCAGACAAAACAGGCGCAAATTTTCGGCCAGCTGGCCTTAGTCAAGCGTAAGATCACAAATAAACAAACACCAGATACAAAAATTAGAAGTGGTGGTCTTTGATTTAATGTCTATTCTCTAAAGTGATTTTAGACAACAACAAAAAAGAGGATAGGCCTACATGAGGAGAGGAGAGGAAACTTGGAAATGGTTAATCTTCAGGAAAAAGAAATGAACCAGAAAAACAACTGTGCCGAAGATGAGAAAGAAAAATTCACAAATGACGTTATCATAATTAACGACTGAAACAGTAAAATTGGCTAACCATAACATTGAACACGAGAAATAACAGCGCGTTAAAGATAATCCGCTATAGGACTTTTTGACAGGCTAACAAAAAATTCATATGTTAAGAATGGTGAGGCAAATATGTCAGAAACTGTCTTCGTTGATAGCGTAGGAACATGTCGTTTTACCCGAACGCATGAAAGAATATGACTATGTGTTATCTTCTTTCCACACAGACACATACACTCCTGGTGTATTTTGTTTTGAATTAGGAGAAAAAGACTGAAACTTCCCTGCCCGTTTTGTCTGGTTGAATTAAATACGCGTTCTTACACTGACAGAGAGTTCTAAGAATACAAGACTGTCAAGGCAAAGACATACAGAGTTAGGAAAAGTGAAGGAGGAGGATGCCACAGACAGAAGAGTCTGGAAGGCAAGGATCCATAATTGGCAACCCCACGACCCTGTGGGGTGAGCCGGCAGAAAACAGAAGAAATAGAGTAGAGCAGAGTTCCATTTGAAACGTGATTTTGAATAAAGCAGGCATTGGTTTTTATTAAAAATACTGAAGATAGTTCTTGAATGTTATATATAACCGATAATGTTATACGATTGTGAGGCGTGGACAGTCAACAAGGAAAATCAGAACAAGACTGAGGCAGCCGAGATGTGGTTTCTAAGAATGTTGAGAGTTCTATGGACAGCAAAGAAAACAAACGAGACAGTCTTGATGGAGGCTGACACAAGTAGATCACTCGTAAGGACGATTAGGAAAAGACAGGCAACATTCGTAGGCCATTTTATGAGGAAATGAGAATTAGAGCACCTGGTCACAACAGGAACGCTTGAGGGAACAAGAGCACCAGATAGACCCAGGGAGAAAATATTGGACGGACTTGCAGGGTGGCTGAGGACAGAGAGGGTGGAAGATGTGCTTGCGGCAACAAGGGATAGATACATATGGAGGG
>CM060313.1:9977709-9992709 GCA_030674185.1 Monoplex corrugatus | reverse complement strand
TGTACAGCTTCATCTTCGATGGAAAGCCGATCTCTCTGCTCTTCCAGATCTTGTTTAGCTTTACCATTGCTGCTGTTGCGATCGCTAGTCTGGTCTTGATTTCTGTTGTAGAGCGACCGTCTTTGGTGAGAGTGGCGCCAAGGTATTTGAAAGCGTCCACTTCTTCAAGCTGTTGCCCGTTCATGTAGATTTCAGCATGGGTGTTGGTTGTGCTGTTGACCAGGACTTTGCTTTTTTCTGTGCTCACTTCCATTCCGTGTGCACCTGCACTTTCTTCCAGTCTCATGGTCAGGTCTTGTAGTTCTTCGTTGCTGCCTCCCATCAGGTCGATGTCATCTGCGAACCTCAGGTTGTTGATGGTTCTTCCTCCGATGGAGACAGTGGAGTGGAAGTCATGGAGGGCTTCACGCATGATGTTCTCCAGGAAGAGATTGAACAGCACGGGAGAGAGTAGGCAGCCTTGACGGACTCCAACTGTGGTCTTGAAGTAGTCCCCTATCTGGTTGTTGAGGAGAACTGCGCTGCTGGCAGTGTTATACAGCGCCTGGATGGTTTGGACGAGACCTTCCTCTATGCCAAACTTTCTTAGCACCTGCCACAAACCCTTATGCCACACCCTGTCGAATGCTTTTTTAAAGTCTATGAAGTTGTGGAACAGGTCTCTCTGATGCTGCAGATGTTTCTCCATCATTATCCGGCAGGTGAAGATCTGTTCTACTGTGCTTCTGCCCGCCCTAAATCCAGCTTGTTCTTCCGCAAGGTGTTCTTCCGCTTCTTTCTTCAGTCGATTCAATATGACTCTGAGCATGATCTTGCTGGTGTGGCTAATGAGACTTATTGTTCTGTAGTTCTGGCATTGGCGCATATTTCCCTTTTTGGGCAGGGGGATGATGAGTGATTGAGTCCATTCTGTGGGCCACTGTTTTGTCTCCCAGATCTTCTGACAAATCGATGTTACACGAGTGACCAAATCATTCCCTCCATGTTTGAGCAGCTCTGCTGGGATATTGTCTGCTCCAGGTGATTTCCCTGCTGGTAGGCTGCGGATGGCTTCTTCCACTTCTTCTCTCATCACTGGTAGCGGTGAGGATTCCCTCAATGGTGTTGAGTCCCCCTGAAACAAACTGTCATCTGGCTGTATTGGGTAGTTGTATAGTTCTTGGCAGTACTGCGTCCATCTGTTCAGAACAGCGGAGCTTTCTGTCAGCAGCTCGCCTGAGGTATCCTCGATGACTGACGATCTGTTTTGCTGCGTCTTGGTAAGGTTTTTCAGTGTGGTGAAGGCATGTTTGCTGTTTCCTTTTTTCATGCCTTTCTCGATGTTCTCACACTGGTTGTTGATCCATTGTTCTTTGGCTTCAATCATTTTCTTCTTTACAAGGTTGTTGGTTTTACGATACTGTGCGGCTTCTTCAGGGCTGGAGTTTTTCGTCTTCTTCAGTGATCTTCTGTTGTCGCAGAGGTCAAGGATGTCATTTGAGATCCATGCTTGGTGTTTCTTCCTCTGTCGCCCCAGTACCTCCTCTGCTGTTTCGCGGACTGCCTCACCAAAGTTGTTTGTGAGGTCGTTGATGTCGCTGTCCAGGAAGTTGAGTGCCGCGAACCGCCCCCCGAGCTGTGCCTGGAATGCCTCTTCTATCTCTGGATCTTTTAGCTTTTCCAGGTCAAACTTGATGCGTGGCTGCGCAGCTTGGTACTTCTTTTTCAATTTGATCTTCATTGTGAGCAGCACGAGGTCGTGGTCGCTGCCTATATCAGCTCCAGGGTATGTCCTCGTCTTTGCTTTATTAATGCTTGATTTGAAGCGCCGCGGTGTGAGGACAAAGTCGATCTGGTTGTGAGTCTTTCCGTTCGGCGCATGCCAGGTTGTTCTTCTTGACAGTTTGTGAGGGTAGAGGGTGTTGGCAATGGTGAGCCGTTGGGTGCAGGCAAACTCCAGAAGGCGAAGTCCCCTGTCATTAGTTTCCCCTGTGCCAAATTGACCCACTGTTCCAGCCCAGTTTTTGTAGGCATCTGGGCCGACTTTGGCGTTGAAGTCCCCCTGAACTATGATGATATCTTTCCTGGGGGCTTTTCCGATGGTGTCTTCTATTTTCTCATAGAATTCTTCAACCACCTGGTCTTCGTGGCTGGTAGTTGGAGCATACACTTGTATGATGGTGATGTTCTTTGGTTTGGCTGACACCCGAATGCTGATGATTCTGCTGTTGACAGGCGTGCAGCTCATGATGCATCCAATGACTTCTTTGCGTACGATGAAAGCTACGCCATTTTCATGTAGTGACTCTTCGCCACTGTACCACATCTTGTGTCCTTCCTCTGTGATTGCTTCTCCGAAGCCTGTCCATCTTACTTCCGATATACCCACAATGTCCCATTGGTAGCGTCTCAGCTCGTGTTCTAGTTCTTTTACTTTGCCGCACTGATGGAGTGTACGGACATTCCAGGTTCCAATGGTAGCTTTTTCCGTTGGCAGTTTGAATGATGTCTTTGCCCCAGTAGCTGACTTTTCACTTCCACCCTGGTGCTTGTCAGTGGTAAGCGCGGTCGTTTGTAACCCGGGCCCCGACCGATCCGGTATGTTGTTGGCTATAGTGTCTCTCATATCTTTTCTGTGGGCTTAGGTTAATCCTTGGTGGCGCCAATCCCCTCTCCAAGTCTCCTGCTGTGACAGGTAGTACTGGGCTACAGCTTGCCAGTAGCAGACCTATTTGTCTGACCTGACTCCATTACCAGTACTACCTGGAAAGGGTCCAAAAATCGAATTTGCTCAATTTGAATTGCAAGTTATATGTAAGCATACAGAAAAGATTGAAATGTATTATGCAGTTTATTTTTGGGTCTAGGGCACCTCATTCTAGAGATATTTACGTTCAAATTAGGGGGTGGGGGCTGAAATCTGCCAAACTTTCGGTCTAAAACACGTGTTTTGAACTTGCTTTTACTTTTTACTTCTTCCTCGCAGCTTCCTTGAGTTATTTCCATTGTGGAAAATGTCTGCCTCCATGCGCTGACCCTCAGAGTGTGTATCGACCCTTCTTTTTAAGTTTCTGTCTGTGTTCTTGGCCACGATGTCTTGTGATCCAAATAGACGTGGGAAGAGGGCTCGAAAAAGGACATGTCATGGAAATATGTGGACTAAAAGGCCGAAAATGGACTCAGAAGAGACGGACAATGTGGTGGGTGATTTGTGTAGTGACAAAGCTGAACCAGACAAAAAATCAAACATTGTTTTGGATTAGGAGCGAACAGCCCACCCCTCTCCCCCCAGTGCCACACCCACTCAAAGCGAAACTGAAAAACCTGTATGATTCTGTGAAAAAGAGCAGAGAATATAGCGATCAGATCGAGTCTGACAGTAGTGACAGTGATAGTGAGGAAATAAATGGTATGTTAGAAGGATAAAGGTTATGTTTCTGTTTTAAATCAAAACATAGCAAGTCAGCATAGTAAGTATATATGTCTGTCAAACCATGTTTTTGGGTGTCCGAAAGTTGTCCAAAATTCAACATTTTTGGCAGTTTTTACATCACATTTTCTTCAAGATTTAAGATACAGCCTTGAAATTTGGTATACAATATCTTTGCATGCATATCTTAGTTTGGTCTATGATTTTGTCTATATCTGAATTCACAGTTGAGTTATGAATTTTTGTATAAGCATTTTTTAGCCCGAAAATTCTGCATCTTAGATAATCCGAGCCTGATAAAACATTGACCCTACTAACTTCATCTTAGAACAAAACCAAGAGAAAAGACTGGTGTGCATGATATAAAAAATCTGTTTGTTCCTATTGTTGGATTATGAAATAACTTGTACAAACCACACCTACGTTTTGCGGTATGATATTTCGCATTTTTTCATTATTTATTTTCATACCACTTCTGTGCCTTGTATGACACTTTTCTAATGTTCTGTCAATAGTATTGCCGCCAGTTTTCTACTTTATGTCAAAGTTTCATGACAATAGAGTGATTAGAAGGATCACAACAAAAATAAACAAAAATACACCCTCCGCTAGCCAGCAATGGTACCTAAACTCTACAGATTCACTCTTTTTTTCTCTCCATACAGTGAGCGGATGCGTTGTGACATTGGGGTACCAATGGGGTTTACTAATCAGTAGACATCAAAGTTAATAAAGGTTATTATGGTGATAACAGATTTTACTCAGATAATCTACGTTTTTATCTTTTTATCGCACAGCTGACGTCACCGATTTAAAAAAAAAGGACCACGATGATGATGATGATGGTGATGATGATGATGATGATGATGATGATGATGATGATGATGATGATGATGATGATGATGATGATGATGATGATGATGATCCTCATCATCATCATCACCATCATTATCACCATCATCATCACCATCGTCGTCGTCGTCGTCATCATCATCATAAAAGTAATAATGATGAAGAAGATGATGATGATATAAGAAGAAGAAGAAAAAAAACAAGAAGAAGAATAGTAATAATAATAATAATAATAGTAATAATAATAATAGTCATGATACTAATAGTAATAATAATAATGATGATGATGATGATGATGATGATGATGATGATGATGATGATGATGATGATGATGATGATGATGATGAAGACGATGATGATAATAATAATAATTACTTACTACAGCAGCAGCAACAACAAGAAATAACAACAATAACAATAATAATAATGATAATAATAATGATGATAATGAAAATAATAATATGATAATAATAATAATAATAATAATAATAATAATAATAATAATAATAATAACAACAATAATGATAATAATAATAATAATAAAAATAATAATGATGATGATATGATGATATTAACAACACTACTACTATTACTACTACTACTGCTGCTACTACTACTACTACTACTACTACTACTACTTACTACTAGTACTACTGCTGCTGCTGCTGCTGCTGCTGCTGCTGCTGCTACTGCTACTATTACTTCTGCTGCTGCTGCTACTACTGTTTGTACTACTACTACTACTACTGCTACTGCTTTTGCTAATGACATTTACAAGGCGCCAATTCTTGATTCAAGAATCAAACCAAGGTGCGCACTCTCAGCATTCACTAAAGCAGTCACCAACAACGACCAAATCTCCAGGGCACAAAGCATTCACAAACTGCAAACTGGGGGAGGGAGAGAGAGGGGGAGCCGTGATCCAAGCCGTCATCCTTCCTCTGTCACACACACACACACACACACACACACACACACACACACACACACACACACACACACACACACACACACACACACACACACACACACACACACACACAACACACACTGTTCAACTTTTTTTTACCAAGACTTTAGACAAGCAAGAAAATTAATTGGGCTTCAAGGGAACGGAGCTGGGAAATAAACCTACCTCTTCAACGTTCTTTCGCCCGGGAATCTGGACGAGTGCTCTTCTCTTCACAATTTTCAACTGCTTTGGGATCTTTTAACATGCGCAGGACAGAAGACACACGTGTTCGACTCGTTCTTTAGTCCCCTTCCGAAGGACCATCATCATCATCATCATCATGTACCCTGCCGCATGGCGTTGGCGATCATGGCCCTCCATATGTATCTATCCCTTGTTGCCGCAAGCACGTCTTCCACCTCTCTGTCCTCGGCCACTTTGCAATTCCGTCCAATTTTTCTCCTTGGGTCTACCTGGTGCTCTCTTTCCCTCCAGCTTTCCTGTTGTGACCAGGTGCTCTAATTTCTCTTTCCTTCCAGCTTTTCTGTTGAAGGATCATATCAAGCTAGAAAAAGAATTCGCCCAGAAGCAAGAAGAAAAGAAAACGGAAATACCATGGAATGACAGTATTTTTTAATGAAAAGTCAAGACTGCATAAGTATTTATTGGATCATTCCAGTATTTGAATGGAAGTGGTCCACAAAGGGAAACTACATATGTGACTATATGTAGTTTGATTCAAGGCAGATTCTTACTACAATCGTTAAAAAAAATACAGTGTCTGCAGCTTAATGTGCTACTTTTTTTTCAGATGTAGGTTTTTAGTTCATATTTCGTGTACATTATCATAGTCATATTCATTTCTTTTGTTACACTGTATTTATAATGTGAAACTCGGGCTGCTGTCCCCTTTAAGAGCTCATCGCCGCAGTGCAACGCCACAAAATTTTTTACCAAGACTTTAGAAAGGCACGAAGGCCAGTTGGCCTTCATGGGGAGGGACCTGGGAAATCAACATATCTCTCCAATGTTTTATACCAATGTAGCCAGGCGAAAGCCCTACTCTTCACGATTTTCAACTGCCGTAGGATCTGAAACATGCGCACGCGAGAAGGCACACGAGTCCGACAGTCGGTTGATGAAACATGTTTCTGTAACCAAGTGCGTTGATATATTTTCCCAATGGGTTTTCTCACACCCATCCACAATGCAACATCAGCAATAAAAAGCGGGCAAACAGACATCCAAACAAATAAACAAATCGTGACACTGGCACTACAAAAAAAAAAATCAATATCACGTCTAACTGCTGTGTTTACCCAGAAGAAATAAACAAACCAGCCCCTGCGAGAAAAGGCAAGAGTTATCGGCCTTGGAGGCGAAAAACGCAACGATGATATTTTTGAGAGAAGGAGGAAAAGCAAAAAGACAGTAGTACGCCTTAGTTTCGTATCTGTCTTGCAAGTACATACAGGATGGTAAATGAATCTGATGGAGAAACACGAGACGAACCTGACTTGCAGGATAGAAAGTCTGGCCATTAGACTCTTGCTTAATCAACTGTCTGATTCCTGTCGGATAATCGTTAATGTCTCAGATCTACCTCTTCCTGGAACTTATTGTTGTTTGAAGCCCGACCGACTGCGTAGAGCCGTATCAGGGCTATGACCGTTTCAAAACATACAAAATTCAACTGGGGAAAAAAAAAGAAAATTCAGTACACACATATCAATGCATTCGTGCACACATTCTAAGGACATGCCCCTGCCGTTGATCACTCCGTCCAACTGATCGCATAAGGGATTTAAAAAAAAACCCACCTGATTAGAAATTTAAGTATACCTTAGGACACCACAACATATATAAAACGAGCCTAAATTACCTAAAACCGTATATCTCACCTCCCTAGAAATCCAGAACAAGTGTGACTATCCGCGTTCAAGCAAACAGGAACCAGAAAAAAAACCACGAAAAAAGAATAACAACGCGTATTTGATACAAGACAAGACAGGCGCAAATTTTCGGCCAACTGGCCTTTGTCAAGCGTAAGATCACAAACAAACAAAGACCAGATTAAAAAATTAGAAGAAAAAGACTGAAACTTCCATGCTACTCCGTCCAGGGAAGTTTCAGTCTTTTTCTCCTAATTCTTTTATCTGGTCTTTGTTTGTTTGTGATCTTACGCTTGACAAAGGCCAGTTTGGCCGAAAATTTGCGCCTGTCTTGTCTCGTATTAGATACGCGTTCTTACTCCTTTTTGTGTGTTTTTTCTGGATCCTTTCCACCTCCCTAGAGCTAAAATACTCTTGATACATGTTAGTGGAACAGATGGATAGCGGAGGTGTTGCAGGTTCGAAACCCTTTCAGTTCATATCTGTTATGAAATGTGACGGAAGGCTTCTCTTGAAAGTTGCTGTGTTCCGATGTGACTCTAGATGATGTGGAAGAGTAGAAGAGAACGGTGATGTGGAAGAGTGAAAGAAATAAAATGAGAGCAAGCAACAGAGACAGACAGACAGAGACGAGAGAGAGAGACAGAGACAGAGAGAGACAGAGAGTCAGAGACACAGAGAGAAGACAGAGAGAGGCAGAGAGACAGAACAGAGAAGACAGATAGATGGAGACAGACAGACAGACAGATAGAGAGGAGAGACAGACAGACAGACAGATGGATAGAGAGAGAGAGAGAGAGAGAGAGAGAGAGAGAGAGATGCATACTTCCCAGTGCTACAATAAGCCGGCAATGTTTTTGACACAACAAAGAGAAGGGGAGTGAACTATGACAGAGGTCTGTCTGAGCGGAACTGACGTGCGATGAAGTGCACGAGAACTGCGTCACCATTGTTTATACAACTTCCTAAGTTACTTGTTACGGTGATTTAAATTTTGTCTCGGATGAAAAAATAATTTAAAAAAAGGAGTACGAAAAATGAAGTTTCGAAACTGGTGTGTGTGTGTGTGTTGTGTGTGTGTTGTGTGTGTGTGTGTGTGTGTGTGTGTGTGTGTGTGTGTGTGTGTGTGTGTGTTGTGTGTGTGTGTGTGTGTGTGTGTGTGTGTGTGTGTGTGTGTGTGTGTGTGTGTGTGTTTGTACATGTGTGTATGTATGTGCGTTTGTATGAGTTTATATGTGCATTTGTGTGAGTGTGTGTGTGTGTTTGTGTTTGTATGTCTATCTATGTGCATTTGTATGTGCTTGTATGTGCATTTCTGTGAGTGTGTGTACATTTGTGTGCGTGTGTGTGTCTTTGTATGTGTGTGCGGTCGCGTGTGCGTGTTTGTATGTTTGTGTGTGTATGTGTGTGTCGTGCGTCTGTGTGTGTGTGTGTGTTTGTGTACGCACGCGCGCGTGCCTGTGTGTGTGTATGTGTGCCTATGTGCGTGTGTGTGAGTGCATGTGGCTGTGTATGTGTGTGTGTGTGTGTGTTGCGTCTGTGAGCGTGTATGCGCGTGTATGCGCGCGTGTGTGTGTATGTTTCCATTCAAGTTTCTCGTTTATGAAACAGTCAGAACTGGCAGTAGTTTCAGTTCAGATCACAAACAAATGTGCACCTGAAAATCTGGCGGGGTTGTCGTGGGCTAAGAGAATTGTGAACTCAAGCCAGATCTAAGGGCTCCAGTTGAATCGGTCGTCTGACGTTTTCATCACTGTTCATCTTCATGTGCCCTTTAGTCTGGTGAAGCCACATCAAATTTGATAACGAATTCATATCCACAGCAATGATAGAGCTGTATCAATATTTGATAACCAATGCATGTCTCTGCCCTTCTCCCCCCCCCCCCCTTGTGGATCCGTATCAATTGATAAGGAATTCATGTCCTACACCCTCCTGGAGCCATATCAAAATTTGATAACGAATTCACGTCCACAACCCTGGTGGAGCCGTATCAATATTTGACAAGGAATTCATGTCCCCCACCCTTTTGTAGCAGTGTCAATATTTGATAACGAATCTATGTCCACAAAAATGATGGAACCGTATCCATATTTGATAACAAATTCATGTCCACAACAATGGTGGTGCCATATCACTATTTAGATAACGAAATCATGTCCTCATCCTGGTGGAGAGCAGTATCAATATTTGATAACGAATTCATGTCCACAACACTGGTGGAGCCAATTCAATATTTGACAACAAATTCATGTACCCAACAATGGTGGAGCCGTATTGATATTTGATAACATATTCATCTCCCCCGCCCCCCCCCCCCTCCTCGTTGTGGAGTCGTATCTAATATTTGATAACGAATTCATGTCCCCAACCCCAACCTGGTGGAGCCGTATCAACATTTGAGAGCCAATTCATGTCCTCATCCTGGTACAGCCGTATCAATATTTGATATCGAATTCATGCCCCCCACCTCACCCGCTCACCCTGGTGGAGCAGTATCAAAATATTTGATGATGAATTCATGTCCCCAACAATGGTGGAGCCGTATCAATATTTGATAACCAATTCATGTCTCCCTCACCCTGGTGGAGCTGTATCATATTTGATAATCAATTCATGTCCAACAATGTGGAGTCGTATCAATATTTGATAACCAATTCATGTCCCCAACAATGGTTGGAGCCGTATCAGTATTTGATAACCAGTTCATGTCCTCACCCTGGTAAGGCTGTATCAATATTTGATAACCAATTCATGTCCTCACCCTGATAGAGTAGTATCAATATCTGATAATGATTTCATGTACCCAACAATGGTGGACTCATACCAATATTTGATAACGAATTCATGTCTTCACCCTTTTGAAGCCGTATCAATATTTTATAACAAATTCATGTCCACAACAACAGCAGAGCCACATCAATATTTGATATCGAATTCATGTCCCCAACAATGGTGGAGCCGTATCAATATTTCATAATGATCAATGTGTCCGCAACAATGGTAAGAGCCGTATCAATATTTCATAATGAATATGTGTCCCCAACAATGGTGGGGCCACATCAATAATTTTTGAAAACGTGTTTATGCTTTCATCCTCATGGAGCCGATCAATATTTGATAACGAATTCATATCCACAACCCTAGTGGAGCCGTATCACGTACTGGACGACGAATTCAGGTCCCCCACCCTTTTGGGGTAGTGTCAGTATTTGATAGCAAATTCATGTTCTCACTCTGGTGGCGCTGTATCAATATTTGATAACGATTTCATGTCTCAACTCTGGTAGTGGTGGAGCCGTAATAATATTTTGATAACGAATCTATGTCCCCCGCCCTGGTAGAGCTCTATTAATATTTGGTAACCAATTCATGTCCTCACGAATCCATGTCACCACCCCTCATCCCCACCCCCTTTGTGGAGCCGTATCAATATTTCATAATAATTCATGTCTCCCCTTGTAGCCGTATCAGTATTGATAATGATATGTCGCAACCTTGTGGAGCAGATGAGTATCTGATAACAATTCATGTCCCCCACCCTGGTGGCCCCATACCAATATTTGATAACGAATTCATAACGAATTCATGTTCCTTCATATTGCACGCTCAGGTAAGTTTGCGTTCAGTATAGAATTTCCTTAGTTTACCAGTAATACATAGAGTTACATTAGATTGAATCATTACTTTTCATGTAATAGACTGATCAGATTGGATTGAATAGGGCTTTTTTATATATATAATATATGGATTAGACTGGATTGAATAAATACTTCTTTTATATGATAAATTGTTTTCCTGTTTGAAATGCGTTGTTTTCCTGCTTGAAATGTAGATTAACCTATCTTAGGGAAAGCGGGTAGCCACGGGTACTGTGCCACATTTTCGTATATACATGTATTTTTGTTTACCTATCAAACGTGAAATGTCTGTAGTATTTTGCAAAAAAGAAAAACCTCTTTTGTTACCACGCATCCTTTCATAAATGCCAGACACGACATGAGACGTCAGTGTAGCATCGCCTCTGAAAAAAAGTCTAGCAGACGAGACGGCTCACCACTCAAAGCCTATGTGATGGAAGGGAGATTATAAAAAACAAATGGCTGTCAAACTGGGAATCCGACCGTCAGCTTAGTGTTTCAAAGATCTCGACCCCACCCCACCCCACCCCACCCCAGCCCCCACCCCTCACCTCCACCCCCACCCTTTTTTTCTGCTCTGCAGTTCAAGACCTTGCCAGCGCATAGGGTTTTTGCGCTGGCTCAGGGAGTCTGCCAGATCATTTGCTGGCAGACTTGAGACGAGCGCATATGGAATTCCGAGTGCGATGAATCCAATTTTTTTTAACAAACTTCCTACTACTACTACTACTTACTACTACTACTACTACTACTACTACTACTACTACTACTACTACTACTACTACTCTACTATCAGGACCTGGCCAGCTCATGGGTTTATGTGCAGACTTAAGGCTGGTGCCGTGACCATTCTGGATCTTCTCCATCACATGACACCTGTGACGTTAGTGCATATGGAATTCATTCCGAGCGCAGAGACGTCATCTTGAGAAATTGAATTGAAACCGGAACTACTACTGCTGCTACTACTACTGCTGCTGCTGCTGCTGCTGCTGCTGTTGCTGCTACTACTACTACTACTGCTGCTGCTGTTGCTACTACTACTACTACTACTGCTACTACTACTACTGCTACTACTACTACTGCTGCTACTACTACTACTGCTGCTGGCTGTGCTGCTGTTGCTGCTGTTGCTGCTACTACTACTGCTGCTGCTGCTGCTGCTACAACTGCTGCTGCTACTACTACTACTACTGCTGCTGCTGCTACTACTATTACTACTCTACTACTACTGCTGCTACTACAACTACTGCTACTACTACTACTACTGCTACTACTACCATTACTACTACTATTACTACTACTGCTACTGCTGCTACTACTACTACTACTACCATTACCACCACTACTACTACTACTACTACTACTGCTGCTACTACTACTACTACTACTAGTACTGCTACTACTACTACTACTACCACTACTACTACATACTGTTTCGTTGTGCAGGTGGGCGTTTTGATCATACCACTTGCCACGTATGGGGGATCGTGCAAGTGTGCAGACGATTGCCATGGCACAAATGCCAAAGGTGAGAGAGTGGCAGGGAACGTGTTCTGTGGCCTGGCCAGCCCTCTTCAGGGGCTGTCAGTGTAGTGGCCATCAGTGCTGCTTTCAACACCCTAGAGGTGCTGTCTTTGTCTTAAAGGGCACAGGTAATAGACACAAGATTGCCCACATCACAGTGCTCCATCGCCTCTGTCTCTGTTTGTCTGTCTGTCTGTCTGTTTGTCTGTTTGTCTGTTTGTCTGTCTGTCTGTTTGTCTCTCTATTTCTCTATTTCTTCCTGTGCCTGTGCCTCTGCCTCTCTCTCTCTCTCTCTCTCTCTCTCTCTCTCTCTCTCTCATTCTCCCTGAAACTCTCTTCCTCTCTCTTTCTCTGTCTCTCTCTCTTCCCTCCCTCTCTATCTGTTTGTCTGTCTCTCTGTCTCTCTCCATCTATCTCTGTCTCTCTGTCTCTGTCTCTGTCTCTGTTTCTGTCTCTGTCTCTCTCTCTCTCTCTCTCTCTCTCTCTCTCTTTCTGCCTCTGTGTCTGCCCCCCCCTCTGTTTGTGTGTGTGTGTCTGTTTGTCTCTCTGTCTGTCTGTCTGTTTGTCTGTCTGTCTGTGTGTCTGCCTCTCTCTCTCTCTCTCTTCTCCCTGAAACTCTCTTCCTCTCTCTTTCTCTGTCTCTCTCTCTCTCCCTCCCTGTCTATCTGTTTGTCTGTCTCTCTGTCTCTCTCCATCTATCTCTGTCTCTCTGTCTCTGTCTCTGTCTGTCTGTCTGTCTCTCTCTCTCTCTCTCTCTCTCTGTTTCTGTCTCTCTGTCTGTCTCTCTCTCTCTCTCTGTCTCTGTCTCTCTTACTCTTTCTCTCTCTCTCTCTCTCTCTCTCTCTCTCTCTCTCTCTCTCTCTCTCTCTCTGCTTCTATCTCTATGTCTTTCCACTATCTCTCTGTGTCTCTCTGTGTCTCTCTCTCTGCTCTGTATCTGTGTCTCTCTCTCTGTCTCTGTCTGTGTCTCTCTGTGTATCTCTGTCACTGTCTCTCTCTCTGTCTCTATGTCTGTCTCCTACCTTTGTGTGTGTGTGTCTCTCTCTCTGTCTGTGTCTCTGTATGTGCCTCTCTCTCTGTGGCCAGATCAACCGTCTTCAGGGGTTGTAAGTGACCGTCAGTGCCGCTTTCATCACCCTGGAGGTGCTGTCTTTGTCTTAAAGGGCACAGGTAATGGACACAGGATTGCCCACATCACAGTGCTCTATTGCCTCTGTCTCTGTCTGTTTGTCTGTTTGTCTGTCTCTCTGTCCGTCTGTCTCTGTCTTTCTCTGATCTGTCTCTCTGTCTGTCTGTGTGTTTGTCTGTCTCTGTCTCTCTCTCTCTCTCTCTCTCTGTTTCTGACTCTCTCTCTCTCTCTTTCTCTCTGTCTGCCTCTCTCTCTTTCTCTGTCTGCCTGTCTCTCTCTCTCTCTCACTCTCTCTCTCTGTCCACTCTCTCTCCCCCTCCCTCTCTATCTGTTTCTGTTTCTGTCTCTCTCTCTCTTCCTGTCTCTGTCTGTCTGTGTCTGTCTGTCTTTCTCTCTCTCTCTCTCTCTCTCTCTCTCTCCTCTCTCTCTCTCTTACTCTTTCTATTTGTCTCTCTCTGTCTGTCTGTCTGTCTGTCTCTCTCACTCTTTCTCTTTCCCTCTCTTTCTCTATCTCTCTCTCTCTCTCTCTCTCAGTATCTGTCTCTATGTCTGTCACCTACCTCTGCGTGTGTCGCTCTCTGTCTCTGTGTCTCTCTCTGTGTCTGTCTGTCTGTCTGTCTGCCTGTCTCTCTCTTTCTCCATCTCTGTCTCCATCTCTCTGTCTCTCTCTCTCTCTCTCTCTCTCTCTCTCTCTCTCTGTTTCTATCTCTATGTCTGTCCCTTACTTCTCTGTGTCTCTGTCTGTGTCTTTGTGTCTCTGTCTGTGTCTCTGTATGTGCCTCTCTCTGTGGCCAGATCAACCGTCTTCAGGGGCTGTCAGTGACCGTCAGTGCCGCTTTCATCACCCTGGAGGTGCTGTCTTTGTCTTAAAGGGCACAGGTAATGGACACAGGATTGCCCACATCACAGTGCTCTATTGCCTCTGTTGTCTCTTGTCTGTGTCACTGTCTGTCTGTCTCTCTGTTTGTCTGTCTGTCTCTGTCTCTGTCTGTCTGTCTGTCTGTTTGTCTGTCTGTCTCTGTCTGTGTCTCTTTCTGTGTGTCTCTCTCTCTCTGTCTCTCTCTCTCTGTCTCTGTCTGTGTGTCTCTCTCTGTGGCTAGGTCAGCCGTCTTCAGGGGCTGTCAGTGACCGTCAGTGTGTGGTGCTTTCGTCATCTTGGGGTGCTGTCTTTGTCTTAAAGGCACAGGTAATACACACAAGATTGACCACATCACAGTGCTCTATCGCCTCTGTTTCTGTCTTTCTCTGTCTCTCTGTCTGTCTCTTTGTTTGTTTGTTTGTCTGTCTGTCTCTGTCCTCTCTCTCTGTCTGTCTGTCTGTCTGTCTCTCTCTCTCTCTCTCTCTCCCCCTCTGCCTCTCCCTGTGTCTCTTTCTCTCTCTCTGTCTCTCTATCTCTCTCTCTGTCTGTCTGTCTGTCTCTCTCTCTCTCTCTTTCTCACATAGACACACATAACCACACAAGCATACACACACACATATGTACATATATACACACACGCACTCACGCACGCACGCACACACACACGCACTCATACACATGCACAAACAATACAATCCACACACCACATACACACACACTCACACACACACATCAACAC
>CM060313.1:9955209-9965209 GCA_030674185.1 Monoplex corrugatus | reverse complement strand
GAAAGGAAACCATATCATGTCAACCAGAGATAGAGGCGGTTATGTGCGTGTGTGTATCTGTGTGTGTATGTGTGTGTGTGTATCTGTGTGTGTATGTGTGTGTGTGTGTGTGTGTGTGTGTGTGGTGTGTGTGTGTGTGTGTGTGTGTGTGTGTGTGTGTTTTTGTGTGTGTGTGTGTGTGTGTGTGTGTGTGTGTGTGTGTGTGTGTGTGTGTGTGTGGTGCCTCTCTATGAGACTATGACAACAAACTGTAAGCAAGATTTTCTCGGCTGTGTCTCCATGGATCTTTGTCAAAGTTTGGATACAAAATGTGCACAGTTCAGGGGTCACATAACATAAGTTTGGAAATCGTGGTGCAAGTTTTTGATCACACTGGCCATAAAATGTACCTAAACTCAGCCTTGACGTTTCTCCTCAGTTGGACCTGAAAATCGAACTGAACGTCTAGTCCTTCGGAAAGGGACGAAAAATGAGTTGGGCCCGTGTGCCTTCTGGCTGCATACGCGAAAGATCCCATGGCAGTTGAAAATCGTGAAGAGCAAGACATTGCCCGGCTGCCTTGGTGTAAAACATTGGAGAAATAGGTTGATTTCCCAGGTCCCACCCCTTGAAGACAGTTAACCTTCTTGCTTTTCTGAAGTCTTGGTGAAAAAATGTGAACATGAATATGAAATTGAAGCGAGGGAGAGGGAATGGGCGCCGCCCTCGAGGTGTTGCCCCGGGAAAAGTTGAGGTCTCTGCCACCTCACTCCCTACGACCCCAGGGTTATGGAAGGTGTAAGTAAGACCTCAGGGCCTGTCCAGCTCGTGGGTCTATGTGCAGGCTTAAGGCTTGTACCATGATCATTCTGGATCTTCTCCATCACACTGCACCTGTGACGTTAGTGCGTGTGGAATTCATTCCGAGCGCGTAGACGTCATCTTGAGAAATTGAAACTGAAACTGAAACTAAAGTCAGCAGATTTTAGAAACAATGAGAAACTAGCACTTTCACGGGAACTTTTGGACATGATTTGCATTCTGTTAGCACCGTTGGGATAAGCAACCTATCCTAGCTTTATGTCAAGCTTTGTTTGATTCTGATGCTTCTTCAAGGTCACATTATCAGCATCATCATCATCATCATCATGTGCCCTGCTGCATGACGTTGGCGATCATGGCCCTCTATACAAATCTATCTTTAGTCGCTGCAAGTATGTGTCCCAGCCTTTCTGCCTTCATCCACTCCGCAGATCCGTCCAATATTTTCTCCTTGGATGTACCTGGTGCTCTTTTTCCCTCCAGCTATTCTATTGTGACTAGATGCTCAAATGTCTCTCGCCTCATTAAATGTCCTATAAATTTTGCTTGTCTTTTCCTAGCTTTCTTCATTGATTTTCTTTTTGTGTTTGCCTCTTTCAGAACTGTCTTGTTTGTTTTCTCTTTGCTGTCCACGAAACTTAACATTTTAGCTGCCTCAGTCTTGTTCTGACTTTGCGTGTTGACTGTCCACCTTCGTGTATGTACAACAGTATCGGTTCTAATAACACTGAAAAACCTTTTTCCTGATGTTAATTGATAGGCATTTCTTGGTAAGAACACTTTTCATTTTCTTGAATGTCCTTTTGGCTTGGCTGATTCTGCTCGCAATTTCTTACGCGCATCTGCCGTCTGGTGAGATGACTGTTCCCAGATATTTAAAATTAACAACTTGTCTCAATGTTGCGCCATTTGCTGTTATTTTGCATGACGAGATTTCTTGCATTTTATTGATTACCATGACTTCGATCTCATAGTGAGTTTGTAATAAATAAAATAGAGTTTGTTTTGTCAGTTGGAAAGCAAACACTTCATGTGTAATATGAAGGATGAATGTCAGAAAGGCAGGACTATTTCGTTTTCTTCTCAGGCAGTTGTTTGGGTTGCTATGGAGACAGAGTTTTCAGAAGAGGGGTGACGCTGATTGTCTTTCCTTTTGCTGTGCCAGCGCTGTGAATAATGCACACACTACAGCTGTCTGCAAGCAAGTCAATGACTAGTCAGTCTTCGCTCCCTGCAACTGACTGTCAAACATTACATGAGACAGAAAAAAAACAGCAACAGTAACAACAATAGCCGTGTCGACAACATCAACAGCAACAACAACAACAAGACGTCATCAACGAGAAGAAAAGCAAAAATTGCAGAATAGAAAATGCTGTTAGATTCCTGAAAGAAAACAATCAGGTCTTCGTTTTCTCTTCTTGTTCTGTTCTTGTTCTTGTTTTCTTTTTGTTCTTGTTCTTGTTCTTGTTCTTGTTCTTGTTCTTTTCTTGTTCTTGCTTTTCTTGCTTCTTTCTTCTTGTTCTTCTTCTTCTTGCTCTTCTCTTGTCTTCTTCTTTTGTTCTTCTTCTTGTTTGTTTTCTTCTTTGTTCTTTTCTTGTTGTTCTTCTTCTTCTTCTTCTTGTTCTTTTCTTGTTCTTGTTCTTCTTCTTCTTCTTTCTTCTTCTTCTTCTTCTTGCTCTTCTTCTTGCTTTTCTTCTTGCTTCTTCTTCTTGCTCTTCTTCTTCTTCTTCTTCTTCTTCTTCTTCTTCTTCTTCTTCTTCTTCTTCTTCTTCTTCTTCTTCGCATTCTTCTTCTTCTTCGCATTCTTCTTCGCAATTCTTCTTCTTCTTCTTCTTCTCTCGCAATTCTTTCTTCTTCTTCTTCTTCGCAATTCTTCTTCTTCTTCTTCGCAATTCTTCTTCTTCTTCTTCGCAATTCTTCTTCTTTCGCAATTTCTTCTTCTTCTTCTTCGCAATTCTTCTTCTTCTTCTTCGCAATTCTTCTTCGCAATTCTTCTTCTTCGCAATTCTTCTTCTTCTCGCAATTCTTCTTCTTCGCAATTCTTCTTCTTCTTCGCAATTCTTCTTCTTCGCAATTCTTCTTCTTCTTCGCAATTCTTCTTATTCTTCGCAATTCTTCTTCTTCGCAATTCTTCTTCTTCGCAATTCTTCTTCGCAATTCTTCTTATTCTTCGCAATTCTTCTTCTTCGCAATTCTTCTTCTTCTTCGCAATTCTTCTTCTTCGCAATTCTTCTTCTTCTTCGCAATTCTTCTTCTTCTTCGCAATTCTTCTTCACAATTCTTCTTTGCAATTCTTCATAATTCTTCGCAATTCTTCTTCTTCTTTTTCTTTTTCTTCTTCTTCTTCTTCTACTTCTTCTTCTTCTTCTACTTCTTCTTCTTCTTCTACTTCTTCTTCCTCTTCTTCTTCGGAATTCTTCTTCTCCTTCTTCTTCTTCTTCTTCTTCGCAATTATTCTTATTCTTCTTCTTCTTCTTGCTCTTCTTTTCCCTTTCGCCGTGAAGAGTCATTGGTGTGCCGGTCTAAAGACCTGTACACCAGATTATTCCAGTTCTGTCGGTTGTGTACCTAAGCCTGGGTCTCTGCGGATGGTTTTGTCTGTCCATGCCACTATGTTGTCAGTGGTCAAGATTTTTTTCCTGTTTTCCCCTCCCGTCTCCCGCCCTCAAGAGTTTCCTGAAGGATTGATTCAGCAAGGCCTTTGGATCTTGGTACATGGAAAGTAGGAATCAATCGTTTATGTAATGGCTGTTTACAATAGTGATTTTAGACACACACACACACACACACACACACACACATATATATACACACACACACACACACACACACACACACACACACACACACACACACACACACACACACACACACACACACACACACACACACACACACAAGAACATCCTCTATAACTCTTGGGGGTTGTTGTTTTTTTCCAGTACACCACATACCTGGGATGGTAATTCCTCTCTGATATGAGACTTCAGACGTCAGACATCAGACTTCAGACGTCAGACTTCAGACGTCAGACTTCATACTAAAAACTTCAGACTTCAGACGTCAGACTTCAGACTAAAGATTCAGCCATCAGACTTTAGACTTCAGACGTCAGACTTCAGAGAATAGACTTCACACATCAGACATCAGACCTTTGAGGTTAGACTTCAGACGTCAGACGTCAGATTTTTTAGGTTAGACTTCGGACGTCAGACGTGAGACTTCAGACATTAGACTTCGGACGTCAAACGTCAGAACACTTTATTACTAAAGGATAGTAGCATTAGGGCACAGCGAGCAACTGTTCCTTGCTACACAGCACACACGGTGTGAGCATATGAAAAACATATGAACCGTAACAGATGCCAATGTATAACAAGCCATACAAATAAATTGTAATAAAATTCTGACTTTCATAAAATATGCCAATAAGTTATATCATCTGAGGTGGGTGCTGAAGTTCAACACCAAACCAAAGAACACACACACACGCGAACGCACACACACACACACACACACACACACACACACACACACACACACACACACACGCACACACACACACGAACGCGCACACACACACATACACACACATACGAACACACACACACATATGTACGCACATGCACATACACACGAACGCACACACACAACACACGAACGCACACACACACACACACACACACACACACACACGTACGCACAACACACACATACGCACACACACACACACACACACACGAACGCACACACACACACATACGAACGCACACACACACACACACACAACACACGTACTCACACACACGTACGCACACACGCACACATACGATCGCACACACACACGTACGCACCACAAACACACACACACACACACACACACCACACACAACCACACACACACACGAATGTACGCACACACACACACACGAACTCACACACACAACACACACACACACACACACACACACACACACACACACACACACACACACACACGCACACACGCACGCACACGCACGCGCACACACACACACACACCATATTCCGTCACCATCCATTCCAAAACCTATACAGCATCAGAAACAAGAAGCCAGCAAGTAAGCAATCAAGCAAATACACAACCCGGGACAAAAAACCACAAAATCAATATCCCCTAACCGCTGTCTTCACCCAGAAGAAATGTACAAACCAACCTTGAACGCAAGGGCAAAAAGAGTTATCGGCCTTGGAGGCTTAAAAACACTACATTGCTATTTCGGGGGAGAAGCAATAAAAACAAGAAGACAGTGGGACAATTTAGTTTCGTATCTATCTGGCTATCACATGCAAGACGGAAACTAAATCGATGAATAAACATGAAATGAATCACATCTGTTGACTGATTCGCTGATTATCAATCAGTTGCTCAATGAAACTACCAGACAATGCTTGTGCTTCGTGTCTACAGATCAGCTGAAGAATTCAAGAGACTGACCAAACCAAGAACGAGTCTTGTGTATGGGAAAAGAGTTTAAATGTATTTCAGACTTGACAGTATAATCACGAGCTTGTTTTTTTTTTAACTGCTGTTTTAATCAAACTTGTGAGTTCTATTTAATGTGATATTAGCCCTGATATGGCTCGAGTGGTTAGCTGGGACTATAAGCAGAATGAACTTGAACTTGAACTCTCCATAACAGACCATATAGTATCTTCTGATCTGTCACCGCTCTACCATCCCCGCACCTTCAACGTACATGGTCAAATGAAAAGAAAACGAAGCAGAAGAGAATAGAGTATACATTAAGTCTACTGTCAAGTAAATCTTTCAGACTGTCTTTTGTTCTTGACAGACATCATCATCACCATGTGCCCTGCCGCATGGCGTTGGCCATCATGGCCCTCCATACGAATCTATTCCCTGTCGCTGCAAGAATATCCCTCCCTAACCCCCCCCCCCTCTCTCTCTCTCTCTCTCTCTCTGTCTCTCTCTCTTCTCTCTCTCTCTCTCTCTCTCTCTCTCTCTCTCTCTCTCTCTCTCTCTCTCTCTCTGTCCTCAGACGCTCTGCAAGTCCGTCTAATATGTTCTCCCTGGGTCTACCTGGTCTTCTCTTTCCCTCTAGCTTTCCTGTTGTGACCAGGTGTTCTAATTTCTCTCTTCTCATAAATTGTCTTTAAATGTTGCTTGTCTTTTTCCTTATCTTCTTTATTAATGATTTTCTTTTTGTTTCTGCCTCCTTCAAGACTGTCTCGTTTGTTGTCTTTGCTGTGGGTGGAACTCTCAATATTTGTCTTAAGATCACATTTCATTTGCCAAAATTTTGTTCTGATTTTTGGGATCTTGACAGCATTCGATTTAAATTTGCAAACTGCACTACGCCTTTGTAATACGGCATGTTTGTGTGAGGTCAAATTGGCTGGCTGGCTGATCGTTTCGTTGGTTGCTTGGTTGAGGATATCTCGACTTTCGCGAAGATATATTGTGACAAAATTAAGACCATCTATCTGATCCCATGAAAGAAGTGTTGAATTAAAGAAAGAGAGAGAGGGAGAGAGCGAGAGCGAGACGGAGACAGAGAGAAAAGAGAAAGACAAACAGACAGACAGACAGACAACAGACAGGCAGGCAGACAGACAGATAGAGACAGAGACAGATATATGTATGTATATACATACATATATATATTACATATATATATATATATATATTGTGTGTGTGTGTGTGTGTGTGTGTGTGTGTGTGTGTGTGTGTGTGTGTGTGTGTGTGTGTGTGTGTGTGTAGAGAGAGAGAGACAGACAGACAGACAGACAGATAACAGAGACAGAAACAGAGAAAAGAACGAAAGAAAGAAAGAGGCTGAGAAAGAGAGAACAGAGGAAGAGAGAGAGAGACAGGGAGAGAGACAGAGAGAGAAGAGAGAAAGCGACAGAGAGAGACAGACAGACAGAGAAAGACACAAGAGAGACAGATAGAGACAGACAGACAGACAGACAGAGAAGAGAGAAGAGAAAAAGCGACAGAGAAAGACAGAGAGACAGAGACAGAGAGATATGCATGCATCTCCATGCTAAAAGAGATGGACAGTGTTTTTTTCACATCACAAAGAGAAGGGAGTGAACTATGACAGGAGACTGTCTGAGCGGAAACGAAGTGTGGTTATGTGCACGAGAGCTGTGTCACTATCGTTTATTCAGTAAGACCTGTTCCCTCTCTCACGGCATCTGTTGTCTGACATTGCTGTGACTGGTAAGTTTTTTGTCTTAGATGACAAATATTCATGAAGTGGGAAAAGCGAAGTTTCAAAAATGTGCGCGTGTATGTGTGCGTATGCGTATGCATATATGTGTATGGTGCGTGTGTTGTATGTGTGTGTGTGTTTGTGCGTATGTCTGTGTGTATGTTTTGTGTGTCTGTGTGTATGTGTGTGTTTGTGTGTGCGTGAGTGTATGTGAGTGTGTGTGTGTGTGTGTGTGTGTGTGTGTGTGTGTGTGTGTGTGTGTTGTGTGTGTGTGTGTGTGTGTGTGTGAGTGAGTATGTGTTCGTGTGTATTTTTGCGTGTGTGCTTGCACGTGTGCATGCAAGCGTGCAAGTGCGTGCATGCGTGTTTGTGTGTATATATATATATATATATTATATAATTATATATATGTTGTGTGTGTGTGTGTGTGCGTGCGTGTGTATGTGTGTGTGTGTGTGTGTGGTGGGGTGTGTGTGTGTGTGTGTGTGTGTGTGTGTGTGTGTGTGTGTTGTGTCGTGCGTGTGAGTCTATCATTTTGATTCCAAGTATATGTTGTTTCGTGGTTTCTAAGCAGAATGTAAAAATCTCCATGGACAGCAAAGAAACAAAAAAGAGATAGTCTTGAAAGAGGCAAACACACACGCATACAAAAATTACGAAGAAGGCTAGAAAAAGGACAAACAACATTTATAGGATATTTTATGAGGCAACAGAAATTTGACCACCTTGTCACAACAGGAAAGGTGGGGGAGGGGGAAGGAAGAGCACAGTGAGAAAATATTGGACGAGTTTTGATGAGTGGATGAGGACAGAAAGGGTGAGAGATGCATACTTGCAGCGACAAAAGATAGATTCGTATGGAGGGCCAGGATCGCCAACGCCATGTGGCGTGGCACATGATGATGATAGTGATATATGTTGTGAAGTAGTCAGATTACTCACTATTCCTCAGGTCACAAAGCGGACAGTCTTGCTGGCTTACTCGACAGATGTACATTTGATATATGTTCTTCATCATTATCATCATCATCATCATCATCATCATCATCATCATCATCATCATCATCATGTGCCCTGCTGCATGGCGCTGGCGATCATGGCCCTCCATATGAATCTATCCCTTGTTGCCGCGAGCACATTTTCCACCCTCTCTGTCCTCAGCCACCCTGCAAGTCCGTCCAATATTTTCTCCCTGGGTCTACCTGGTGCTGTCTTTCCCTCCAGCTTTCCTGTTGTGACCAGGTCCTCTAATTCCCTTCTCCTCATAAAATGGCCTATAAACGACAAAATCAGAACAAAAATGATATACGTTACGTTGACTTTATTTGCAGAGTATATACACCTCAGACTGTTATCGCTGCCCATGTTAGTATTCCGATCGTCCTAATAGTGCCGGCATGCATATTTAAACATACTGGACAGCCTGACCCTGACGTCTCACATTTCAAGACTTTGCCCACACAAGATGTAATTGTGCCAACTCTAGGGGCTTTCTAGACTGTCATCATCACCATCATCATCATCATCATCATCATGTGCCCTGCCGTATGACGTCAGCGATCATGGCCTGCCATGCGAATCTATCCTTTGCCTCTGCAAGTACATCTCCCACCCTCTCTGTCTTCATCCACTGTGCAAGTCCGTCCAATATTTTCTCCCTGGATTGACCTGCTGCTCTTTCCCCCTTCATCTTTCCTGCTGTGATTAGGTGCTCTAATTTCTCTTGCCGCATAAAATGTCTTATAAATGTTGCTTATCTTTTCCTAATCTTTTTCATCAATGGATTGTGTGTGTGTGTGTGTGTGTGTGTGTGTGTGTGTGTGTGTGTGTGTGTGTGTGTGTGTGTGTGTGTGTGTGTGTGTGTGTGTGTGTGTGTGTGTGTGTGTGTGTGTGTGTGTGTGTGTGTGTGTGTGTGCCTGCCCCCTTGAAGACTGTCTCGTTTGTTTTCTTTGCTGTCCACGGAACGAACTCTTAACATTCTTCTTGGAAACCACATTTCAGTTGTCCTCAAACTTGTTCTGACTTCGTGAGCTCATTGTTTATGCTTCACATCCGTACATCTCGACTGTCATTTTACGATGAAAGTGGAGTGCATCCAGCAGCCGTGATGTTGTGGTTAGTGCAACAGACTACCAACTGGAAGGTTGCGGGGTTCGAATTCCCGTCAGTCGGTCAAAATCATCGTGGATTTTTGGCACCAACCAGCTGCTGTCTCGAGCTGTGTGTGCTATGGGCTCATTGGGGAGAATGGGACCACGCAGAGTCTCATTCGCTTCACGGATGCATCGTTGAGGGTTGCACAAATCTCCTGACAAAAAGAAGAGGAATATAAGCAGGTACTGTAGTTGTCGACAGTAATATCACTAGTTTGAGGGGTAGGGATGTTGGGGGGGGGGGGGGGCAAAGCGCAGGACAAAGGAGTCGCAGGGGTTGCAAGTATATCCAAGAAGGGGGAGATGTAATGATGATAATAAGAAGAATGATAGCAATAATAATAATGATAATAATAATATTGATGATAATAATAGTTATAGTGATAAAAATAATGACGATAATGAAACTACTATTAATAATAATGAAATGATAATGATAATAGTAATAATAATAGTAACAATGGTAACAATGGTAGTAAGTATATCCGAGAAGACAATAGGTGGGGGTGGGGGGTTATGATAATGACAAGAAGAATGATAATAATAATAATGATAATAAAAGTAATAAAAATAATCGCTACAAAGGTAAAAATAATGATGATAATGAAACTAATACTACTAATAATAACAATAATAAAACAATAGTAATAATAATAACAACAACAATAATAATCACGTTAATGATAATGATAATCATCATCGTAACAATAATAAAAGTAACACTACATGTATTGGTCATCATCATCATCATGATAATATTAACAATCATACTACTACTATTACTACTACTGCTACTACCACTACTACTACTACGACTACGAC
>CM060313.1:9940209-9952709 GCA_030674185.1 Monoplex corrugatus | reverse complement strand
GCACGAGATCACTGAATGATTTGCTGGATGAGGATTCAGAGGGCATAGTCGTGGTTTGCTAACATGGTCTCGAATGAACTTTCTTCCAACTTGATTTAAAAATAAGAAACCACATACAGTCAAACCACATACCTAAATGTGATAAGTAAGGGAGCAGAACAAGTTACTTTCCAGCCTGACGAAAATACACAGAAAACATTTCTGAAGTGAGACAACGATAAACGTAACAATTTTGTAACCGCTATTCAAAAAAATGTGATTAATCAAAACAGAAATTGTAACATGCCTCAGGGTTACCGGAAATTAATATTGATAATGGTATCAAACTGTTCTCAGATACTTTATGGCAGACAGCTTGCAGCATGTACTTGTGTTATTCGATCCAGGACGAACAAACAGAAAAAAATTGGTTTGGTCATGTCTCACCTGTCGGCGTCACCGGCTTCGGTGTTGGCCTCTGCACCATCTCGATGCCAACATCTCCCTCCAGGCCGCTCTGTCCTGACTTTTGTGGACAATTTCTCAAATATTTAGGCCACAGATGTTGATTTTGTTCTTGATGTATGAGATTGGAGGTCTGCCTTTCTTCATTTTTTGCCACTGTTTGGTCATGAATGTCTTAAAATGAAATGAATGGCTCACAATGTTTTGATAAAATTTCAGAGAAACGCTTTCCACCAAATGAAACTCTATACCAAATAGATAGGGATAAATTAAATGACTTTACATTGTTTAAAAACATACAACACACTAGTAGATATGACGTATGTATATGAGTTTTGCTCGATCCATTGTACATAATAAATCTTGTTCAGTTTTGTCAATGATATGGTAATAATGTTCAGTAATCATTGTCTTTATTTGTGTTTTGTCAAAAAATGAATTTAAAACAAGTTTGAGGGGAAAAAAACAAAGAAACGCAGAGAATGCTCTGTCTGGACTAATGTCCACTTACAGTGCTGCTGTTTATTTAACGTCACTACCTCCCAACCATCACTCTTGGAATGACGACAAATTGTCAGCTGTGCACTTTGGAGCGAGTCTTGTCGTTTTATAGGAGCACACTACAATGCCCTAGGGATAGAAGGGGAGCGAGAGGACTATGTATGGGGGGAGAGGGACGGGGTATCAGCCAGCAGGGGAGAGGGAGAAAGGAAGAGGGGTAGATGACGTTCAGGACGCTGGAGGCTGATGATGAAGTTGGGACATCAACATAATTGTGACCTGCCAGCACAAAATCAGTCTTAACTCGCACTGTGGATTTTTTTAGATATGCATATCACTGGAAAGTGTACATTCTGCTGATTATTTTGGTACTTGAATAAAGCTTGTACTAAAAAGATGTAGACGTTATGTACGTTTAAAGTCATTAAGTTGTATGATGGCCATTTTGAGAAAAAGGCCTCTTAAGTTTTGATGTACTCTCTTACACATTTTCCGTAAAAATTTTATTTGGTGGCTTTGACCCGGTTTGTTTCTAATTTTAGCTGTCATTTATCTGAAAGGTGCACCAAAGAGCTTTCTGTCAGTATATTACATGTGGGGGTACTGTACAGGTTACGGTTCATAATAAGAGGCAAAAATAGGTACTTTTGGTAGGAAATTACGTTCTTTCTGCTGCGATCAGTGCATTAAAATACCATTTTAAATTGATTAATGACATTTTGTCAAGCAAACAAATTCTGTGGGGGATAGATTGTAGTCCACAGAAATCAATTTTGAGAAAAAGTCAAAAACACCCCAAATAGGCCCTCAGTCACCTTTTCAGCTCCAAGTACTGTTCGACTGCCTGCGAGTTAAGACTGAATTGGTGGTGGGAGGTCACAATTATTCTTCTTGTAAACAAAGCAAGGAAAGTCCCCTGAACCCACCCAACCCCAACCCCACCCCCACCCCACTGTAGGTATGCCAGGGGCTCTTTTAGTACAAATAGTAACCTCTACTTCTGGAAATTCTGTGCTAGAAATTTCCTCTTTTCTGTCACTCTTTTTGTTTCTGCCTTGTTTTTTGTTTCTGCCTTATTCCTTTCCTTTCTGTCATTTCTTTCTAGCTATCATTTTCTGCCTTGCTGGTCCATTCACTTGTATGTGTTCGGTAAAGTCTTACGAACTTTTTCTTAGGATTGATAATTGGGTAATGTAATAAGTGCATTTTTGGCTTTGGGGGGTTAGTTATGCATAAGCGATTTTAGAAAATTTAGGCCCGTTTTTATATATGTTTTGGTGTCCTTAGGTATGCTTAAATTTGTATTCAGGTGTGTTTTTTTTTAATCCCCCGTGCAATGAATTGGACGGAGTGGTTAACACCGGAGACATGTCCTTAGATAATGTGCACGAATGCATTGATATATGTACTTAATTTTGTTTTCTTTTTTTTTTCCTGTCGAAGTTTTGTGTTTTGAAGCGGTTATAGTCCTGATATGACTCTACACAGTCGGCTGGGCTTTAAACAACAATAACAAGTCTCCTGAACACAGAAGTGGTTATCACGTTTGTCGATCTCACGTAAAACAGTCAAGTTCATTTAAAACAGTCTTTAATATTCTGCCTGTAGTTTTTAATTGTATAACATTTTTTTCCTCCGTTGGTTGTAAGAATTTTGTTTTTGTATACTTGTATGTGCATTTGTGAGATTATTCATATAGTTTGGCCAGTTGTAAGAATTTTTTTATATTACTGTATGTGCATTTGTGAGATTATTCATATGTTGGCAATTGTAGAATTTGTTATATATACTTGTATGTGTATTTGTGAGATTATTCATATAGTTTGGCCAGCTTCTGTATTGGTTTCAGCTTATGTGGCTCTAAGTATGCTGTCCAGTTTTCTTGTATATTGATTAGCCTCTTGAGTGGTGTCAACGGGAATGCTGATCTGTGTAGAAATATCTGTAATTTGGTGGTCAGTAAGATCTCTGGGGCAAAGCATTTTCACTGGCAAACAATGGAGAAAAGAAATGAAAGGTTAAGATACCATCAACTGGTATCCTGCAGCGCATATTTGTGTCTTTGGATGAATTCTTTCTTACTGCCTAGTGTCATTTTTTCTAAGAGACAAGACTGAATTTTCATTAGTGATTAATTGATTCATTGATTTATTGATTCATTGATTCATTGGTTCATTCATTCATTCATTCGTTTGTTTATTCATTTATTTAGTTAGTTGTTTTTTTATTTATTCATTTATACATAGGGGGCTCTGGATAGAGGTAGTACCTTTGGTGTCTGGCTGCTGCACTCTACCTGGTAGGGTGGACGGGCATCACTGGTCCTCGTCCATTCTCTAAATCTCTCACGTGCTGGCTCCAAGCGCCACACCCCGGGACCTCGCCTCAGCAGGCCTGCCAAACCACGTGAGGGGGTGATGTTAACACTGCATCACTGGGCGAATAACCTCCACGATGCAGGTTACCGGCCAAGGCGGACGAAGTTCCTCAAGGAACTCAACGGCTATGTGTTCAAGATCAAGGCGAACCACCTAGATGGAGGACGTCGGCTGTGGTCTGGCATGGAGAGGGATGGGCTCCGCCATGCGACATTGCCCAAGACACACTAAATGAAGATTACAACCGCAACTCAATCCATACCAGCCCGGTCGTCGCCCGGAACAAAGACCGCGCCTTCCGTTGCTGGCCATCAGGGCGGAGGTGAAAAGTATGTGACTGGTGGACCAAAATCCCTACGTACAAGAAACAATATTACTATCGGCATGTGAGATCGCTGAGAGCAGCAGGAAAAGTTGCAGAACTAACACATGAAATGAAGAGATACGATGGAACGTCCTTGGGCTCTGTGAGGTACGATGGAAAAACCTCGGAGAAACGTCTACCCCAGAAGGCTACAAACTCTACTTCAGTGGCAGGGAAGACAAACATGAGCATGGAGTTGGATTCCTCATTCACAAAAGCACTGTGAATGCCATCATGGGATGCCGACCAGTCTCTAGCAGACTCATTACATTCGCCTGAAGGCTTCACCTTTTAACATCACCATCATCCAAGCTTATGCCCCAACAACTGACTATGATGAAGAGGCTGTCGAGGACTTCTATGATCAACTGCAGGAAATCGTAGATCAGACGCCAAAGAAAGACATCATTATAGTGCAGGGCGACTGGAATGCGAAGATTGGAGAGGATGAACACAATAACTGGAAAGGGATATGTGGTCAATACTGCAACCCTGAGACCAACGAAAGAGGTTTGAGGCTCCTAGAATTCGCCAGTTACAACGACCTGAAGGTGGTGAACACGTTTGGTCCACACAAACCATCTAGACGCTGGACATGGCACAGCCCAGGAGAAAAATACCACAGTCAGATTGATTACATCATGGTTAAAAGACGCTTCCATTCAAGTGTTAACATCGCAAAGACCAGGAGCTTGCCAGGAGCGGACATTGGAAGCGATCATGAGCTTGTAATGATGACCTTCAAACTCTGCCTCCAGAGGATGAAGAAACAGGGCAACATAAGAATCAAGTTCAATCTTGAGAAGCTCAAAGACCCCAACATAGTTGAAAACTTCCAGGCAACGATAGGAGGGAAGTTCCCTGTACAGGGAGGGACACGAAGAGGCAGACAGAGAAAACGATGGGAAGACAATATCAGAGAGTGGAATGAATGAATGAATCTTTTATTTAATATCTGTTCACAATAGTGATTTTAGACACACACGCACGCACACACACACACACACACACACACACACACACACACACACACACACACACACACACACACACACACACACACACACACACACACACAAAAAAGAGGTGGGGTGGACGATGAGTATGGGGAAGGGTAATAGAAGTTTGATTGTAAGAAGGGGAACAAGTGCACTTAATAATTCAGAACAATGAATTAACAGTGTCAAATAATAACATACAACAATTAATTAACTCTTCATAACAATCTCCCAACAGGGGATCTGAGAATCAGCTGGACTAGCAGGATAATATCATTATTTTTGTTACAAAGAATATCTCTAGCGTCAGTACATGAAAAATCAAGATTGTTATTTCTGTATGTCGTAAGTAAGATAGGACATTCAAAGAGTAGATGGTGGACTGATAATGTTTTTGAACAAATACACACATTCTGTGTATATTTCGTTTTCCAAGAGTTAAGCCTTAGTTTGTATATCAAGGACGCTAGCTGTCTGGGGCAGTAAGGTATCAGGCTATGGGTATTGGAGAAATTTGTATAAACTGAACGTTCTAGCACAGAACCAAGTTCATGAACTGAAAGTCGTATATTATGGCATGTTACGGTATTGGCATTTTCGGATGCTCCGTTTCTTGCTAACTGGTCTGAAAACTTCATTCCAATGAAGTCCGCAATGTGACGGAACAATTGTCTTTCATGTAATTACTCAGGTTATCAAGATCACATTGGTAGAGCTTTTGTACATGGCTGATTGTTCGTTTGTTTGTATTTTTTCGAAGAGTGGTATTCATCCAGATGGCAATATCATCTGCATATTGTACGACATTAGTGTTCTTCGACAAACATTTTGGTAAATCATAAAGAAGTATATTGAACAGGATGGGGGCTATGATTGACCCCTGAGGGATCCCCATGTCTATGTCTTTAAATGAAGAGTATACAGTCCCTAATCTTACACATATTGATCTACAGGATAAAAAGTCTTTAATGTAATAATACATTTTACCTGTTACACCAATGCTCTTTAATTTATAATGCAGTCTTGAATGCCACACAGTGTCGTAAGCCTTCTTCACATCAAAAAAACGTAGCCAAGGTGCTTTTTCTACGAGAAAACTGTTTTTTGATTTGACTTGTAAGTTTTACTAAATGATCTGTTGTACATCGCCCTTTCCTAAATCCTGCCTGATGAGGTGGAATAATATCATTTCTTTCACAATAATGGAGCAAACGCTTGAGAGTGGACTGGCCTTGAATGGAACATCATTCTGCGGAAAGCTGAGGACCGTGAGGAGTGGAGGAAGTTGGTTGCAAAATCTTCAGTGGTGCCCCAACGGTCAACCAGACTACGGGACTGATGATGATGATGATGACATAGATAGATAGATAGACAGACAGACAGACAGATAGATAGATAGATAGATAGATGGATAGATAGATAGATAGATAGATAGATAGATAGATAGATAGATAGATAGACAGATAGATAGATAGATAGACAGATAGATAGATAGATAGATAGTGTATATAGATAGATAGATAGGTAGATAGACAGACAGATAGATAGATAGATAGATAGATAGATGGATAGATAGATAGATAGATAGATAGATAGATAGATAGATAGATAGATAGATAGATAGATAGATAGATAGATAGATAGATTGGATTTGATTAAAACTACGTGACTGTATCTTCTAATTCCTTACGTGTAATTATCTGCTGTACTTCTGTAGCACGTGCACATGTGATAAAGTGTGTGTGTGTGTGTGTGCTGTGTGTGTGTGTGTGTGTGTGTGTGTGTGTGTGTTGTGTGTGTGTGTGCGTGTGTGTCTGTCTGTCTGTCTGTCTGTCTGTGTGTGCGTGTGTGTGCGTGTCCATGTGTCCGTGTGTGTGTGTGTGTGTGTGTGTGTGTGTGTGGTGTGTGTGTGTGTGTGTGTGTGTGTGTGGTGTGTTGTGAGCGTGACCATGTACTTGTGTCTTAATACCTGGCAGCTTCGCACGTCTGAACCAATCTCAGACCCAGTTCCATACTGCCACACACGCAAAAAGTCATGCAATCACATCATCAATGGCGCGTCAATCAGCCAGAGGCGTCAGCTGACTGCTACATGTTGGCGGAATGCCATCGGGGCCCCTAGTGGCAATCTGCAGACGTATTTACACAGAGCGGTTGGCAGGAAGCAGGACAGTGCGATCCCATGTCAATATGTCCGACGGCGTTTCTCCCCACCCCAGGGGAGGCAATCGTTGGCTGGGCCGTGGCAGGCAAGCCATCTGTAACTGATGAATGTCTGTGTGTGTGTGTGTGCACTTGCCTACACCCGCCTGCCTGCAGCTCTGCATCGTGTTACGGGTGTGGGGGGGGGGAGGTGGCTGCTCTGTAATTGTACAGCTTGCCTCCTCATTCACAGAGTAAGCTGTTGTCACGTTTACAGCTGTCTCCGTATTCACAGAGTAAGCTGTTGTCACGTTTGTAGCTGTCTCCTCATTCACAGAGTAAGCTGTTGTCACGTTTGTAGCTGTCTCCTCATTCACAGAGTAAGCTGTCACGTTTGTAGCTGTCTCCTCATTCACAGAGTAAGCTGTTGTCACGTTTGTAGCTGTCTCCTCATTCACAGAGTAAGCTGTTGTCACGTTTATAGCTGTCTCCTCATTCACAGAGTAAGCTGTTGTCACGTTTGTAGCTGTCTCCTCATTCAGAGTAAGTTGTTGTCACATTTATAGCTGTCTCCTCATTCACAGAGTAAGCTGTTGTCGCAAAAGGTTCGTTTTCCCTTTCCGTTTATTTCATATTCATATTTCATATGTATTTCTTTCGTCACAGCAGATTTACCACGTGACACTAGAGCTCCTCTCCCCTTTGAGAGAGCGTCGCAAAGTTCAGCGCCACCCATTTTCTTTTTTCTTTGGGGGGGGGGGGGGGGGGCAGAGAGAAGGGGACCAAGAGTTCAGAAATACAAGCAGGCTAATTGGTCTCCGAGGGGAGGGACCTGAGAAATGAGCCTATCTCCAATCTTTTATATCAGGGCATCCGGCTGGGCAATGCCCTGCTCTTCATGGTTTTCAACTGCCATGGGATGTTTTAGCGTGTGCAGGCCAGAAGGTACAAGTTGGAAAAATTCCAAAGAAATTGTCCATACAATAGATGTGTAATAACATATAATCACTTTTAAGTGTTGCTTGTCACAGGGAGAAAATACTGCAGTCTTTTTTAGAGAGTTTCTTGTTCATGATGCAGCCAGGAGAAGAGTGGCAGAACAGTTCAGACATTCGCCTGCCAATAACTGAACTTGAGGTTCCAGGGTTCGCTCCCAGTAGAGGCCTCGACTTTTCCCCTCAGTTTGACCGGAAAATCGAACTGAACGTCTAGTTCTTCGGAAGGGGAATAAAAACGAATCGGACCCATGTGCATTCTGGCTGCGCACGCTAAAGATCACATGGCAGTTGAATATCGTGAAGAGCAGGGCATTGCCCGGCTGCCTTGGTATAAACCATTGGAGAGATAGGTTGTTTCCCGGGTCCCACCCCTTGAAGACCAATTAACCTTCTTGCCTTTCTGAAGTCTTGGTTAAAAAATGTGAAATTGATTATGAATTTGAATCGAAGGAAAGGGGATGGGCGCCAACCCTCATGGTGCTGGCCTCGGGAAAATTTGAGGTCTCTGCCACCTCACTCTCCTACGATCCCAGGGTTATGAAACTATCTAGGTAGGATCTCAGGACCTGGCCAGCTCATGGGTTTATACACAGGCTTAAAGCTTGTGCCGTGATCATTCTGGCTCTTCTCCATCACATGGCACCCATGACGTTAATGCATGTGGAATTCATTTGGAGCGCGGAGACGTCATCTTGAGAAATTGAAACTGAAACTGAAACTGAAATTGATGCAGCCAAACCGTCCCGTAAGCATTATTTGTGATTGTTGTCCTCATGAAGAAGGAAACGTGGTCGTGTGTGTTAAAACCCTTTCACTTTGGCACTGTTGAGAGTTTCACTGTCGTACATTATGTCCACTGTGGGAGTAAACTCTTTATGTTGGCTTTAGGCAAAGTTTCTTGTTCAGTGTGTGTGTGTATGTAATAATTAATAATTACAATATTTATATAGCGCAAAATCTTGATAAAATCAAATCTAAGCGCTGAAACACACACACACGCACGCACGCACACACACGCACGCACGCACGCACACACACGCACTCACGCACACACACACACACACGCGCGCGCGCGCACACTGCTATAAATGGGGAGAAAGAATAAAAGCAATGGAAAATTATAGAGAGCATATTATATACAATTATATATTGCAATGTGATTCCCCTCCGAGTGGAGACAGGCTGCAGAGGGGATTGAGTGAGGTCAGGATTTTATGCAGAGGAGAAAAGGTGAGTTTTGAGAGCGGACTTGAAGGAGACAAAAGTAGGTTGCTGACGGACTGAGAGAGGAAGTTTGTTCCAGGAGAGCGGACCAGAAACAGAGAAGGCTCGTGGACCATAGGTATTGAGTTTAGTGCGTGGAAAGCGAAAAGTCAGAGGATCGGAGGCAGAGCGGAGGGTACGTGAGGGAACATAGATCTCAAGTAGGCTTGACAGGTAATCGGGGGCTGCGTTATTGAGGCTTTTGTAGCACATGGTGTCTAGTTTGTACTGTATGCGCTTTGATACAGGGAGCCAGTGAAGTTGTGCCAGGAGAGGAGATATGTGGTCAGCTTTTTTCTTTTTGAGTACAAGGCGTGCAGCATTGTTTTGAATGCGCTGTAGGATGTGAGTGGTGGAGGCAGGAAGACCGGACAGGAGTGAATTGCAATAGTCAATGCGAGACATTATGAAGGAGAGAACGAGTTTTGCAGTTGTTTCCACAGAGAGATACTTCCTGATCAGGCTTATACGATGGAGGTGATAGTAGCAAGATCTGGCAGTTTGAGAAACAAAGTTGTTCATGGAGAGGGTAGAGTCAATGCAGACACCAAGGTTTTTAGCTGAATCAGAAATTGGGACTGATGTGTTACATAATGGGAGAGAAAGAGGAGGCAGCTGAGAAAGTTTCTGACGGGTGCCAATGAGGATAGCTTCTATCTTGTCATCATTTAGCTGAAGTTTGTTGTATGTCATCCAATTTTTAATGTCCGAGTAACACTCAGTGGTGCGAGTCAGGAGGCGCTGTATATTGTCAGGTGAGTCACTGTCTTGAAGTTGGGTGTCATCAGCATAGAAGTGGTGTTTTATAGAGTGGGAGTTGATGATGGTGGACAGGGGGGAGGTGTAAAGAGTGAAAAGAACAGGGCCAAGGACAGATCCTTGTGGAACACCACAGGTCAGGTATGCAGGTTGAGAGTAAGTGCCATTGATGAGAACAGTTTGTTTTCTGTTTGATAGATATGAAGTGAACAGGAGAGAGCAATGTCAGAGATGCCAAAAGTATGATGAAGTCTAGAAAGGAGAATACCATGATGAATGGTATCAAAGTCTGCAGACAGATCAAGGAGTGTGAGGAGAGAGACTTTGCCAGTATCAGTTGCAAGGAGGAGATTGTTGAGAATGTGTAGCAAGGCAGTTTCAGTGCTATGGCACTGGCGGTAGGCTGACTGGAAAGGATTGAGGAGATTGTTGGCAGACAGGTGAGAGTTCAGTTGGTTGAGGACAACTTTTTCGATGAGTTTTGACAAGAAAGAGAGAGATTAGAGATAGGCCGGTAATTTTTCAGTTCATTTGGGTCTAAATTGTATTTCTTGACGAGAGGGTGAACAATAGCAGACTTGAAAGAATCTGGGACAGTTCCAGTTTGGAGAGAAGTGTTGATGATGTCAGTGATGAATGGAAGGAGCGTAGGGAGACAGTCAGAGTAGAGAGAACCTGGAAGAGGATCCAGTTCGCAGGTTTTGAACGACATGGATCTGATTGTGTTGAGAATTTCTTCTTGTGAGACTGGGGTAAAAGTAGTAAGAGGTGTGCCAGAGAAGGAAGGGTCAGGTGGGCATGGTTGACAGGGTGTCCTGTCAAGCCTGTCACGAAGAGTTTGTATTTTGGTGGTGAAATACTTGGAGAATACAGATGGGAGTTCTTCATTTGTGTGTTTTGTTGGGAGAGGTAAATCTTTTCGTGTGCCAAGGAGATGATTCATAGTTGTAAAGAGTTCTTTTGAAGAAGAGGCATCCAGGATTTTGGTTTGGAAATAGCTTGTTTTTGCAGATGCAATGAGGGTGGATACTTTTGTTTTAGAGGCTTGGAAAAGTTGCATATGTACAGTGAGTTTGGATTTGCGCCAGCGGCGCTCTGCTCTGCGGCGGGCACGTTTTGCACAGGCAATCTCATGAGTGAGCCAGGGGATAGGGGGGCGGTCAGGTAAAAGACGGGTTGTGGCTGGAGCATGAGTGTCCAGAAGATGGTGGAGAGTAGTATAGAATTCATCGGCAAGGTTATGTGACTTTTCAGAAAGGAGACGGAAGGGGAATCACATTGTAATATATATTTGTATATAATATGCTCTCTATAATTTTCCATTGCTTTTATTCTTTTTCCCCATTTATAGCCATGTGTGAGTGTGTGTGTGCGTGTGTGTGCGCGCGTGCGTAAGTGTATGTTCAGCGCTTAGATTTGATTTTTATCAAGATTTTGCGCTATATAAATATTGTAATTATTATTATTATTATATCAGATGAAAATGTGGAGAGGTCGATAGATTTGAGATTGCGTCGAGTCACTGTGCGCATGGTACGGGAAGGAGGAGGATTGTCAAGAGAACAGAGAATTGCAGAGTGGTCAGATGGAAGGGCTGAAGTTAGACGGGTAGAAAGAACTAAGCAGTTGTCAGTAGCTGAATTGTCGTGATCACGAGAAATGATCCAGTCAAGAATGTGACCTTTTTGATGGGTTGGTTCAGAAATGTGTTGAGTCATATTGTGATTGGACAGAGAGTTGATGATATGTCTTGTGTCATAACGGTGAGTGTTGTCATAGTGGACATTGATGTCACCTAGAATGATGAGATTTCCAGGTAAGAGGCAGTAGTAATCAAGAAGTTGATCAAAGTCAGAGAGAAACATGGATGTGGTGAGCTTGTTGGCAGAGCTAAGTGGAGGTCGATAGACACAGGAGAAGGTGATGGGGTGAGGGGTGGATTGGAAGAATACTTCAACGTGCTCGAAAGAAGGATGGGAGAAAGGCAGAGACTGCGAGAAAGACAGGCGGGAATGGAGTGAGTCGTTGTAGAGGATGGCGATACCACCACCTCGGGATGAGCGATGGAAAGAAGCAAGCCTGTAACCACTCGGAGTGAGACTCGCATGTATAGGTTCATGACCAAGGGGGTTAAGCCATGTTTCGGTGATAAAAGAAATGTCAACATGCTCATCTGCGATAAAGTCAGCAATGACATCGGCTTTGCCATCAGTGCATGTTGACTGAGCATTAAAAAGGCATAGTTTTAGTTTATCACAATGCGGCGGGCCGAGGTGGAGACGAAGGCAGCACCGACGGGACAGAAGACGAAGGCGACACCAGCGGGGCAGAAGATGAAGGCAGCAACGACGGGACAGAAGACGAAGGAGGCACCGCAGGACAGAAGACGAAGACGAAGGCGGCACCAATGGGACAGAAGACAAAGGCAGCACCAGCGGGACAGAAGATGAGGGCAGCGCCGGCAGGACAGAAGACGAAAGCGGCACGGGCGGGACAGAAGGCGAAGGCGAAGACGGCAGAGGAGGAGACGAAGTTTCCAGCAGCAAGGTCGAGTGCAGGGGCAGTGGAGGAGACGAAGAAGCAGAAGAGTGGTGTCGGACTGGCACAACAGGAGGCAGATTGTGCCAAAATCGGTGGAAACGTCCACCACAAC